>NQLW01000076.1:3373115-3431441 GCA_002312845.1 Kalanchoe fedtschenkoi
GTCAACGCGGATGAAGTGAAGGGTGCGACAACGCCGATGCGAATTTTGCGGAAGTGGAAATGCAGTTGGGATGTTGGAGGAAACGTCTGGTTCTGGTGGTTTAGGTATTTATGGATCGACCCATCAGGTTTTGGCTTTGATGTTTTATCGGAGTTTTCCAACACCGAACCGAACCGAACTGAAGGATCGGACCAAAGTCACTTGCTTATTCTTGTTTTATGGGAGTTTTTCAACACCGAACCGAACCGAACTGAACTGAAGGATCGGACCAAAGTCACTTGCTTATTCTGGTTTGGAATTTTGGAAAGAAGCGGTTCAATTATGAAGTTATAATTCAGAAATTGGGAAATTATTACAAGGGCATGTGTTAAGTTATTATATTCATTATCTTATTATTTATATTCTCTCCGTCCTCTAATACATGTCGTTTAAGGTTATTTTGAGTAGATTAAGATGAAGTTAATGCTATCAGTTGAACAAATTTAATGAGTGGGTGGTTGGTGTTTTTTTTAAAGAAATTCATGCACAAAGTAAAATTGATAGATTATAACTGGTGATGAATGATTTTGTTATTGATTATGATAAAGAAGTGATTAATATTTGACGTTTTAAGCTACTTGTTGATATTAAATACACATTGAAAATTGTTAAGAGATAAGTAAAAATGAAAAAAAAAATTCGGTTAAATGACATTTAAAAGAGGACAGAGGGAGTAATTTATAAATTAATTTTTATGTTTTCATTTGTAACATCAAAATTTTTACATAATATATAGATATGCAAATAATAAGCAAAGATGCAGTTTTTTTACTTTCCTACAAATCTCTAATAATAATTGATTCACAAATAAATAAAAAGAGATGTTTAAATAGTAAAATTTAACACAAATTTTCAATATATATCTTTGTTTGAAGGACTTAGATCCAATGCACCACAAAATGTTGAAATCAGAAATTTTAGTTTGGGATAAAAAAACAATAGTAGGTCAAAATAATATTCATCTCCAGTAATAAAGACTTCTTCTGATATTTATTTTTTTATTTTAAAAAATATTTTATTTTGTTGTTGAAATTTTCAGTAGATTGATTTGGTTTCTGATTGGACGGTCGGAATTGTGGTGCAAAAAATAGTGATTTTACACTATTTAAACTGAATTCGGGGTACACAAATTATGAAAATAATATTTTTTATTTAAATTTAAAATTTTACACCTAACTAATTTATCTTTTTGATTTTATGGTGGACATATGTTTTTATCGTCCACCCAATAATGCCGCCACCGATAATGTTCTCCAAACTACTAAATCATGACTCAGTGTTTACACATTATAAAATATATATCCACCGAAACAACATAATTTGCAACTCGCATCATATTGCAGTGCTGCACTGAATCCAAATTTTTGATTGAATGGTATCCATTGTCCGGAAGGCACACCAATAATAACTGACGGAGAAGAAAAACTGCTGACTGAATTTCATGGAGCACTTTGCATGGGAGGTACACTTTGTAAGGAGAGGAGAGGGAAATAAAAAGGAAAGAAAAATGGTTGTTACTTAGTCATGGAGGGGTTTGGATATAAATGAGAAAATTTTTTTAAAAAAATGTGTTTCGTAGTAGGAGAAACATAAAAGAAAGAAGAATATAATTTAATAATTGTTTATTTAAATGCGCTTTTTAACACTATATATATAATATAAAGGGTAAAAAAATAAGTGCGCTTCAAATCCTTCCAAATCGAAAGTTTGGCGAGATTAGGGTTTGCACAAAATATCTCATGATTTGCTTGAGTCGTTTGAATTAACAAAACCATATACACTACAAGCTAGTAGGACTACTGACCATAAAAATTGCAGCTTCATGAAATATGTATACTAAAGTAAACTGCTTGCTGTGTATGTCATTTTGAACTTACAGTTTATGTCATTTTACATAAAGTACAAGATAGAATGGGCAGGGCAATCTGAATGTATGCGTTAATTTACAGATGAGAGTCTGGTCAATATATATGAGTTGTTAAGGTATCTGTTTCATAGTAAGCAGATTCGTGTCAGATTTCAGAATGTTTCATTTCAACATGGTAAGAGGCTCATTGACCTTAACTGTTTTACTTAGGTGAAATTATCATCTATCACATTTTAAACTTTGAAACGTGGTAATTGATACACATTTTTTTATTGCACAAAACTGTTTCGTGTTAGTCTTCAAATTTTGAAGTTCGGTGTTTTGAATATCTATACAGATGCATGTCTTATCCTAACTAGCTTGAACACTACAACGATTACAAACCTTCCACTAAAGCTAAAATAGGGCACATAATTAATGAACCTTCACAGCATCTTGAAACTCAGTTGAAACTTCATCTCTCCCTGTACTGCAGCTTTTTCATTTCTTCCTCTAATCTCTGTTGCATCTTTTTTAATCGCCCTAAAAGCATTTAGCCGACAACTGCTTTCTGACATGTGCAACAAGGTCATGATATGAATTCTGTGGCGTATTTATAGTAAAATAAGGTTGGCTGGGTTTAAACTTTACCATTCAGGAATCAAAATTTGACCTGTTCTGCAAGATATGCCTGGAAGCAAAATAAATAATATTAGGTCAATTCTTCTCTTTAATTTATATCGATCTTTTAGAGGATGTGTTACCTTGTTTTTATCGACAAACAATCAGCGCATCTTCACAAAATTGAGGATCAAACTCGGTTGGTTTTAGCTAGTGGATAGATTGATCAGTCAAACAAAGAGTGTGAATCCATATCTAAACATACAAGCGATCTAATCAGTTGATACAATTTACCTGATGAACAATCATTTTCTGATAGTTGATTGATTCGATATTAAGATTGATTCCACAGCTATCATAGCAGCCATGAAAATAGTCACCCCCTTCATTATTACCCTTGGTTGAGAAGTGTGGTCGACAAGAGGAAGAGTGTACTGCTCCTGGTGGATTTTCCACCGCGTTCATCTGGCAGCAGCAAGAGTCGTTTTGCAGTTTTTGAGTTCTGATGAAAGGAGGAGGGAGGAGTATATGTTGTATTTATACAAGACACCTCAATTAGGGTTTTACTGGGCTGGGCTTTTTAATTTTATATATCATTTGTACATGTTTTATTTATTGGATAATACTATTTTTCCTTTGTTAGAGAGTTAAGTAGGAAAAAAATCATATAATTTTGTACAAATCTGATTTTGTTTGATCCCCAGGATTGCTCAGTGAAAGAACTGCTTTTTTTTCTTTCCTGTACGAGGAAGCATACACCTCTCCATGACTCGACTGAGACCAAACAAGCTCAGCCTCATCCTCCCATAATAGACAAATCTGTCAAAGCATCTGCTTTGCATGGTCGGGGAAATAAGGGGAAACCTCTCGATACCTCTCAGAGTTTTCTACCACATCCCTAACTGTGATATCCCTCGTGAGAGGGGGCTGAGGCTTTGAAGGAACACGCCACCTAGAATCCCATAAAGATGTATCACCTGACCAATAATGATAATGGATTCTTGCATTATGTTGTGATTGATGAAATAGATTCTTCTCTAAAGACACAAGGGGGCTGGGCTTAGGCCGCTTGTCGCCTCATTTCCGTACTTGCTATGCATGAACGTAGCCCAAAGATAGATCTGCTAAACAATTTTCTACGCCAACTTCGCATGCATGGATTCCATCAAGATATTGAGGTTTTGATCCTTGGACCACCAACCTCATAACTATTGCACATCTTGGCAAAATTGACCCAGTGCTTCCTCCCTTCCTCATCCTTATTCAATTTAAAAGTTGCCACGAGCTTGTGTATACGCCTCAGGACCCCCTTGGGCACAGTCGCCGCCAATAGGGTGTGAATAGCCATCGAATCCAACACCAACTGAACAGGGACTTACTTTCCCCCGGCGCTAAGGAGCTTGCCTTTACAACCCGCGAGCTTCTCTACAATCTTGGTGATGGTGCCATCAAAAGTGTTTATATTTTCTCTACCTTTAGTCAAGGGGACCCCGAGATAGGTTGTAGGGTGTGATCCGGCTCCACACCCTAAAAGGGAACGAATAGCACCTTTTCTGGCTTGAGGGGTGTGTTTGTCAAAGAATAATATGGACTTGGAAGCATTAAACATATGGCCCGAGGCCACGTAAAAGTCTTGGATGATTTTCCTTACCTTGAACAATGAGCGCCTATTTCCTGATGTAAACAACAACATATCATCGGCAAAGAAGAGATGGAAGGGGGCACTGAGACCCCTAGAGCAGCTATAATCCCGGACGACCTTGACACTGTTGAGGCTCCCACTTATGCAGTCCATGCCTAGGATGAAAAAGCAACAGAGAAAGGGGATCTTCTTGGCAGACCCCCCAGCAGGACTGGAAGAACTATGGATTGCGCCATCTCACTTGAGGGAGAACCAACACCCCGAGATCAATCAAAACATGTTGTTAACAACATCTTCTTTGAACCCATATTGTCGCACACTTTACATCCAAAAAAACGCTACTGAATTCGGTCATAGGCCTTGGCTAAATCGATCTTAACCATAATATTTCCTCCCTCTCACTTTCTGGTCCAAGTCCGCTGCCAGTTCATGAGCCATTACGATATGTTAATAATTACTTCGGCCCTTAACGAAGCCGAAGAGACAAGTTTATCGATCACCGGAGAGATTCTCTTAGGCTATGTTCCTGAGTTGGTTTTAAGAGGGGAAGGGAAGGGAAGGGAAGGGAAAGTTAAAAAAGAAGCTGTTCCTGAGTTTTAGTAGGAGGGGAAGGAAAGGGGAAAGGGGGGCTTGGGGGTTTAGAACTTCCCATTTTCAATCCATCCGAATTGGAGGGGGAGGGAGAGGGAGGTGAAGGGGTACAATTACAATGTTACCCTTCATTAAAAGAATGTTTTGTTAATAAAAAAAATTTATGTGAGGGTATTTTAGTCAATATTTTGTTAATAAGAAGTTACAAAATCTGATCGGGCGCAGGTGTTCAAGTGCAAATGGCTTTGGTTTCTTTGGCACCAAGGTAATAAGTGTGTGAGACGGTCCGGGAGATGTGCCCTCCTGTTAATAAGAACCACTAAATCACCGAAATGAAGGGCGGGGGCAAGCCCTTCCCTCCACACAGCCACTGCCCCACCAGCCTTGGCCGTCCGGCCACATGCACAGGCCCTAGGGTCCCGACATTTGGGGTGTTCCCGCCGGCTTTTTTCGCAGCCGCCGGCTTGGGTAGTATCCCGACTTCGTAAACGTCACCGGTATAAACTAGATGGGAGGCGCCGCCGTCAATGCTTTCAGTCACGGCTCGGACCGCGCCCCGCAGTTTAGCTGAAGACGCTGTCAAATCCATTTGACCCCGTTGCGCCTAACCCCTCCACAACGCCGCCTCCAGCAACCGCTGGTCAGTCAGCCACAACCATTCTTGCATAAGCTCCTCACCCAGCGTGGCCTCTGGCGTCCGAACTTCATGCCTCCCTCAGGCCATAGTACTGATATGGTAGATCCCATGCGTCAAGCCTCGGTGTTGTCGTCTCGACTAGATCTGGAGGTTGCACGCCCCGCACATGGATCCTTCAACCGCCCTACTGCCGAGGCTTGATTAACTCCTTGCGTCACTGCCGAGGTGTGGAGCTTTCCTGTAGGGTTTCGAGCTCGACCTCAGCTCCGGTTTCCTCCCCTTCCGGCTCTTTGGAAGGGATGTTTCCGTTGGGCCGGAGCGTTGTGCAGTTTGTTTATAGTTTGGCTGTGCTGTTGCAGTCGTTTGCTGGAGAAGGATTGAGTGGTTGGTCGGTCACCGTCGGCATGGGTCAAAAATTCACATTGAACAGCACCACATCTTGTAAGGTTGCTCAATTGGATGGGGATGTTCACGCTCCGAGCTCCGCGCGTGAGCTGCTTGTGGCAAAGGTAGTCTGGATCGCTGCCCTCGCGTGCGCCTCGACTGTTGCAAGGCTCGTCCTTCCTGCACCTCGGGTGTCATCCCAACCACATGCGCCTAACCTGCCTGTCGTATTCCCCTTCTGTCCAGAGCCAACCCAGTAACAAACTCCCTGGCCCAATTCAGTCCTCAACTCGGCCCAGAACCGATGGACTTCAATTAGCCTGTGTCTCTATGAGCTCACTCTCCGAACCCCATGCCAAGAGCCATAGTCATCCCGCATCTTTTTAGGCTTCGTGCCACCCATTGTAAGCTCTTCGAGCACTCCTTAGGCCGAGCGCCATCCATTGTAAGCTCTTCGAGTCTCCTTAGGCCTGCCACTCACTGTAGGCTCTTTGAGCCATGCTTAGCCTCGCGACACCACTTGTAGGCATTTTGCCAATATGTCATTTGACCTCTATCAATAAAATAAAGTTAAAAAAAAAATGAAGTCTACTCGAATAATATCCCAAGTGTTAAGATAAAATTGGTCTATAAAGTCGTCGTGGTCTGGGCCCTGATGCAATTCATACTACTGATCGTATTTGCTAAGAGACGAGCTGATTTGAAGGTCAACATTGTCAAAAATGAAAGTATTTCAATTCGCTAGGCGACGAGGAGCTAATTTGTTTAGCTTCCATGCAAAGTTCAAGATAGGATCTACGTGAGCTCTACGCACCCAACAACTTAGTGCGTAGCCCACATGCGATGTTACTTGAAGCCTGTACAAATTCTAGGGGTCGTGGCCAATTTGATGAGGAATGGCGCATGGTCAGAGACACACCTTTCCAGATGCTCTACACGGAGATTTGGGAACCAGCCCTCATGGAGGCTCCATCAACGAGCCTCGGTCTAGAAGGACCCAAACCATCTTCATGCCCTCTTGGTTGTTACACCAAGTGAAGGCATTGCCTTCATACGCCGCGTCAGCTACACCCGTATCGATCATAAACTCATTTAAGTCCCTGATGTTCCCATCGGTCTCCTGGTGTTCCCCTTCTTTTCCTTCCAAGACGTAATCATGTTAAAGTCACCGCAAATCAACCAAGGCTCTGTGTTGATCTCGGGGCCTCGTTAACCAGAAACCTCCAAAGATGAGTGCGGGCGTGACAGCTCCAAAATCCATACACAAACTGCACTTGATCTTGACATCCTCTCCAAGATCATAGACCCAACAGAAGATGCCCTGGAGGAGTGCTTTTGAGATAAAAACTTGCACGCTAGCTGCTGCCCTTCCATAAGACCTAAACATGTTTATTGACTCGAGAGTGGTCGATTGGGCCATCGAACCCTAGTTGTCTTGCTAGTTTACAAAGGAAAGATGGCCTACTTTTGTGCTCCAAAATAACTAGGACGCTAGGTTTAAACTTGTTGTTGATGTGTTTCAGGTAATCTCTAGCCGAGATCTTATTGATGCCTCTCGCATTTCATATGATGGTTGTATACAGAATGACAGGGTTAATTGAGCTTCCACGAGGGCCGGCTGGCCTTCCTAACCCTTGAAAATCCCATCTCTTACCCTCACCTTTCCCTTGTTTTCTGTTGTCTGAAGGTTTTGCGTGCAGAACACCGAAAGTATTTTTTGCAGATACTAATTCTTAGATTAAGTTATTTGCATCTATCGGTAGATTGATGGAAGGTTATGAGATATACAATTAATAAATGCTGGCATAGGGAAGCTGGTGATAGGAAACTTGGAATCCAATAATAGCTTTAGTTCTTTGCTTGCTTTTGAAGTCTCAAAAATCGTGAGGACTTTGGCATATATATATTCTTATTATACCATCTCAGAGGCATCAAGCATATTGATTGAAAGAAATACTGATGTAGATCACACTTATAATTCCTCAAGATTTGTATTACTAGAGAGATGGATAACATAAATCAGATTTTTCATTTAGTAACTATAGTAACACATTTATATTTTGCTTGCTTCATAGGTCTAAAAAATTGTGAGAGTTTAGGCATAGATTCTTGGTGTACCTCTCTCAGACAACATGCATGCTTGAAAGAAATATTGGTGTAGAACACGCTATGTCATTCCTCATGATTTACTACGGAGATCGATGAAAAACAATCTGTTTTTTTCTTTATATAACTACACTAACACACTTATATTGGACAGAAAATATATATGAAACAGAAGTCCGGCATAAGTCTTAAGTGGGCACCATTTTCTGTTTCCTACTACAGTCCAAGCTAATTGCTGAACTTCATCAAAATCTTGATTATTTGAAATTTTGTACATTCTCTGCTGATTGCCACTTCAGATCGATTTGGCTCATAATAGTCCTGAAATATATATTGAGAGGTAGGTAGTCACCCCCATACATGTATATATATAACTTCCGGTGATGACCTTGAAACCCTTTATTTGTGATTTTTATGTTCACATAGGAAAATTTTCTAAAAATAGTGAATAAATGTATAAAAGAAAGTGATTTGGAGCAAAAATTGAAGAAATGGCACAAATCAGCTTATACACGTCAAGTATAATTCCACTCAACTAAGTAGACCCTTAGCAAGCTTTAGGAAGCAGTTTTAACTCTCACTCAACCCGAGTGAATTAAATAGAATATCTTATTCGGTCCGAGTAAGGATAAGTTAAGTTCCTTTGACTTGGCCAAGCGGTCAAAAACGTACAAGTCCATCTCTGTCCGAGTAACATTCAATGCACCTTACTCAGTCCGAGAACAATACTTTTCCTTGGCTTACTCGGTCCGAGTAATGCGATCCGAGAGATTTAAAGGAGAGGATTCATGGAGAAAATTCTCCTCTTCTTGTAGGCTCTTTTTAACGTCTAATTTTCTCTCTCATTCTTACACTACAAAAGGGGCACTCCAAGACACACTCAAGCCATGAAGGAGCTAGTAAGGAGAAGTATCTCTTTCTACATAATTTTGATAGTTTTTCATAGAATAAATCATGATTTTCTTCAAAATCATAAGTAAGTAATCCTCTCATTTTTCAAAGGATCTATTGCTATTAGGGTATTGTGTTCTCCCTCTATCATGTTTCAATTAGAAAGTTTTTTTTTCTTATTGCATTTGCCATGAGTCTCTTCTAGATACATTCATGTTATCATTTCTTATCTTAAGATTTAAAAAATATTAAAAATTGAGAATAGAGTATGTGTGATTTAAGAACTTAGGAATCTGTCACCCACTATGATCACTCATAGCCAACGAAAGCGATTGAAAGGGGTCAATAGTAGTATGATCTAGTTATAGTCGACGATGGACTTGGCAACTGAATGCTAGAATCGGAGGTTGTCAAGAAAATCGAGTGATATTTGTTAAATTGAAATTATCTTACCATCTATCATGTGGGCATCAAGCCAATGAAGCAGGTGAGAATCAGAGTTGCCTTGCTCGATGTCTAGGATAGTAGCAATCATCAAAAAGCGATAACTGAAGGCGAGAATTGGAGGATAGTGGGAAGTGATAGGATCTCGACAGCATTTGTACACATATAGTTAAGAAGTTAAGTATCTCACCCTTCCTGTAAGTGTTGAGGGATGAATCAACAGCGGAAAAAATTGTAGTCATCAACCGTGCCAGGAAAAGGCCTAGAAGCCGGATATTGACGTGAGAAGCTCGAAAGAGATGACTTTTAAAACTCATGGTGTAGTAACTAGACAACTTAGTAATCGCTGCATGTGTAGGAATACAAACTCTTTGTGAAATAGAATCCTACGAACGTTCTTTTAACTTGATTGTCAAACTCTATCCAAATTTATATATAAAGTTGAATACGTAGGTGATAGTGCCCTGATCGCTCAAGAGTAAGTTGTAGCTCCTTGTGTTCGACCCTATACTTAACTGAGAGTATAACTTATTTGACCTATATCTCAATTTCAGAAAGCCGAAGTATTACAACCGTCAGTGTGTAGTCCCTCCATCATCTTTTACATGTCGTTTAAAGTTAATTTGAGTAGATTAATGTAACAATAATGCAAGGGGTTGAACAAATTAAATAAGTAGGTGGTTAATATTTTTTTTAAAAAAAAATTGTGCAAAAAGTAAAATTTATAGATTATTACTGATGATGAATGAATTTTTTTATTGATTTTGATTACGATAATGAAGTGATTAATGTTTGACATTTTAAGTTAATTGTTGATAATAAATACACATTGAAAATTATTAGGTGACAAATAAAAATTGACTAAAAAATTCTAGTAAGTTACATATTGAAAAGGGCAGACGGAGTAATAGTCAGGCTGCTTTCCTTATGCAGGTTTCATTTTGAATCTTTTGATGGTTGGGACCTCGCCTTTTGCAAATAGTGTTCGTGTAGGTTTTAACCGCTTTTTTTTATTTTAAAATGGGCTAATGATCGACAATGTGCGTTGTAATTTTTATTTATGAAAAAAATTTAAACAAAAAATAATGAATTAATATAGGGGAGATGGACAGTGGTAGACCAAAACACTCTTCCATACTTCGGGAGCACCTACTCTCTCAAACAACGTCGTTTTGAATTTGATTAAAACGGCGTCGTTTTCTTTATTTTCTTCACACAAGATCAAAACGACGTCGTTTTTTGTGTTTAATATGAACCAGATTATTCATCAGAATTGACTAGATATTCACCAGAATTGATTGGATATTCACCAGAATTGCTCTTATATTTATCAGATTATTTTATGATTCCATATTCATCATAAATGCTTCGATATTCACCGGAATTGCTTATATATTCATCAGAATTGCTCCTATATTTATCAGATTATTTTATGATCTATATCATTATTTTTGCTTCCATATTCATAAAAAATGTCTCAATATTCATTAGAATTGCTTATATATTATTCAGATTATTTTATGGTCTATATTAATTTAATATTTACCAGATTATTCATCAGAATTGATTGGATATTCACCAGAATTGCTTATATATTCATCAAAATTGCTTATATATTTATCAGATTATTTTATGGTCTATATTCATTAGTTTTGCTTTCATATTAATAAGAAATGTCTCGATATTCACCAGAATTGCTTATATATTCATCAGAATGGCTCATATATTTATCACATTATTTTATGGTCTATATTCATTATTTTTGCTTCCATATTCATCAGAAATGGATTGATATTCACCAGAATTGCTTATATATTCACCGGAATTTTATAGTAATTTGGAGCATCATAAAAAATCATAAAATAATCTGATAAAAATAGGAGCAATTCTAATGAATATATAAATAATTCTGATAAATATCGAAATATTTCTAATGAATATGGAAGTAAAACTAATAAATATAAATCATAAAATAATTTCATAACTACAGGAGCAATTCTGATGAATATATAAGCAGTTCTGGTAAAGATCAGGGCATTTTTGATGAATTTGGAAGCAAAACTAATGAATGTATACCATAAAATAATATGATAAATATATGAGCAATTCTAATGAATATATAAGCAATTTTGATGAATATCCAATCAATTCTGGTGAATAATCTGGTTAATATTAAATAAATATAGACTATAAAATAATCTGAATAATATATAAATAATTCTGGTGTATATCAAATCAGTTCTCGTGAATATGGAAGCAAAAATAAAGAATATAGACCATAAAATATCTTATAAATATATGAACATTTTTGATGAATATATAAGCAATTCTGGTGAATATCGAGACATTTCTAATGAATATGAAAGCAAAACTAACGAATATAGACTATAAAATAATCTGATAAATATATGAGCAATTCTGATGAATATATAAGCAATTCTGGTGAATATCCATTCAATTCTGGTGAATATATTAAATTAACATAGACCGTGAAATAATCTGAATAATATATAAGCAATTCTGATGAATATCGAGACATTTCTGATAAATATAGACGCAAAAAATGAATATAGACCATAAAATAATCTGATAAATATAAGAGCAATTCTGATGAATATATAAGCAATTCTGGTGAATATCGAGGCATTTTTGGTGAATATGGAAGCAAAACTAATGAATATATACTATAAAATAACCTGATAAATATATTAGCAATTCTGATGAATATATAAGCAATTTTGGTGAATATCCAATCAATTTTGATAAAGAAAGGCATCTAACACGTTTTTATTATTAAACACAAAAAATAACGCCGTTTTGATCAAATTCAAGCAAAACGACGCCGTTTTGGTAAATTACAAAATGAAAGCATGTATA
The DNA here is from genome assembly GCA_002312845.1 of Kalanchoe fedtschenkoi. Lineage (NCBI taxonomy): Eukaryota > Viridiplantae > Streptophyta > Magnoliopsida > Saxifragales > Crassulaceae > Kalanchoe > Kalanchoe fedtschenkoi. The sequence goes on from NQLW01000076.1 coordinate 3,385,194, forward strand.
GGATCGAATAAAACGACGTTGTTTGGATTAAATTCAAAACGACATCGCTTGAGGGAGTACCTACTCCCGAAACATGTAAGAATTTGCGGTGGTAGACTGACAGAGAAGATTTGAGATACGAATTATATATCAAATTTTAAAATAATTGTGAATTTTAAAAATAATAATAACTGTAATTTTTAAAATGAACATGCTAATATTAATCTCTATTTGTATTCTTACCTTTTTTTATTTATTAAAACTAAAATAAATGTAAATAAAAAAAATAAAACACTGTATATAATCACCGTCTCTGTAACCCAAAGACATTTGCAATCCAATCCGAAATCCAATCGAAAACACCACCGCCGCCACCACTATCCGATTTCTCCTCTCTCTTCCCCGACGCACAGCAATCTGATTTCCCAATTACTGTAAGTTCAGCAAAGCCACAGAATTTGATCGATTTTTTTTGGTGATGATTGAATTCAATAGAATATCCAACCGATTCTATATGTTTATTTATGTTTATCAGGCTCGTCTCGTACGCAGCTAACCAGTTTGATATCTCTGTATTTGCTGTTGTTCTGTGTAAATTCAGCCAGCAAGGTGTTTCCCTTTGTTTCAATTTTGTATGCCTTTCTTGTGAATGTGACTTATAACTCATAACCCATTAATTGAAATCGCTCACTGGTGAAGAAGCAGTAGTTTAACATCATTGATTGACTTTGTAGTTAGTGGTCAGGGAGTGGTGGAGTCTTTCAAATTTGAAACAATGTCAATATTGGCACAAAGCCTCATTTCAATCTGTCTTCTTTTCTCCTCTTCATGGAAATGATATACTCAGTCATTTGTATTTTATGTGTGGTTTCATGGCTAATGCTATCTATGAATCACGTTTGAAAAGGGAAATCCGACATGAAGGGAGGCAAAGACTTCTCTTATGAAGTATATCTTTTTGTTCAATAATGGGACTCTTCTCACAACATGGCTCAACTGTATTTTCTGCATCAGAACCTCAAACAATATGAATGGATAGAATCAGCTGCCTGGTGTATTTATTGTGGAATGTGATCATTATTTTGTAAGACAGACATTTGCTTTTAATTTTCTTATGTGTAATGGTTAGTTTAGAACTCTCTGACTACCTCAATGTTTTTACTGGCACATGTTTGTATAGGTCTTTGAATGATCTTCAATTCCATTTAAACCCTTACGGCATCTGTATTGATCACAGAGTTTTGTTTCCTCGATTATCTCTGTCAATATTGATCAGGTGAATTACAGTAAGAACTAAGTGGTCAAAGTCATATCGCATGTTTATAGATGTGAACAAAATGTAATCTAGTTTAGTTGCAGCAGGAGGAACATGATGAGAATTGTTTTACTCTTTGTTACAGAGTTTAATATTCTCTTCTCTTATTAGAGTGTTCTTACTGATTCATATATTTAACAGGTTAAACAAAATGAAACGAAAAACTGCAGTGGATGCTATAACTAGCCAAACGACAGAGTGGGATGATATTGTGTGCCCTATCTGCATGGAGCATCCACATAATGCAATTATCTTGCGCTGCAGCTCGTACAAGAAAGGCTGCAGGTCTTACATATGTGATACAAGTTACTTGCATTCAAATTGTCTGGATCGGTTTGTTGAACAAAGTGGAGGCCCTAAATCAAGGCATTCTTCCCTGTCAAGTTCTGATTACGGGAACAATTCAGCTGAATTGTCTGGTACCAGCTTGGCTGTGAGTGATAGAATTGGATTTGTGCTGTCTGATACCAACGACAACTTGAATCTTAATGGAAACGATACTGTTGTGTCTAGGGGAACGCGTGATAACAACTTAATTCAAGATATCCACTTACCAGGAGAACAGTCTTCAGAACCAGATATTACTGAGGCTTCGTGGTTGAGAATAGCCTCTGAAGTTTATAACTCAGGGTTTTCATGCCAACCTGATATGAGTATAACATGCCCCATGTGCCGCGGAAAAGTTACAGGCTGGGAGATTGCTGTTGAGGAAAGAAAGCATTTGAATTTGCTGAAGCGAGGTTGCTCTCATGATGGATGTTCATTCTCAGGTAACTACCGGGAACTGCGTTGTCACGCCAGGAACGATCACTTCGGAGCCAACCCAATAAGTGTTGACCCAACTAGAGAACGATCATGGCATCGTCTTGAGCAACAAAGGGAGCGTGATGACATTATTACTGCCCTCCACTCGGAAGCACCCGATGCTGTTGTGGTTGGGGATTACGTCATCGAGAGAGATGGTAGACAGCTCGACGAAGATTTTGATGCAGACCGACAATGGCTAGATACGTTGTATATCCTTCATATGATTAATTCAATTGAGCCAGAGTCAAGTAGACGGTCAAGGCCTTGGTCAAGGCATCGACGATTGGTTGCAGCCCCATCTGAGCGTAATCAGTTGCTTTGGGGAGAAAATCTTTTGGGCCTGCAAGATGATGAAGACGACACTGAGCTTCAGGATAATGCAAACGGAAATTTATCAAATAATGTAGATGGTGATCTGTCTCCGGCTCGCAGAAGACGGAGAAATCTAACTGGATTTAGTTCAGAATAAATCAAGTTTAAAGTCATGATAGTCAGCTTGCCCCATCCGGAAATAGCTGATTGCTTTGTAAAAAATTTTGGGGTCTGCAAGATTATAAAGAGATCTTGAGCTTCAGGTGAATGTGACCATAAGTATACCAAATGATGTAAATGCTTGTCTGTCGCAAGCATGCAGAAGACTGGTTATCTGTCTGGATCCAGCTTGGAATAAACCAGGTTGGGCTCATGACAATTAGCTCAATATGAAATGGTATTGTGATACAGCCTCGGCAGCATGGTGTTGCTTCATTCTTTGCGGAGTACAAGGCTACCTCAGTATCCGCTCTCACTATGTCTCTAAATTTCCAGCAATGACAAAGGTTATTTGTTGTTACTATTGAAGAATCAGATTTTCTTTTGGTGTTCAAAAATTAAAGTTTCAGGCATCGCATGTCTGAGGGCATTGAGCAATTGCTATGTTCTCTATCATTTTGACCTCAGTTATCACTTACTCTGCTCAGCGCACTTGAAGTTCACACTATGAGATGTCAGGCCATGTATGCATGATCATCTTCCTAGCAATAATCTCGTGCGAAAGTGACCGGTGATTTACAAGTCATATGTTGCACTTCAGTGTATTCATTAGCAATTCTAATTTCACCATGAAGGACATAGGGGGCTTAATTCATCCACAGTTAATGTTTCCACCCTTTCTAAAGATGTTAGCATCTTGATTGATTTTACTGTCAAACTAGCCATGGGATCAACACCTGCGAATTCTGGATAAGTAGCTGTCTTTGCTTGCATCTGGGCAACGAGATAAAGATTTGTTATATCACATCATCTTATTGTATCCAGAAAAGATTCGGAGAGACTTAGGGCCATACTGGGTTTCTCAATTGGTACTCTATCCCAGTTATTTCAAATGTTTCAGCATCCAGCAATGTATGGTATGGTGTCACTTGATATATACGATCGTGCGTTACTTGGTCATCCATTTCATTTCTTCTGATGATTTTTTGGCACAATCACGATAATTATTCGTGTATGAAGCTTGGTGACACCTGCAAGTACAGGACTCCTTTGGGAAGGTTTTTTAAGTTAGTCCTTGGGAAGGATGTGAGGAACTTTGTTGAAGGCAATCAAGGTTAGCTATCTGTTTTGGGAGGATTTTTTCGTGGATTTGGGGAGTTGGATCACATGGCCAGTAACAAATCTAGCCTCTTTTGTTCCCGCATGAAGCCTCAAACCCGAGGTAGTCAATATATTACTATCATATAGGGAGCTGGATTTAAAAAGGTATGGGAGAATTCAAACATTTCTGATTGTTACCATAAACTTGGAACTATCACTTTTATATTTTTATGGCCAGGGGCATGGCCACAGAGTTTCATCTTGACACGGCGCTCTGCTGGGACTGCTTGTTTGAAAGTTTTTCACTTGATAAATTCGCACAGGTCCTGGATGAGGGGGACTAACTGTGCCTGAAAATCTCTCTATGTTGAGACTCATATCAAGACTGCTGTCATTTCCATTGAGAGGTGAAAACCCAACATCTAGTTCTAGTACTACAACCGTGGACATGACTTCATTAGTCTCTAATCAGTTCATTTGCAATAAGGTGTGATTTTTTCCTATTTGCCTCCCCATCCTTAAATTCTTCAGAGTTGTTATACTTTCCGAACCTGACAGTTTTTTATTTATCTTCAGATGCGCTATAAGCAGAGCCGAATTCTAAACCAAAGGACGCAGAAAGCATGTCATCTATGAATACCTCAGTGGCTTCCTACCTGTAAACTTCGTCAACAAAAACGGCCCGATGCGCATTACACACTGCGGTCGGAGAGGCATGGAACTATCAGCAGTTGTAAAACTGGATCGTATCGGACACAGACTGTAAGATTGCAATGCTGCTGATCCCTGTTTTTTCTACCCAATATGAGGCTAAACTATTTATAGTCATGTGGGTGATGGAACAGTTGTGGTGCTGGAGCTGTCATGTGATGGATGATTCATAGAGGATTTGCTCTTCAAATGGGACGAGTTTGAAGTTGAATTTTTTGTATGGACTGGCAACCATCAAGGATGTTTAAATTGATCGTTTCAAAATTATGTAGTTTTCAATCTGTGTTTTAGCCATCGAGCTTCTTTTTTTTAAGCTATTCACAACTGCTGGGCCTAGACATCTATAGCTTGCAAAATAGGCTTGTTAAGGGGTTATCAGATATAAGATAACATTTTATGTAAATAAGTAAGATATCGGATAAAATAATATGATTTTGTTTTTGTTTTCTTCCATTTTAAGCTTTTAAGATGTTTATGATCGGATTATTAATACAGATGTAACGTGTTTGGTATGACATAAGGATGAGTATTAATAATCCTAAGTACAAATTTTACTTTTGTGAGCCAGGATTAATAATACCTTCCTAATAGGTGGTATTATTTATTCCGGTATTAATAATATCCTCTTATCCTGTACTTGCTACCAAATACAGCCTTTGTGTACGGAAATTCTAGAAGTATCTAAAATCACATAATCTTAAAAATCTAAAAACATAAAACTCTATAACTCCAACAGGCCAGAATCTTAAAACTTCTAAAATGAAAAAATAAAACTTAGTAAAATTATATTTTTTTCTCTCTTTATCTAATGAATTGAGATGTCACCCATTTCCTTTTTAAAGAATGCAATAATACATTTGTAATTGGAGCAAGGGAACCAAATGTATTGAGATGAAGAATGGTTAGAACATCTATCCTCTTAATTGGATATCACAAGTTTAATATTCAACCACAATTTATAAACATCTAATACTATATAAAAGAATAAAGTCTATCTGTCCGTCCGTATTCGGATTGAAATCGGTCGGTTTGGTTTGGTTTGAAATCAGTCAGTTCGGTTTGGTTTGAAATGTTAGTGGTTCGGTTCGGTTTCAAATTTTAAAAAATCATTCGGTTTGAAACGGGTCATTTCGGTCCGGAATAATTTGGTTTGGTTTTAATTTTTTTCGAATCGAACTTTCGGGTCGACGGATACCTTTACTTGTATTTCATAATAGAATTCAATCACAAATAGTCAAACAATTTGTTGCGAGAGGCTTATTGTTTTGACAACCAATAAAAAATTCATGTGTTTTAGTAAATATAAATAACATTGGAAAATATCAGTTATTTTTTACATAGTGCGAACGCACAGGCTTATGAGTTTATAAGTTTGAATAGAAATATTAGTATTATTTTATACTTTTTAAATATATCAAAATCAAATCAAATTGAATTTATTTTGTCAATTTGACCACATGCCAAGAATAATTATTTGAAATCTTAATTAACATTAGTTTCATGGTCATTTGACTCGTATGTTTCTTCATCTCCAATTTTGAATACTCAGCCAATTTTTTCTTAGAAATAGAAAAATTCAATATTGAAACTCTCATTTAAAATCTAATATTTTTTCAATAACATCATCACCTTAAAATGAATTCACATAGAAGAGGGTTAATGAAGGCGGGGCATGGCGTGTCTTGGGTGGTGTCTTTTGAGTTAAAAAATTGAAGGATATCTCTTAACATCATGTCTGAGGCTTCAGATCAATGCCTATGTAGGATAGGACATTTTTCAATTTTCATATACTGCTACAGATAAACATTAAGACGACGTTTATTTGGTGCATAAGACGATGTTTCGAAAGCGCCATCTAATCCACCGTCATAATAAGTCAAGGATCAAAAGCGCCATTTAAATTCAAACATTAGATGGCGCTTGCACTCAAAAAGTATCGTATTAAGTTTCACAATAGACAATATTTTTGGTGCATAGGACAACATTTACGAGATTTATTTTACAAATACTCGAGAAACAAGTGGGCTATTTCTTTGCAAAATTGTGCTCAATTTCATATGTGGCAATTCCACTAAGATCTCTTTGTTAATTGGGGGATGAATCTGCACAAATCGGATTTTTTGAGGAACGTATCGAGAGAGAATTGTTTTGGTTAGACAATGTATGGTTGGTAAACAAGGATCGGTTTTTTTAGCAAGGTACAAAATGTCTCATTAAATATTCTTATATCTTTTCTACCTTTCCATTCATTTTAATTTTAAATCTATCATATTTGAAGAAAATCTTAGTTTTGAACCGTAATTTTTTTTAAGAAAATCGCAAATTTAAATCGATGATTTTATAAAAACCAAAATCGCAGATTGAAACTGCGGGTTTCTTAAGAAAAACTACGGTTTATAAATGCAGTTTTTGTGTATTATAAACCGGTGTTCTTATAAAAACAAAATTGCGGTTTGAAATTGTGGATTTTGAAGGAAAACCGCAGTTCACAACTGTGATTTTCTCAAGTATGATGATTTGAAAAAAAAAGAATGATACGGTAGAATGGATAATAAAACTTGTAGAAATGATAGTTTTAAAAAAATTCCTTTTATGAAGCACCGTCCAATCCACCGCCATAGTAAGCTTTGGGTATCAAGCGATGTTTATTATCTCAAAGAAAGGATGACCCTTTTTACTTTGAAGCGTCTTTTAAAATTGTTATTAGACAGTGTTTTACCAACTTGAAGCGTTGTATAATGTCAATTTTTTAAATATGAAAAATAATTTTGTGCAGACTAATGTATTTTTTAAATTATTTTATTTGATTACATTTTTCCTGCCAACAAAAGCCACATTTTATTCTTCATAAACAAGTTTTAAAATTTTTGTATGTATTTTGTTATTCATTTCTTAGAGTAATTTTTTGCATATTCGATACTCAGATCGACTTGATTTCTTAATTAGATTTATTTAGAATGTGACACAACTTATCATGTGTTTTGTGTCGAGTGAAGACCAAAAAAAAAGAGAGGAGTAGGGTAGCAGAAAGAAAGAGTTGAGATGTGTATAAGAAGACGGTGAGCCGGAAAGATCAGACGAGGAGGGAACAAATGAGCTGTCGTGAAGGCTGGATCGATAATTATGGTGGTGAAAGAATAAAGTCGACATTTATCCAGTCGACACAATCTGAAAGTTGAATTTGGAAACTGAAATTGGAATGACTTCTATGATTGAAACTCATGGGTATAGTTGTGTTCTTCGACATGAAGGAAAATATAAAAATTATAACACATATATAAGACACTGTGAATAACAATCCATGTCATTCAGTTGATTGTAATTGTGACTTTTGAAATAAAAAATGTCTTATAAATTCGATATTGAATTTGAAAATTATGATCGTTTAAAATATATTTTCGTAGTTTACTTAAAAAAAATTCTAATTGACACATAATTAATGATACCTAAACGGTTTGCTGGCTGCCTCTCAAATTGAATGCGAGCTCGGCCCAAATAAAACGACGACACTTCGCATCCCCGCTGTTCAAAAACTAGAAGGGCATCTCCGTGAATCCAACAAGACGAAGGTCAAAACAGTCAATCACATCGTCTCCCAAAACCCGCTAAGTAAAACAACCTCGGAACAGTGCGACCCGCAACTTCAAACCCTCGTACTTCCCCAACTCAGCAATTCCTCCGCAGCATCACATCCCATCCCATCAATGTCGTCCAACAATCCTTCGCAGCTACTCCCCTCAGGTTAGGTTCTGTCTGATCTGGGTTGCGGTCAATTTGTCATCTTTTTCACTGTGGACAGAGCGATGAATGTTAGGTTTTGAACTTAGGTCTGGTTTTGCTGTCGCTTGTGCAGAGTTGATAGATCGATGCATCGGGTCTAAAATTTGGGTGATTATGAAGGGGGACAAGGAGCTGGTTGGGACTCTCAGAGGCTTTGATGTTTATGTCAACATGGTGCTTGAGGATGTCACCGAATAGTCTGTCTCATCTCTCTTCTTCTCTGTACACTTATTTTACTTTTTTTTTGTCATTATTGTGTGTGTAATTGGTTGCTTTACTGGGTCATATGCTTGATAGATAAATTGAGCAGTTGTGCATTTAGGTGTGTTTAGATGATGTTAGCTTCTGCTGCCTTAGTAATTTTTCTAGTTGGGGGTGATTAATGAGGTCTGGGGGTGGGATTGATGGCACTAAGGATGTGTTTGGTTTGAGGAAAATTTGGGGGAAAGGAAAATGTGAGTGTAAGTGAATTCCCTATAAAAATCTATCCTATTTTGTCATTTTTGGTTAGAGATGGAAAATTTTGTAGAAAATGCTAAAATACACTTTTAACTTTAATTAATTTTTCTTCATATTTTCCATCAAACTTTCCATTAGTTTTCCGTCCCCAACTTTCCTTTAACCAAACAAAGGGTTTCATCTCATTCTCCCCACAAATTTTCCTTTCCCTAGAATTTTCCCTAAACCAAACACTGCCTAAAGTTCATTGGATTTTGAGTGATGTACAAGTAAAAGCTACATGGGGTAACTTAGGTTTAGGTCTTCGGAGGATGGAAAACAGTTTTAGCAATTCCATCAGTTCGTGTTCAGTTCCGGTTGATGTTTTGGTTAACATTGAGAGCGGACTTGAATGGCAACTGAGCTCGTTACTTAAAGATACCCCGAGTCACAATGGTTGTGTTCTAGTGTTGCAATCTCGCCATGCTTTGATTTCTAGAAGTGACTGACCGTATAACGCGTTTCATAGATGTTGCTTAGTTCATGTTTGCGCATTGTTAAACTCTTCAGTTACTGCTTGTAGATGAATTGGTTGGTTTTCTTAAATAAGTGTCGAACTGAATCAATCAGACAACTTCAAAAGAGATTTTGTATTTGAATGTATCTTCCCCGTTGTAAAAGTCATCATTGCTCTCCATAATATGATCGTATATTCTGCATCATATACCAATTTCCCTTTTGAAGAACATTGTAAGTAAGGTTGTTACAATTTTTATATCTTTCTATATAGTATATGACAGTTCTATGCTCCATAGAGGTGAATTATAAGGGTCGATAGTGCTCTAACAAAGTATTTTGTGCGTTGCCATTTTTTTTGTTTTCCTTGAGAATTAGATACGAAATTAATGCTGTCCTGCAATTGCAAAGTAAAACTCCCCAAATTAGTTAAACACTTGTATATTTGCCATGATCTGGATACTCGTCGATTATGACTATGCATGTTACCCACACAGTGAAATTACATCGGAAGGTCGGCGGATCACAAAGCTTGACCAGATTCTACTTAATGGAAACAACATTGCCATTGTAAGTCTTGTTCCTTTCTCTTATGATCATTAAAAATGAAGAATAGTTTCAAATATATAAGCAATTTTATGAGAATGCCTCTGATTGAGATCTTCCCTAAATTTAATCCATCTGGGGTATTTCATTGCAGCTGGTCCCTGGTGGTTCCCCTGATGAATGAGTGTAAAATTCATGTGGGCTAAACTCCTGCTTTTTAGAGCGAGATCTACCCACGCAGAAAGCGGATCCAATGGACTTAACCCTTTCGGTTTTGTTCTCCTGTAGGTGTTATAGTCTGAGGCCGGAAACTGGATTGTTAGTTCGACTTTGCTAAAAATTGTTACCATGTGCTATCAGCTATGTCTGACCAATGAAACCTACTTGATGTTTAAATATAAGCTGATTGCATGACTTCTAGCTTGCACACGATAACTTCATTTTCTGAAATTAGTTGGCAGCATTGATTTTGTCACCAGGTCCAGGGGTGTGACTTGGAGGTTTTAAAAGTTGGAATTTGCTGATGACTGTGTGGGTAAAGAAAGTGGGAACAGTATGAAAATAGGGTTTGTATTTGTGCGACCATATAATTAATTTTGGATGAAATTATATATTATGTAATTACATATGAAGGCCAAAATGTGTAATACTCAAAATTACAAATGGGTGCTCTTAAATTTGCAACTGTGGTAGTATAAATTCTTTTGTTTTTGGTACTTTTCCCAAGAAAAAATTATTTATGTTTCACTTTTGGGACTCATTTAGCTGTTCTATGACCAGATGCTTAGGTAATAAACATACAAGACTGAAAAATGTCAAGTTGAAATTTAATAAGCTGAATTTCACTACTTCAATCAGCTCAAAGTAAAAAATGAGAACAAGAAAGAGGGCAATCTCTCATTTTCTTTTCCACATCACAATTTCTGAAATAAAATAAACTACAAACAAGTTTCCATGTTTACAAAAATTGACATCCAGACGTCTCAGTGTATCCCAAACCCAATATGGATATGCCATGCACATATCTATGCCCAAGTATTGCGGTCCCGAGCCACTTCCAATCACACAGTATGAGGTTCTCTATTACAAAAGAATAAGCAATTAGGAAACAAAGCTATTCACAAAGACTGGCTGCTGGGTCTCATCTGTTATGAAGACCCTTGGGCTGGAGTGCTACTGACATGGCTCGCAATCTGTTAGTTATTTCAGTAAAAGAGGGCCGCCCTTCGGGGTCAGGTGACCAGCACTGTTCCATCAACATCCTCCACTCAGAGTCGCAACGTTGTGGAATGGGTGGCCGAAGTGTGTTCTTCACAATGCCCCCTTTAAATTACCACCAGGTTGTATAAAAATTAGTTTGTAAATTGCACACATACATTCTCTACCGCTACAAATATTAAGCATGAGGAAGAAATCTAAGTTCAAACATAGACGTGAAAGAGACCTTCTAATGCAGATTAGGATACAGAGGCCCATTAAGAATTTATGAAATAAAATTTTAAAAACTGTGCCTATCTAAAGTTTAATACATTATTAATACAGGAAGCCGAAAAGGTCACATCTTCTGTGTGGCCAGTTATTTTCTGTTTGGAACCACATATCAGCTAAATAAATAGATTGAGGATAATCTATCAGCATATTTTTAGGATATCTATGTATGTTTTTCAAGCTTATCAACAAGACTAATAATGGAAGTTTGTAAGAGTCTCCCATAAGCAAGGTGCCCAAAAAAGTGCAAGTCTCAAGTTCCTTTAATGCCTATGTTTTCGGCTGACATATTTAGTGATCTTGAGGACACATGTGCTTAAGATACATGTGTTTGAGGGACAAGAAGCACATATTCATCTTGGATCTTCTTGAAGCGGATATGATACTCAATCAATGGTTGTGCAATCGTACTAAAACACTCCAATAAAAGTCTAATTGCATGAAAGATGGGGTACCTATGATTGCACCACAATGCATGTCACCATATGGTTCCTCTCCAGTCAAGATCTCCCACATTGCAATGCCAAATGAGAAAACATCAACCTGTCGAGAAAGAATAAATTTCAATGCACACGCATCTAAAAGTGCCTGATGGCCTTAACAAAGCATGTGTAGACTGAAGAGTGTACCTTCTCTGACACCTTGCTACTGCTACCATTCAGCAGCTCTGGAGCCATCCAGGGAAGAGTTCCTCGAACTCCACCTGACACCAAAGTATTGCGTTTGATTCTTGATAACCCGAAATCCCCAACCTGAATATATATGTAGTTTAATCTGGGGAAACTAGGAATTTTTAATAAACAAGTTCAGGTTTAGGAATACAGAAGATACGTATTTCTGTACCACTATCAAAGCATGCCTACAAAAAGAGTCAAGGAAATTATTCCCAACTGTCTTCTAATCTCAAAATTAATATAGTGATACGACTTGATTAGCAATACTAAGTAGTAGTACTAATTTGTGAAACTTCTACTTCATTTTGACTCTGCTTGTGAGTACCTGATATTATATAAATATTAATGCGGTCTAAAGATGAATGATAGCATTTATGGAGAAATTCAACCATCATAACATGCAGATACATGGCTCCAAGCATTTACCTTACATATAGGTCGCTGTGGATCCCTCAAATTAACAAGCAAATTGTCACATTTCAAATCAAAATGAACAATATTTTTGGAATGTAGATATTCCATGCCGAAGGCTGCATCCATGGCAATAATGAGCTTTTTGCGGCGATCAAGAGATCTACAATGAAATCAGATATATTAATAGTAAAATTCGTAAAATAATTCTACTGATTCACTGTAAAGTGAGTTTTTATCTAATTGATAAAGGTGTTACCTATCTTTTTTAAGGAGGACATTCCTAAGTGACCCATTCACCATAAACTCAGTAACGGTTGCCAATGTTCCTCCAGCACCGTCTGGAACAACGCCATAGAACGCAAGGACATTAGGATGATGAAGATTTGAAAGGATTTGGGCTTCTCTCCAGAAATCTTTTGTCTATTCAGAAACAAAAGGGGTATTCAAGCTCAGGGCAACAAAAAAACTATATATTTATGAAACCAATATAACATTTATAATATGTTCTCCAAGCATTGGCCTTCCTCGTAATTCATCTGAGAAACACGTTTATCATTTAAACGGGACAAGTTTTTCGTGAAAGCATAGGCATTTAAAGCAAAAAACATAGAAACCTGAATCAAGAGTGCCTAACAAGCAAAGGACTTGTGTATTACTAATTTTACTTTTTCTCATTTTAGTACCATAGAAAACAAGTATAATATGAGAAAGTTTAAGCATTTACTATGGAACGCACCAATCGTTCTTCTTCAGATGATCTTCCAGCAAAACAACTCCTCTTTATTCTTTTAATTGCAACATCTGACCCACGCCATTTTCCATGATAAACAGTTCCATATGTCCCAGATCCTAATTCGCGGAGTTCTTCAAGGTCAGCATTCTTTATTATCTGAAATTTGCGGTTCATTATATACGGAGCAATTAACAGCTATGTAAATCTAGATGTGCTATAGAAAGAGAATTGACAAACAACTATCACCAAAAAGAATTTATTATCGCATAAAAATGTAGTAGGCCAGAAACCTCTAAAGCTGATGCAAAAAATAGGCCAGAGAGAGCCACTTCTAGCATCTAAACCAGCAACAGAAGTAACTCTTACACCTATTAAAACCATACAGACCCAATCCTTCACACCAGGTTGGTGACAAAATATAGCATCCAGTTTACAGAAGACATTGCCAAATAATGGACCTCAGCATAAAGAAAAGTCATTAAAAAAAGCTCTACGAAAATTTACGGATACATCAGCATCTAAGCATGAAAATTTGAAGTATTCCAACACTCTGCTAGTAACAAAGGCATGATTGATACACATAGACTTCAATATAAAAGCTTTCGTGGATCAGAGAATAATAATAGAAGGAGCTTCACAATGAAATGCATGGCAAGAGGTAAACCCTAATGAATAGGTGAAAGGGCATAGTCATTGTAAGATAACACTCAAGAACTCTCTCTTTCGGGGTTAAGGGCATCATACTTTTTAGGACATGGTAAGATTCTACCGTACTGTTAATGACAGAAACGGTTTTGATTAGCAACTTCGCGTGACATACTAGATAAAGAATACTTAGGTAAGAATTGTGTGTGCTACTAAAGATTAGTTATAAAAAAAGTAAATAACACAAAGAATGTGATGGGAAACCTGCAAGCCATAGATCCCGGCTTCCATCTCTGCAATTACTGCATCACTAAAAGACACATCTTTTCCCTCACTACAACTGCCATCCTATAGAAATTAGTAAAATGCATAAGAAGTCACGTAAAAAATATTTTTAAACCATGAAAGAAAGTTCTTCAAAGGACTACAACATAATAACGTAAATAAGTCAACTTAAAGCTCACCTCCAATTCATTATCTGGAGACAAATGATCTCCATCTGTAACATTAGGAGAGCAAGCATCAGACCTCACACCATCCACTATCCCCGTTTCCAATGACAATTTTGGATTTAAAGGCTGAGAAAAAGTTGCATCTTTCCCAACAAGTGATGATTTGTCGTAAGTTGAAATTTCGGAATAGCTTTTTTCATGACCCAAGTTTTCAACATTCTGATCAAAACAGATATTAAACTCGCAATCAAGTAGAGATGTTTCTCGCTTATGAACAACTGGTTCTGTTTGATTTTCAGACATTGTTGTCGGGCTAATTTGATACGAGCGGAGGCTCAGAGCTGGCTGGTCATAGAAAGCGAAGGGGTCTAACTGCGCAGAACTGACTTGCGAAGGATGTTGTGAGACTGCATCCTTCAAAGTTGGCAAGTGAGCAGCGTCATTAGGAACGCCAATGGATAATCCAGGAAGAAGGTCACCGAGGGCCTTCTCATGATGTGACTGAGCATTAGTTGCTAGAAATATGGAAGTTGACTCAGCATACTGGCCCCATGAAAGATCAGTTCTTTGGGCACCATGTACCATCTCATTTAATTGGTATTTCTGAAACTCTGTCGACTGATATGATGTGCCTTTCTCTAGCTGGCCCTGTTGAGGCGCACTGCCTTTATCCCAATAAACCTCAGTGGAAGAAAGATTTTGTGGATTGCCTAAACTCTGAATAGAATCTGAAGTCGAGTTGACATTCATCATTACATTCAGTTGAGATAATGGAGCTGGATATAACATTTCATGAGCCTTGTTACTCTGGCCTGGAAAAGGCTCTGCATTTGTCTTATACGCTTCAGGAATAGTCACATAGTCTTTCCCATTTGCATCTTGATGACTTTTTTGCTCTTTTCGGTTCCGACCATCTTTGGTAGGAAAATTATCTTCATTTCTTCCAGGCATTAGCATTTCACCGAAATTTGAGGTATTCGGCAAGTCTGACCTACTGTGGGAGCCGCCAGATTGAACATTCAAAATCTGATTCCGAATCTGTAGATTATTCTCCGGAGCGTCCGAGACCAGCAGCGGAGACAAACGTGCCTTTCCAAAGTTCAGAGATGATGGGCCCGTGCCCTCTAAGGAACAATGAGCCGAAGTTCCTCCATGCTCTTGAAGTTTTGAATCAGAATATGCATGCAGCATTCCATTATGATAATCATTAGACTCAGTAGATCCAGTGAGCAGACCTGTTACACCATCAGGGCATGCCAATGATTTTTCTGTTTGAAGTGATTTCTGATAAGGTGCTGGTCTTCCACGCAAGACTTTATCAAAATCCTCATTGGAACTAGGAACTGGATGAGGTAACAAGTCATGACTAGGTTGACGGTTTTGGTAACACGCACTGTGTTGTTGATCAAGGACAGTATCAACATGTTTGTTTGAGCGAATATCATTCACCATTACTGGGCGCTGTGTGCCATAACTATACCCTGGAGCATCTGGGATTGTGTCGTCAGGGGGGAGATGTGCAGTGATAAAGGAACTATTACTCCCATTACTGTCTCGGCAAGATACGTTCTCATTTATGCGAACATTTATATTTGAAGAATCTCCTTGTTGACCAAGGTTAGGTGAGGGTTTTGGGGACTTGAGCACACTCTGGGATTCTTTTGAGTGCTGTGTAGGATATGAGATATTCATACTGTTATTTCCTACATCGAGGGGATGAATCACAGTTGGAGAATCCATGCACGAGGTTGGTCTTCTGTCCAAGTCCCCGCCACATTGATTTACCTCATTCCCGAAGTACTGAGCTTTTAAGTTGTGCCGAGGACTTGGATCAAGTACTCCATTCACAGCAATAACATATTGATAGTCAGGACTACTTTGTAGAATAGTACTTGACTCAAAAGAAGATGACCTCTCACATTCATTCAATGGAATAAGAAATAATCTGGGTCTTTGGGAGCCCTCGGTTTTTTCTAGACCATAATACTCTTCAATCATGTTCTGAAGATCTTCGTCGGAAGATACTGATATAAGTGAATCTAAATCTTCACCGGGAAGCTGGTACTTGATTGAGTGTGGTTGATTGCATATTAGTGAGGTTTTTTTCACAAGACCTGCCCATGAAAGATTCTTGTAGATGGAAATTATACGAGTATCACCACCTACATATCTAAGTTTCCCATCACCTGGTCTAGGCAAGATTTTCCCGCCAAAGCTGCACAGAAATTTTATTTTTTCAGACAGAGACCCATCAGCATTTACAGATCCGGGAGGTTGATTTTGATGAGATGATTCTGAATGAATTGCTGGAGCAATTGGCCTTGCATCACTTCTGGTTGTTTCATTTTGTAGCTTCTTCGATCCCCGTGCATCATCAGTCACTTGTTTCTGAAACTTACTTATGGTGTCATTGTAACAGCCATTGTTAATATCTGTTACCGAACCTCGTGCAGATGCAAATTCTGATGTTTCTGACATACATTCTGAATTCATTCTCTGCAACCCCAGAATCCTTGCAAGATCTTCATATGCCAGCTGATTGTTTTGATGCCGACCTGTCGTTTGTTCACCATCCCGACTCAAATCAAGTTGGGGTGCTAATTTAGGTCCAGAGAGATTCTGAACAAATCCCATGGAGAATTCCTCACCAGTTTGTACGGATACATTATTGGCAAAAATGTTTGCTGGTATCTGATTCTTCTGCATCGGAGCATTACAGGCAGATCCTGGCTGCGCCCAGTGACTTGATGAGCCGGGAACCTCACTGCTCATGTTATCAAGTCAGCTCCTGGGCCAAATTCCTAGCTTATCCTCTTCAGATTACTCTAACCAACCTGTCTCTTCATGCCACACAACTCAACAAGTACTCTCTTTCCGCCACACTTAATAAACCCAACTAGTCAAAATTCAAGACAATATCTGACTATTGGAAATGTGAAGCTGAAGGTATCCCAGCCAAGCTATTATGATCAAGCACACTTCAAATCTGCAAATAAGAAATTTTTTTTACAAGCCAAGAGACCAAATCAACTCCAGAATCAATCGGGTCAAATTTCTGAAACCAAAATCTAAATCACACGATCCTATGAAACCAGCAACAGCAGCAGGAAGAAGAGTCGTGAAACAAAAATTCAAAGATTTTGTTGAGGCATAATTCCGAATCCCTAGAGCCCATCCGGAATTCCGATCAAAAGTCAAAACCTAGAATCCCCAATTTTAATTTTGAAATCCAATAAGGAACGAATCGACGGAGGTGAGAGAAACGAACGTACCAGGTAAGACAGGAATTTAAGAAAGCCCCAATTGGATTGGATGTGAGAGTCGGGGATGGATGTCGCCGATAATCGAATCGGAGCGTCGGGTGGAGGAGGAAGGATGGGGAGAGAGAAGGAGCGGGAATTGCGGGAGGGCTTAGGCTAGAGCGGGATGGGCGTGGATGGGGAGCGACATTGCCGAGAATTATGCGACATTTGCATCACACATACGATGAAAAACAATACGACTGACACTCAGTAAGTCAGCAGCAGCAGCACAATGCTTTGTAAGTATTATCTGCTTTTAGTTTTGTAAACGAATCAGGTGAGCAGGAGAAGATGCAGCAGCAGCTGGAAGATGAGATTCCGAATGAAGTTTCTTTGATTTTGGTGCCACTGCCCCTCTGGTTCAGCTACCTCTCATTTTCTGCTTTTTTTTTATTATGAGCCGTTGACTGGACTTAACTAAGGCTGAGTTTGATGTAGGAAAACTTTGGTGCCGAAGTTAGAGGTGCAATCAAGCCGAGCCAAGTATTGCAATGCCTCAAACTCGGCTCGATTAATATATGCATTGGTTGGAATTCGGTTCGAATTCGACGAGCTTTTATTAATAATGCTCGAACTCAGCTCGTTAGTTTTTTCTCAAGTTCGAGCTCGAGTTATATTTTTGAACTACTCGAACTCGGCTCGAAAATTAATTGACCGAAGAAGAGAGGAAAATTTTAGTAATTTTGTTTGGTTAGGTAAAGTTGGGAATGCAAATTAAATGGAAAATTTAAAAAAAAAAATGAAAATGACTTATTTGAGCAACTGAAATAACGTTTTAGGCTGTGTTTTTTTTTTTGTTTAGGAAAATTTGAGGAAAATAAAAATTAAAAGTAAAATGAAAGTTACTATGAATTCCATTTAATTTTTATGTTTTTAATTTGTATGGAAAAGTTGATGGAAAGTTTTAAACCTTCTTTCATTTACCTTAAATTTTCTTCTATTTTTCCTAAATCAAACATTTAATTCTATCAAATTTCCCTTAATTTTTCCTTTTCAGCTATTTTTTTCCAACCAAATACACCCTTAGGGTTTTTAATATTTAATAGGTTAGAATTTTTTGGGTTTCAGGTTTTGAGTGTTTATTATTTTCATAGTTTTAGGATTTAAATTTTTCGGATTTTAAAATGACTTGTTTTTGAAATATCTTGAGAATACTAAAAACATAAATTCTGATACCCTTAAAATCTTCAAAACCCTAAAATACTAAAAATTTTAAAACTCTCAAACTGAAATTCCAAAATCCTAAAATATTAAAAATCTTAAAACTCTAACCCTTAACAATTATTCAAAATGACACTATTTTAGCTACTTGGAAACGTATATATCGAGACAGCAAGAGTAATATAATTATTCATATATTAGTGAAAATGGGCTTTCATATTTTAAAATCGGTTGAATGTATTCTCATCAAAAATATTTGTTCCGCGAAGGTAATTAAACAAAAATAAAATCATAACCAAAAACTTTCGAAAAAATAAAAAGTTGATTTTGGATGCGTTTGCAGTGGGGCTGCCTGATTTATTTTCCAACGGAGAAGAAAAGGGAAAACGTATGTGATGGATTTGGATCCGGTGCTGCGCTCCAATTTGTCGTGCGGTTCAAAACGATGTTTTTTTGTTTGTTTGCTTATTACTCAATTTAAAACGACGTTGTTTTGATATGTTGTTGCCAGAGGGATTATCTAGCTACTTAAGGGATGTTAGAGTAAAATAATATAGTTAAGGGATACAATTCGTAAGTTGTAATAGGTTATATATTGTGCTACAATATTAGAACAAAGGATATCAATGAAGAATTACTTAACCCTAAATCCATCTCCTTCTCCAATCGTCTCCTCCCTTGCCTCTGTCAATCTCAGCTTCTTCATCTAAACCTTCTCAATACTTCTTTTTCTATCCATTTCCCATTCTTATTCCAGTCTAGTGAAAGTTGGTTCACATCATATGTAATTTCAATTAAATATTCAGAAAACAAACAAAACGATGTCATTTTTGGTCGCACAACAAATTGCAGTCTTAATTTTTTATTTATAATATGCTGGAATTTGCTTTACTATATGTTCAGTTGTAAATATTGGCCATGAGTTTAGTTTTGAATTTGAACCTGAATGATGTAATTGAACTATTTTACAATAAAATATATAAATATGAATTTCATATTCTAAAAAAATGTACATTTCTAAAAATTAAAGTATAAATCATTTTAATTTTATATTATAAAAAAATTTAATGGGGGTACGTGACCCCTGAAATGTTGTAGTTCACTGATCACGGACAACATAGTTATTAAATTGTATCAAAAGTCAAATCGATAAAACCTCCCGATTGATCGGCTGCTTGACCAATTTGCATGCTGATCCGATTAGTTAGTGTTTTTTTTAATTATATTTTAAGTTAACAATCTATTCCGTATCTTGGCGGAGACTTGGTCAAAAGAACTAAGATCTCATGTACTTAAGTCCGGTAATAGTCAACTATTTTCTAAATCAGCATGGTAATATGGTATTGATATATATTAAGGTGGTTTTTAATATGAATAATCGATTCAGTACAGACATGTCAATTTATCATTGATAGATGTCAAGCTAAGGTGTTGTTTTATTCTTTCTTATTAGATTCTATTAAGATTTGATCTTTTATTATATTAAGTATTAAGTGAATTAACCATCTGTGTTTTTACTTTTAATAAATATTCGATAAATCTGAATGATTCTTTATCAATATGATGTTTGAATCCTTCATAACTATTCTTAAATTATGTTACATATTCCGTCAATTTTCCACCTCTGTCCTCATCGCCTTCTTCCTCGTCATCCTGTGCCAGCAACCTATCCTACCCACCATACAAATCACCTCCAGCCACAATCTTCTCTCCAACCCCAACCAGCCGAGTCACTGCATTCAATACTCAAAGTTGCCAATCTGTTAGTGAAGAAGAAAACCCTAATCACACCTATAATAACACTGAGTATTTGAGTTTCTCCAGCCGGTTT
Organism: Kalanchoe fedtschenkoi; assembly: GCA_002312845.1. NCBI lineage: Eukaryota > Viridiplantae > Streptophyta > Magnoliopsida > Saxifragales > Crassulaceae > Kalanchoe > Kalanchoe fedtschenkoi. The sequence goes on from NQLW01000076.1 coordinate 3,405,558, forward strand.
CATGGAGTCAAGCACTCCGGAGTCTTTTATTCAGTTTCTTGATCCTTCATCAGCTGCGACGTGAGAAACTACTGACAACCGGAAATTGCATCTCTGAAGGTATTAGGGAAAACTTGATGCACGGAGGGCGACATATATGAGGGATACTACGTGTTGCGTGCCATATTCATGGGAACAACTCGATCCTGATGTTGCTGGCATGATGGGTTTGGTGCTTTTGCCACATTTAAGAAATGATTTGTGTCACATTGAAGGAGTACTTTTGAATCATGGCTATTATATTACAAAAGTTGTTTATTGCCCCATAATTTAAATAGCAGCGATTGTACAATTTATGACAATATCAAACTTCAAAATTTAACAATTCAATTTTTGAAAAAAAATACCTCCGAATAAAACCTCTGATCCAGTGAGCTTCGAGGATGCAGAGGTCTTCATCACCCCACATCCAAAATCTGGTGATTGGTTTGTGTTTGCTATGTTGAGACTTCTAAATCATTCATCAATCTGACCATTTATTAGATCATTTAGCTTTTCATATAGCATTTAGCGCAAATTCTTGGGTGCTCTCGCTAAAAAATGACGTCGTTTTGTGATATTTTCATCAAAATACTCATTCTTATCTCAAATGAGCTGCCATGTTCATCAGATGAGTTATTATATTCATCAGATGAGCTGCTATTTTTGTCATATGATATGTTCATCAAATGAGTTGCAATGTTTATCAGATGATATATTCATCAAATGAGCTATTATGTTCATCAGATTCGATAATATGTTCATCAGATGATATGCCATTTCATCATATCATATGTTCATCATATGAGTTGTTATGTTTATCAAATGAATTGTTATGTTCATTAGAAAAGCTGCTACATTCATCAGATGAGCTGCTATGTTCATTAGATGATATGTTCATCAAATGAGCTGCTATATTCATTAGATGAGCTGTTATGATCATCAGATGATATGTTTATCAGATGAGCTGTAATATTCATCAGATGAGTTGTTATGTTCATCAGATGATATGTTTATCGAATGAGCTATTATGTTCATCATATTTTATAATATGCACATCAGATAAGCTAGTATATTCATCAGATTTGATAATATGTTTATTAAATTTAAGAAAGGTGGAGTATTTTATTGAAAATGAAGTAAAATAATATTATTTTCGAGCGAGAGCACCCATCTAGATGGGTGTTCTCGATCTACCCATGAGTCATTGGCATTTAGCATTCATCACCTAATTTTACAAAACACAGTGATCAGACCATTCAACTTTTCATATAACATTCAACATTCATCAGTTAATTTTACAAAATGATACTTAAAAGTGATTAGTAAAAATTAAAACTACAATTTTATTAATTATTGGTTCAGTACAATTTTGAATAGCAAGTAGCAACACCAGATCTAGCTTCTTATTAAATAGGCAAATGATGAATATTTTTAAATTGATTCGTTTTGGAAATTTATTTTTCTAATTGGCCTTCCAATCAAAAAGTTTCCTGATATGGACAACTGCGGATTGGAACTATGTCTGAGTTATTTTCAGCCGTGATTTCAAACCGTGTCTGGATAACGATTAGGCTAAACATTATGATCCGCACACGCGTGACACACCCAGAGTCTCAAACCATATCTGATTTAAATCAAACCATCATTTCAAAAAGTATTTGGATCTTAAATCCAACTGTATTACCTTTTCAAGAAATGGCTAGATTTAAGCCAGAAACAATTTTAAACCGCGGCTCAACATTAATATTCAGCCCAACCACCTCATGCTCATGAAAGCATCCTCGCCATTTCATCGGGCCCCATTTTCTCAACTCCTGGAGTCCTTCAATATTGTTGGCCTGGAGGAGGATGGTCAGACAGGCCGGGTCACATTGAGGGGTCATGCCAATGGCCAGCTCAAACTGTGGGTATGGAGGATAGTAGTTCGCTCTAAAGCTCTGCATCCCCTCACCGAAAAGCTCTGTCATCTCCTCAGCATCGATTTTAAACGCTTTCGACACGCTGTCAAAGATGCTCAGAGCCAGCCTCTTGAGCTCCGTCGAATAGGCCTTGACGCATTCCCTACAAGAGTAAAAAATGAGTCATTATCCTTGGGGTGCGTGGGCGAAAATTTGATCTAAAGGAGATGAGTTATTTGAAATGGGTAGAGAGTTTGGGAAGCAAGTGTCAAGCTGGTCGGCTAGGTGATTCTGTAGAGCATGTCAGCCCAGTCGAGCCGTTGTTCCTCCGAGACCACGAAGGCATGTCCGTAGCTCTTCAGATCCCCAGGCCGGATCCCCGTCAAATCGCTACCCAACGCCTTCATCGTCCAGGCCTTCATATTGGTGAGAAAAGACGGGAGGTTGAGGAGTTGTTACATGTTGGATGGAGGAAATGGTGAGGATGCTTTGGAGGGCATGAGTTGGTTCAGGTGAATATTAAGGTTGAATAGCGGTTTTAAATTGTGTTTAATTTAAGCATCCAGAGTTTTTATTTTAATTTGCTCTTTTCCATTTTTTTTTCTTTTCCATGACCACTTTTGAATTTTTTTTTAATCAAAATGACTTACTTTTAGCGAACAGATCTTTCAAACGACGCAGTTGATTTTAAGATCAATCACTATTTGAAACTTAATTTTAATTTATAGTGCAGTCAAATCAGCACATAGTTCGACACTGGATCCTCATCTTAAGCCAACTGTTCATTTAAACAGCTGTTGGATTTTAACTTTCTACGCCCATTTAAAACCCAATCTGAATTAACACGATACCCGATCTGAAACAGTGGTTCGACTCCATACCTCTCAAAGATCTCCATCCCACCCACAACACTCAAAATAAACCAGCAAACACTTGGCTGTTCGTTAGTGAAGAAAAAAAAGAAGTGAGGCAGCTAGCATCATGAAGGGTTTGAGCTAGATCATCACCTGCTTTTTCATCTTCTTTCTGCTCTACACATGCACAGCTACAAACCCTAGCAATCAGACCATCAGACAAACGCGAACTACATCAAAGCCTCATGCAACGGCACGCTCTAGTCTCTACCCCTACGTATGCTACAAGTCCCTCTCGTCGCCCTCCGCGAGGCCAGAACCACCTCCAAGCTCAAGACCAAGCTCTCCCACTCCCACAACCTCAAACCCCATGAGGCGGCCGCTGTCAAAGACTGCGTCGAGGAGATCAGCGACTGCATCGAGTCGGGGAGTTCCAGCAGATCAGCAGCACGTCTGACTTCGCCATGAACATCAGCGACGTGCTGACGTGGGTCAGCGCGGCGCTGACGTACGACGACACGTGCATGGACGGGTTCAAGGAGACGTCCGTGCAGAACGTTGACTGATAACACAATTAAGGATAAACAAAGGCAATTCAGGAACCTAGTCGATAACCAAATGGGGAAAAGGAAGCTCGAGTGAAAATGGTTGGCCAAGTGAAACCATGGAGACTGATATAAGTGTGTCAGGTCAGGACTGAGTAGGAAAAAGTTCAAATTTCCCGTTTCCCCTTCTTATTGTATGCAACTCAATTGCTACTGCTCTCTTTTCAACACCAACAAGTATGAATGAGTGCATATACATGAACCTAGATCCGATCCTTCTCAGATTTTCCTGAATACATACATTATATTTACACATATTAATTATCAGGACGGCTAAGGTCCAGTGTGAGCGGATCAGCCGCACGGACCCCTGAGATTGGAAAGGTCCCCAATTTTTTTGCAGCGCCAAAATTGGAAAGATCCCCAAATTTTTTGTTGGGTGAGTGACTATGGTTTCAATGAAGAAGCTAAAAGTTATGAAGATGGATGAAGAGAAATACGAAGAAAAATGATGCAGAGTGGCCGATGGTAAAAACATAGGGCCAGCGCGGTAGATGAAATGAAAAATGCAGTTAAAATAATTTCATTTTGAATGGTGTTTAGGGGTTTCAGGGTTTCATGATTAAAAGTTTCTAATATTTTAGGGTTTTCATAGTTTTGGGGGGTTTTAGGGTTAATTTTTTTAGTATTTTTAGGATTTTAGGACTTAAGGTTTTAGAGCTGTGAAACGACGCCGTTTTGGATGTGTTTGGAAACAATAATAAAAACACTAAAAATATGAAAGTTTGAAATAAAAAATTTTTAAAATCCTAAAACAATAAAAATTATAAAACTTAGAAATACTAAATCTCACAAAAATAATCAAAAACGACTTCATTTCAGCCGCTAGGGTATGTAGCTTATATACCTTGACAGTGTATATCCGCTAAGCCCAATATATATTCAGTTTTAAGTAAGAAAAAATTATTTCTGAATTAGAATACAAATATAAAAATATAATATTGAGGGTACAAAGACTAAAAAAAAATATTTCTTACCCTAATTTACCCTCTCGCTTATATTTTGTCTGAAACTTCGAAATTAGATTTCGCGCAGGGCCTCCAAATTGTCTGAGCTGGCCCTGCCACTTACCCTAAGTTGTAAATGATGCCCGAGGTTATAAATGGAGGTCTTCACCTCGCTATTGAGTGTGCGTGCCGTGTTAACTTCAACCAGTGTGTAAATCAAGGAGCATTGGAGACAGAAAGGGGAACTCATCCTATAGTGTCCAGAGTCAATCTGTAAGGTTTTCTTAATTAAATTAATTATGTATAACTCTATGGCCTTTAGTGGCTAATTTCCTTATGTAGTTCAGGTGCAATGACTTTTGAAACGATGTTGTGTAATCTTTGTACTCAATAAATTCTTGTTATGATGCTATATTTATTATATTGTGATTCAACTGAATGATTGCTTTGTTGCATGACAACTTCAATGAATGAATGCTTTGTTGCATGATTATTACTGTTGATCTAGTTGTGAGGTCTTGGACCAATATCAATTAGTTGATTAGCAAATAAACTGATGATTATACTGGTTTATGAGTAAACATACTATAGGTTTGCGTAAGCTAAATAACGTAAATTGAATTCCATACCACAACACGACTACGTATTCTTTTGCTAGACTGACAATCTAATTAATGCATATTAGGCACATAAGATCATATCATTGGCTAAAAGTATGATGAATATATAGTATGAGTGATTGTGTACACCCAATCACATTGTCTCTAGGCACATTGAAATGGTTGATAGGTCATGTATATTTTATTGAGTTCCGTTCATAATAAGAGTTTAATCATTAGAATCGATGATCAACATATTCACAAGTCAAGTCACCTGATCTACATGTTTTATCCACTGATTTCTGTACTTAGTGTGCAGGTTGAATAGATGATGCTACCTAACTCAACTCTGAAACCTTCCCCTCCCTCCCCTCAAGTATTGTGTCTTTTATTTTTAACCGAGTTTGTTATCAGGTCACAAGAACTTGTCTCTGTGGATCGATATTGCACTCGCTACTAGTTAGTGTCCATGTTTTATAAATTTATTTGCTCATGACGGCTCAACGACGGTCCTATCAGACAACACCAAGCACTTCGAAGCTAATTGAATAGTCTTCACCTCAATTCTTGAATCGACTAGGACGACTACATTGTTAAAAAACTTCTAAAAGAAAGTATTAGTCTTTGCTAGGATTCATGGACTCCAAAATCCAATCTCATTATTTCAGTGAGAATATCACAAGCCGAACCAACCCAAGTAAAGCCTTTGGGGAGAACAAGTCTAATTAAGATTTTGACCAAAAGAGCATGTCCTCACCGTCGTCGTCATCCAAAACCATACTCTTAGAGAGTCTTATGTGTCGTTCTGTAAAGTTAAGAATTGAATGTTGAATGCTATATGAGAATCTGAATGGTCAGACCAATGGTCAAACCACATCTAATTGTTGAATGATTTACTTTCATTTGGTAATTCATTTTTTTAATATTTTAATATATTATGATTTATCAATATAAAATTATAATTTTACAACATAAAAATAAAAATAAAATTTATAATCATGTTATAAAAATATTATTTATTTATAAAATGCATGCGATTCTGATTGAAGAAACTAGCTGCAATCGGCATTGATGTGATTCTGATTGAAGTACGATCCAGACATAATTGATTCCAGAAAGATATGAAAAAATAAATAGTAATTATAATAAACGTATCGATATAACCTCTGAATGATTCAGATATAAAATTGATAACCAATTATTCAGACTTTCCAAATATTCATTAAGAGAAAGAGAACTAGTGTTCGGTTCACTGAATGTTTTTTTTTGCAAAAGGGGTGCATGCATTAAAAAAGGAGAATATACATGGAAGAGTTTTGGAGAGAACTAAGAGGAAGAAAACAAGGGAACACCTAAGAACAGCTATACAAGAAGATGGTTTAAGTTAATGTTTGCTGTCCAGGAGAGGTTGAACTCTGTACGCTGTATGAAGTTGATGCAGTTCAGCTTCAGGAGGCTGTCCATTTTAGCCAAATGAAGAATACTTTGCCGATTAAAAGTCTTCCCCTTGAAGATCACAACATTTCTGGCTTTCTAGATGTTATAAGCACCTGCTGCTATAAAAAGGAAACTGAGGATTCTCAATTCTTTTGATGGGAAACTAAAGGAGGAGGACCAGTGGATGAGATCTTCCCAGGACTGGAGAGTGACCTGCTGAGGGAAAGAACACATGGCAAGGAAGTCACTGAATAGACCAGCTGTGCCCGAACAAGAGAAGAATAGATGGTCTGCTGTTTCTTGGTGGGAGCTACAGATTTGGCATGTAGAGTCATCAACCATACCAAATTTATGAAGTCTGGTCTTTGTCGATAGTCTACCCTGACAAGCCATTCATAATATGAAACTATGCTTGGGATGGTTAAGGTAATTCCACACTAGCTTGTACCAGGGAGGACTTGGAGCTGAAGGCTGGAAGAAGTTGAAGACTGACTTAGCAGAAAAAGGATCTCCTGGAATGATCCAAGAGTTTGTGGCAGGATCATAGCATTGTTGGGCAATGAGTCTGGTTTGAAGTAATTGTTTGACAAGCCAAGGAGTGCAGGATCTGATGCAGGTTTCCCACCAGGAGCTGTCTCTGATGTAGTAAGAATGAATCCACTTAATCCAAGCTGAGTCTTTATCATGGACAATATCCCAAATTTGAGCTAAATAGATGGAGGTGTTTATATGTTTAATATAATAAGGTACCACCTCTTAATAGAGTCTAATAAATGCAACAAAATAAGACATTAGACTCCAAACGATAGCACATCATGGTAAATACAATCTTTAATAGGCATGCTCCGAATCACTTATAGTATCATCATCAACGGAAAAGCATGGGCAAACTTTATTGCACCAGTTCCAAAACGCCAACAACAATGAGCTCAGATAACAAGGATAAGCGGACATATTAAACACCAGACAGCTGATCAATTTAATCGAAATCAGAAGCGTCACTCGGAGAACCATACTTAGACGCCATAAATCTCCCAAAAGAGAGTTATTGTTCCAGAAACTTCATGCCTACTTTGCTTAAAGGCATTTTATGACATGGAAAATAGGAGTGAGTCCAACACCTCTCTCACACTACAACACAATTTTTGGCACTCAAAGAGCTGACCAAATATGAATATTTATAGCTAATAAGACTGATTTGAGCAATGTTTTCCTTCCCACCAAAAGAGATTTGCTTCTCCATCCATGTTTGAACCCTACTTCATATCTTGGACGCTCTTTCATCACAATAAGAAATTTTAGCTCAATCTGAAAACATTGACGAGCCCCCCAAGTGGGTTGCATGAAAATAATCCGGCTGAAATCCAGTATTACTCATAATAATTGCTTGACGAGACCTAAAAATATTATTCGAAAAATAAATGACACTTTTAAAATGATTTAAATATGTCCAGAACTACTACAAAATTTCTCAAGCATCTTCTACAAACACCGGACGAAGGACGCTCGGCAATTCAACAACATAGTTTGTCAAACTTTTTATTCCTTTTAATCACAATCCCTAATTCTGGCTAACACTTTCTGATCTTTAAAATAAAATATCAAATCAAAATAATTTCTAATCCCTACTATAATTCCAAACTATTTCTTGAACTGCCAATTGAATTCAGTTCTCCAATTCGCACTATGCGTAATTGGCGCGGGAAGATGTCATCGATGAGCTTAGAATATCATATTTGCACCAACCATGCATATCCGCATAAATAACCATCCAACAGCACCACCATCATGGCATTCATGGCGTAAAAGTGAAAACTTAACCACCACTTATCGCATTGATTGTGAGAAATCTGGAAAGCTTTGTGTTTATGTCAAACCGGAGCAAATCACTCCATGAGACGTGGAAAGTCGCAAGCCTATTTACCACAAGGATAGCTTTTCATTTGATATCATTAGCAATCAAACCAAAAGGTAATGCTATGAGCATCTACAATGAAAATAGAATTGTGAAGTTTATTTTTTTCCTAAAAAAAAAAGTACTTCTACAAATGTTCAAACCCGTAACTTGCAAGATGGATGTCCATAAACCAACCATTATGCGACCACCTTCTTGATAAAATTGTGAAAAAATGATGATCCCATCATATTAAGTGTCACGAAATGATATTTTCATTTGATCATACACTTGTAAATTATGAATCATGATAGTTATGTCGCCAAGAACGACAAGTTGAGTTGTGAGGGTGTCACAAATTAGCCTGTGACAAGGTTTGGGGCCTCTTATTGGCCGCAATGACATTTTCATAATTATTGATTATTGGACATTATTCGGGAGGTCGGGTTGTGAATCGGATGACGAATTATAAAACTAGACATCAATACGAATCTTACTATATGTGGATGATATAAATTCGATAAGTGGTTGTTCTTAAAGAGCTAGTATGTAAGGAGAGACAATGGTGAGTGATGGTGAGTTCGGCCATCCTCGCTTTAAGTGATTATATGCGAACCCTAAACGAGCTCAACTCATGTGAGATAAGAGAGTAGGTCTTCAAGGGTCTAGCTAGCCTCGAAGATCTTCATAAGGTGTTGATCTTATAGACGTCTTTCAAATGGGTTGAGACCCCAACGACGCGCAATGAGTCGCCAGTCGATGTTAGGAAGACGATGATTTCTTAACCCCTTAGATAATGAATATAAAGGACCAAAGGGATCCTTGGATCAGAATGGATTTCCGTTAATGTGATATGGGAATCAAAAGAAAATTCAAGAAAGGATTCTTGTACATTAGCTGAGGAACGACTAGGCGAAATCTCGAGATGGATCTCATGGTTTATCTGATATTCGTGCTAAGTAAGTTGTGTCCATTCACTAGATCCTCTCACGAGTCACTCGATGATGCGTGGCTACAGATAAATCTCGTATCTCCCTCGGGTAAGTAAAGAGACCTGAAAGTATTGAGAAGTACAGCTTTGATCCATGAGGATCTGGGCGCCGCACACTCTTCAGTATCCCAGAGTGCTTAAAAAGAGTATGGAATGTGAGACATTACGCTAGGACCGTGATACTAAACAAGGTTATAACCACCTAAAATAAGGTGGTTTCGTACAAAAATAAGGTGTTTTTGAGGTAAAATAAGGTGGTTTGGTATAAAAAAATACTAGTGATTTTTTATTTTACACATGTCATCTAGTGATTGGGTGATTCAAATAAAAATTGCGTAATTTTGATTTGACTGTATTTGACTTTACAGTACTGAATAAGAATCTTGCAAATTAATTAAACGAAGTAGAAATGAAAAATGAATTAAATTTTAAGATCGCGAAATATTCAGATACAAAATTTCACCCCGGCAATTTGCTTGTAGTGGAAGTGCAAAGTTTCCACATTAAAATCTTCATAAGTCATAAAGTTGCAAATCAGAGTGGTATTTTCGATTTATTTTATTACTAGATTTTATTTTATTTAGTCAGTTCAGTTTCTTAAAGCTTCTTTCTTTTAAGTTTCATAAAAAAAATTTCATTTCACTCTCATTGCGCCAAATGCAAATGATATATTTTGTATAAATCTTCTATAGAAAATTATGCTACTAAAATATAAATTGAAAGCATAATTTGTTCTATGATATAACTTGTCCTATTAAATTATTTGTATAAAATTTAAATAGTAAGTGGAATGTATTTCTAGCAAATACATATTTTTAATACTATACACAGAAGAAAAGCTATTTTATTTTAATAATCACAAATTTAAGTTATGTTCTATTTATGTGATTAATTGAATACAATTTAATTGGTATTTAAATATGAATAATAATTGAAGGAAAGAAGAAAAGGATATGAGTGTAACGTCAGTAATGATATGTCCAGTTACTTAAATTTTATTCACATAATCTGAATTCGTATATAATATAATCTACATTTAATTAGCAATAAGTATATTTATTTGAACACAAATTAATTTACATTATGACAAATTAGAGGGTTGTTGTTGGCTTCAAAGGGTAAAGATTCCTAATATGAAGTAAGAGTGAGTCACTACAACTTTCTTTTGTAGGCTACCACATTTCAGTAAGGATTTGACATAATTAAATGCTAATGGTAAAGTGATTAATTATATTAACTAAGGGAATTGAGTTCTTTTTAATACTAGCTCTTCTCATTAAGTAATATGTCCAAATGTATTTAATGGAATTTAGTAGCTACATGTTTATCAATGTTCATTACCTATGATCTTGAATCTTAGTTTTATTTTAAGGTTACTTCATACATGTTTGGAAATATCAAACACTCAGGCTGTGTTTTGGTTTAGGGAAAATTTGATAGAAATGAAAATTTGAGGAAAAATGGACAAGGAATCACTTGTTTGGTTTAGGAAAAATTAGGGATGGAAAATTAAATGGAAAATTAGATGGAGAATGTGAAGAAAAATTTGTTTAATTTAAAGAATGTTTTAGTACTTTCTGCAAAAAATTTCACTCCAAATCAAACAAGGGAAAAATAAGATGAATTTTATGAGAAATCATTTCCCTCATATTTTTCTTTTCCTCTAACTTTCCTCAAACCAAACTCAGCCTAAAGTGTTCAGTTTCATCCATAGATAAAAGTGGAAAATTCCAAAATGAGCCCTTAACTACCACTACTTATCCAATTGCGGTCAGAAGTACCACGATTACCAAAAACGGGGCTGTGAAAAAAAATTGGATTGATTTTCTAAAATAAAATTTACCATTATACTTCAAAAATATTATTATTATAAGACTTATGTATGAAAATTACGTCGTTTGGGATCAAAAGACGTCGTTTTCTTTATGTGTACAAAACGATATAATTTATTTTGATAACCAAACGACATAATTTTCACACACAAATCTAAGTCTTATAATAAATATTAGTTTATGAATGTAATGGTAAATTTTATTTCAAAAAATCAGTCCAATATTTTTTCATCGCACCCTTTTTAGAAATCGTGATTGTTCTGACCGCAATTAGACAAATGGTGATAGTTCAGGCCCCTTTTGGGTTTTCTTCCTAGGTAAAAATATAGGTAAATATGTAAGGTGTCGAACGTTATGCTGACAACTTGTGTGATTGATTATTTAAGAAACTTGGAATAGCTATACTCCATTTGTAAGATTTGCTTACAATAATAGGTATCACTATACTATTCAGGTGACCAGCATGATATTAAAGGAGATGCAGATCACTTATTGATTGGTTTGAGCTGGGCGAGTGTAAATTGTTAGATTCACACAACTTTGAACGCCTCCAACAAAGTTTGCTTGATTAGGATAGATTATTATTAGCAGTTCAAGACCAACAAAAGTCTTGTGTAGAGATCCAGAAAGGAGGGGATTGGAGTTCCAAGTAGGTGATCATGTTTTTGTAAAAATATCTTCAATAAACAGTGTGATGAGTTTTGGTGAAAAAATAAAATCTTAATTCTTGATTGATGAGCTCATTTGAGATTTTAGAATGAGTATGTTATGTAGCTTATCGATGGTGTTGTCTTCGACATTGTCAAATTTACATCCAATTTTTCATATTTTTATTTTCAGAAGTGCAATTCAAATTCGAACCTGTACTAAAAACCAAACACATTCAAGTAGATAATATATCTTATTCTGCAAAAAATTTTATGGAAAAACTATTTTAGAGCTGAAACTACTTAAAAAGAAAAAATACTATCAGATGAAATATGATATTTTTAAAGGGAAAAACTCAAAAGGGGCCCTGAACTATTATCGCTAACCCAATTGCATTCAGAACTATCATAATTTTTTAAAAAATGTTTCAAAAAAAGTGCGATAAAAAAAAATTAAATTGACCTGAATGACCCGAATGCACATGCTGTAAGGGCATCTTTAATGGAGGTTCATGGGAGAGGTTTATGTCAAAATATAAAGCTTACCTGGCATGAAGGTCCGTTGTGGAGCTTCGTTTATGCTCGTCTGACATGATACCGCTTCACGCAGATGATGCGCTCCATGGAAATTATACGGCGTTTCTAATTTGAAAACGCCGTATAAGTTATAAAGTTTATACGACGTTTTTAAGTTTGAAACGCCGTATATGTTATTGTTGAATGTTTTTTGCGGCGTTTCTAACTTAAAAACGCCGTATATGCATTTAAGATTTTTAAAATTATTTGGGCTGGGCTTATACGGCGTTTATTATATGAAAACACCGTATTAGATTTAAATTTTTAATTGTGTTGGTTGGGCTGGGTTTTCATATGCGACTGGGCTGAGCTGGGTTAATTGTGTGGTTTTTATTTTATTTAATTTTGTACAACATTTAATATCATATTTAATACAATATTATTATTGTTTGGTGACAATTTCTAATTTTATATTTTTTATAAATCTCTAAAATAATACAAACAAATATTCACAATATAGTAAAAAAAATAATAAATTGAAAGTTAGTTTAATATGAAAAAAATATAAAAAATGTAGTATGACAGGTGAGTCCCATACGCAGAGTTGTATGAAGGTTTATGACTATGGATGAAAGATTCATGAAAATAAAGTTTATGAAGATACTGATGTGGCATGACACAAATCACACGTGACATTACACAAATCTATTTTTCAGGTTTATGGATTAAAGATGCCCTAAATTACACAAATGAAGCAATTGGGAGCAGAGTGAACGACACGCAGTCGTCTGCCACGTGGACTCCACAGAAAGCAGAGTGCGGTGGATCAGCCTTTTTCACTCTCTCTCATATCAAACCGTCTCATCGTCTTATCTATCCTCGTCGGTACAATAATGTACTACTGCGAGTGCTGACATTCAAACGGCTTTCTCTCTGACCTTCGGTCAAACCAACTGAACACTCACTCACATTTTTATTTTTTTTCCCCTTCCGAATTAGAATGTGAGTGTAGGTTGCATGAATTTAAAAGTAAATTCACATTTTTAAATTCAGTATCGAAATTTTTAACTATTTAATTTTAATATTAAATCTATTAATGATTCAATTTCAGTATTATACACTTATTAATATAAAGAAATAATTAGCGTGAAATGAAAAAAATTATATAAAAAATCAGATTGTGTGTTCGACATATCAATACAGCTTACAAAATTCTAGCTAAAGATTTAGAATCCCAAACTAATTCTCTCATTTCACGGTAGTTGCTTCATTCTATTAAGTCTCGGTACTAAAATTGCATAATTAAAAAATTCAATACTAAAATCGAATAATTTTTAAAAGTTTTGATATTGAATTGAAAATTTATGACTGCTCGGAATATGTTTTATAATTTATCTTATATTTAATATTTTACCAATAGATGGGTGACTAAATAAATTAAGTGTAGTCATGTAGACATGTACTTTGAATGCTGATTGTCCAGACTATTGAATACTCATCTTAGTTTAAAAATATTATCTTATTTATTATCTAATAATAAATGATATCATCATAAATTTTTAATTTTGAGTGGATTTAATAGTATTATTTGTGATTTTTATTTTTTTTGTCCATAACATATAAAATAAGCGTATGTTTTGACAACACCTCAACCATTAATTCAACACTCTATTGATTACTTGTAACTGATAAAGTAAGAATTAATTAAACACAAAATCAATCACAGCTAAAAAAAATCATGTTACATAATTTTTATAAATAAATATTTTCTAAAATCTTAAAAAATAAATTAATGAATAATGAACTTGATTAGAGATATTATATTTTGCCTTATATTGTATTTAAAATATTAAAAATTTGGATATATAATTATACATGCGAATATTATGATTCAGAATAATCATAATGTACTTATGCTAATGAAATAGTATTAATGTAAGATAAAGGTATTAATTATTGATAATATATTTTATAAAATTATTTGTCAAAGCTTATTTGTGCGAAATGGAATTCAGCAGCTAATGAAATTCTGTTCGGTAGCCACCGGATATTCTTGATTTCAATTCAACCCAAGCAAATCAAACTCAACCACAGTTGAGTTAACGAGCAAAGTTGCCGTATAAAAGAGCGCTACTCTCCGTTGCTAACCAGATGCGCTTTTCCTTCTCCTCCATTTACTGCAACTTCCACATTTAAAGAGCCACCGAGCTCGCCAGAGAGACGCCGACATTCTCTGCCGGCAGGTCCGAAAACCGACGGCAGAGGATCCGAGAAGTCTCTGCTGCAGCGTTATCGATCTTACACGAGCAGAAGGAGCAATGTCGAAAAACGCCGTCTCCGGATCGCACTTCTCCGCTTTTCTACCACTGGCCGTTCTCTTCGCCATGTTGCTTCTCGCAGGGGCGGCAAATGCGGCTCTGGAATCGTCAGTGGATGCGATCAGGTGCTGTGCATTTGGCGGAAAAACTCGATTTGCATTTTTTATTTTTTTTATGTTTCTGTACTCGAGTTTGTGATGATGCTGTGAGTTGGAAGTGAAATTGTGATGAATGAGTGATTGCTGTTGTTTGACTGATCATCATTTTGAGATTCTTGATTGACAGATTTGATAAGGCGGAGGCGAAGGGGCGGCCGAGCTTGAAGAACTCATCAATGGCGGAGAGGTGAGTTGCTTGAAATTTCCAGATCGTAGCTCACAGCATTGTAAAAAAATCTCAACCGTCCACGTGTCACGTTTTAGTGAATCCTAGCCGTTGGACTGTGCATTGCCGTTTCTTTATTCATGATTTTATACTTTTTAAGACATACTCTGTTTTTTTACTATTTTAATCATTTTTTGTTCATTTTTATTTTTCATTTGACAATATTTTACATATTTAATATCAACATTAATGATTTCATTATCATATTCAACACAAAAATAATTCTACACCAATAATAATTCATCAATTCTATCTTTTAGACAGAATTTAAAAAATATACATTAAATTTTACCTATTACTAATTTTGATTAACTGCTAGCATTAAATATCAACTTAATATACTCAATTAATTATAAACAGTGTGTATTTCAGGACGGAAGAAATATATTTTTAGAATAAAGCTTCCTAGAAAAAGCAGTGTCATTTTTGTCAATGAGAGTCATTAGCTAGTATCTAACTGAACGCTAAGTAAATTTGATTTATGATTAGAGAAAGAAATCACATGGGTGACTATGATTTAGAAGTAAAAAATTCCAGTAAACTTGGCATTTTACTGCTTTCTAGTAGTACTTTGATAAAGCTATGAACTAACGCTTTTTTGGTAAAACAGATTCGAGCACGTTGAGACTGAGGAGTGGCACCCGCATGCTGTAGAGAACCCAGATGAAGTTGCTGCAATGGTTGATATGTGAGTCTTTCTCACCTTCAGAAAGGAGTTGTTTTATTGTCACTTTCTCAGTTCCCTCATTACTGATGGGTTAAAATTAGGACAACTATGAGTTAATAAAATTAAAATGTGGCCTAAAAAACAGTCATCTTTCACATGTCAATTCTTTTATCATAGTCCTTTTGGTCTGCTGGCCGCTGGGCCAGTAAAGCAACCATAAGAAGTAATCATGTATTGTATTAGTCAAGAGGGATTCAAGCCATCTTCTTTACAGTTCCAACTGTTTAGCGTCTGGCTGAGTCTTTATTTCCTACCTCTCAGATAATGTAGCTTATATGAACTAAGTGTCGGTCGATGGTAACAATCCAATTCTTCACATGAAAACAGTTCATGCTTTATAAAACTCCAAACCCATTTTAGCTTTACGAAAGTTTCATCCAGACATTGGATGCTGTTTCTCTTTATGAAAACCTGTAGCAACCTGTGCTTGAGCTTATAACAACGCGTTCGGTTGTGTTGCGCAGGCCTGTTTGTTTGGGTTGGGTATGGGAATTGAATGCTAGTGTTTAAGATCAGTCAAGTTCATCTGTGTTTACATGGTCTGTCAGCTGGAGTCATCCAGATCTATCTAAAGCATTTTTAGTATGTAAAAACCCATAAAGACACCAGATAGAAGAATTAAGTGATGAAATGATAACTCTGTGAGCATTTCACTTGACCCCTCCACTGGAACAAATCTCAGTGCTGTGTCCTGACACCCACTTCATAATACTACCTCCATGAAGCCACCATGACCTTGTTGATTCACACCCATTTTCTAAACTCATGGTCTTATTAAATACCCTGTCTTCACCGACGCCATTTGCAGCTGGACCTGCACACCATCACCCTTGCCTTGGCCACCTCCACATAGTTATTTTCTCATTCACAAACTTAGCATCTGTCCTTTGCTTCAGATCTTGGCATTTATTACCATATGACTTTCTGTTTGAAGCTAAGCTCCATCCAGCATCCATATCCACATGTCAAATGACAGCCTACCTCTGGTCTCAGGCCAGAACAATTAATTACAGAGCAATGATCTACCTCTCATTTGTCTGTCTACTGTTAACTACGTAATTCAGCACTCTTTTGTCTGGTTTTAGATATTCGGTTAACTAAATTAAATAGTCAGGTTGAAAACTGAAATACTTCAATTTTGTCAAATAAATTATGATTTCTGAAAAAAGTATGATGGTGATGCTGTTCAGGAGCATTCGAAATAGCACAGAAAGACGGAATTTGGGATATTTCTCATGTGTGACAGGTAACCCAATAGATGACTGCTGGCGCTGCAACTCGCGATGGCATTTCAACAGAAAGCGCCTAGCAGACTGTGCTATTGGGTTCGGAAGAAATGCCATAGGTGGAAGTGATGGGAAGTTTTATGTAGTGGCTGACCCAAGCGATGACCCAGTTAACCCCAGACCGGGAACACTTCGCCACGCAGTCATCCAAGAAGAGCCACTTTGGATAGTGTTCAAGCGTGATATGGTCATCAAGCTGAAGCAGGAGCTGATTATGAACAGCTTCAAAACAATTGATGGCAGAGGAGCCAATGTACACATTGCAAATGGAGGTTGCATTACCATTCAGTTTGTGACTAATATTATCATCCATGGACTTCATATCCATGACTGCAAGCGCACTGGCAATGCAATGGTCAGGAGCTCCCCGACCCACTATGGGTTGCGGACTATCGCTGATGGTGATGGGATCTCCATTTTCGGATCCAGCCATATATGGATTGATCACAACTCCTTATCCAACTGTGCTGATGGGCTTATTGATGCCATCATGGGATCAACCGCCATTACCATCTCAAACAACTATTTCACCCATCATAATGAGGTACTTTATTTCTGAATCTCTCATCAATGCCTTTTCGTGTCCCTTCTGTTTTTCAACTGCTAGAAAGTAGGAAATTTAACCTGTTGCTCCACAATTCTAGACTTTATGGATTGACATCTCTCTGATTGTACTGGAAATACAAACAGGTCATACTCTTGGGCCATAGTGATACCTATAAAAGGGACAGGGTCATGCAAGTAACTATCGCTTACAATCACTTTGGAGAAGGTCTCATACAGAGAATGCCAAGGTAACCAAATGTACAATGACTGGTCAGTAAAAACTTAAAAGCGCAATTTTTCTGCACTTCGTTATGTTTAATTTGGATATAAAGTACCGTGTTCCACAGGTCATTCTTAATACTCTCAGTGGTGGCATAAAGTAGTTGATAAGTGACCGTTTGAATGTATTTTGTTCTCTGGGATGAATCTATCTCATGGCCGGGGACCTAATGCAGGTGCAGGCACGGGTACTTTCATGTAGTGAACAATGACTACACTCACTGGGAAATGTATGCGATTGGAGGAAGCGCCAACCCTACCATAAACAGCCAAGGGAACAGATTTACCGCACCAGCCAATATCCATGCCAAAGAGGTATCAAAAAGACACTTGCACTGCAACTAGGCTATTTTCTTTTCAGCAATCAACATGTCCAAAACTAATATCCACATGAGCAGGTCACAAAGAGGATTGTGGGTAACAACCGGTGGAAGCACTGGAATTGGAGGTCAGAAGGAGACCTTTTGTTGAATGGTGCTTACTTCATTCCATCAGGGGTTGGTGCTGCCTCTGGCTATGCAAGAGCCTCAAGCTTAAGCGCTAAATCATCTTCCATGATCGACTCCATCACATCAACTGCTGGCGCACTGTCCTGTCGCAAGAACCGGAGATGTTAATATTAATAACACGCACAAAAAATGATGAAGTACTATTATTCCCTGTCTAGTGATTTGTTTATTAATGTATGGTATGGCTGTAAACTGTTCCAAAAATTCATAATGTCATCATATTCATCAGGGAAAACAAAGTATAAAATCTCCACCGTTTACCACTTCCTTTCTATTACCAATTTTCGTTTAGGCAGAGGTCCCTTGAAAGATCTATTCCGTGGCTGCTCAAATCTTAGAATTGGGTAATAATTCCGCTTCTGGTATCACCAGGACTGTACGAAGCAGATCTATTCTGCAGCCTGTTCTCTTCCAACCGCTAAACAACTTCATCCATGCCGGGTCTGACTGAAAGCACGGGAGCGCAGCAACCCATCACGAGTTTCAAACGCTTGAACAAGTTCATCTTCCATCGGGGTCCTCACGAATAAGTCGTCCATAAGCACGTTCTTGGAGCGCTAGTTCCCATGATGTTTCACAGCCATTGTGAAGATAATAAGCTAGTCCTCTAGCAATGGACATCGCAATCTTGTGCCTCCGAGCCCAATTCAGATTGATATTTGCGCAACATAAACATCAAACCCAATCATCAACTTTATGCGAGACAGTAGAGGTCATGTAAGATGATAAACGGAAAAGTCATTGTAATGAACCTCAAAGAACTTACTGACCATGAAAGAAGATCTTGAAGGTTTCGGTTGGGAAGGAATTCGTATACGAGAAGTTTCTCTCCTCTCCTTCCCTGGCAAAATGCGTGCAATGGAATCAAATTTTCATGCCGAATTCTTCCAAGCTGCTTAATCAGTGGCAAGCAAGGCCACTTCTCCTTGCAGCTCCCTTCTATAAGCAACCTCAAAGCATTAGTTCCACAATCAACAAGCTTCGCCTTGTATATACTTCCATAGCTAGTCTTTTCCATAACCTGCCCTGTAGCATTCAACACATCTTCCAATGTCAGATGCTCGCCGCGCTGAAAGACAATCAGCTTTCCTTTGCCCCCACCTCCATCAACCTTTCCATTCTTGTCATCTTCTCCTTCCTCCATCTCCTCCTCGTCATGATCCACACTCTTCCTCTTCCTTCCTTGAGCATGTAACCAATCAGAAGTGAAGCTATCACGACAGCCCCAGCCAGAAGTCCTATCATTATGTCAGATACCTCAACGGGCCGGGTCGGACCCGGGCCCGGACCCGGACCCACCCATACCCATTAAAATTGATTTAGGATATACCTATTTGGGTCTGGTACTCATTTGGATCTTACCGTTTAATTTTATTATCTTATGGATCCGGATCGGGTCTCGTCCAGTTCTGATCCGGATCTTATTCTTACCCAAATAGGTTTTCTCTCGAATCTCGATCTCTTCTCTCGTCACTCGTCAATTACTGGCTGCCGTCGCTCGTCCCACCGTCGCTCGTCGACCGTCGCCACCGTCTCGCGTCACCTATGGTAAGTCTTCCGTGGTAAGTCGCTTGTCACCACCGTCGTTCGTCTCCATCGCTCGCCACCGTCGCTCGATCTCGTCTTCCGTGGTAAGTCTTCTACTGATTTTGTGACATTTCTCTCTATTTTGAGTTCTAAATTATGGGATTTTTTGAATTTTCATTACGAGATGGGTATAAGAATTGATTTGATTTTTGAGGGGTTTGTCTACTGGATGCAGCCATGTTTGCAATTCCAGAGTTCTGTTTGGGACCTGGACATGTTTACGACTGGATGCACTAATTGAAGGATTTGCGTTTTAGAGAATGTTGTTTTCACCTGTTTAATTCGATGGGGATTTTGAGTCCAGTTTCAAACTATTATATGGGAAATCACTTTGTGTTATTGGTGGATCGTTTTGCTCATGGAGTCAGATAGTGGAAGCTGTGATTGTCTGATTGAGAGTCGAAAAATTGAATGAAAGAAGTGGACGCCCCTGAATATGACTACACTTTACATGAGGACATGAAGAAACGGGTATGGGTCCATCCGGTCTAGAAATGGGTTTTGGGTTTGGGTCAAAATGGATGGGTACATTAAGAACGGGTCTGGGTCTGGGTCTGAATCCGTAATAAATGGGTCGGGTCTGGGTCTTTTTTAATGGGTCCGGGTCTAACCCGTTGACAGGCCTAGATCACACCAGCGCTCAAGCTAGAACTCTTTGCGTAACCCACAAAGCCCCGGACTGTTCCCTTGGACAACCTCAGCACTAAACTTTGATGGGTCAAAATTAAGCAAACTCCCTGTGAAGTTGTTGTAAAAAAGGTTCAACTTTTTAAGGTTTAAGCTGGTTAAACTATCAGGAACAACACCTTTGAACATGTCATGACTAAGATCCAACACCTTCAGCTGACATTTATGTTTGTGTCATGATAAATAGAAGTTGTGCAATGTCATTATTTTAGATAATTCTTATAGTAAGAGGAGAAATTGCAGAAATTCGGATTTCGGAGTCCCATTTAATTTAATATTTTTCTCTATCAATTAACATTTTCACACATCAAAATAAAACGCTCCAAGTTCATACACGAACTTCCTGCGCGAAGCTTGAATGAGGATGCCCTAAAATAGGCTCCAGACAAGTTTGGATAAAAGATTTCCACTAACATTAATTTTGTGTTTGGTTAAACAAAATGGAAGAAAAGAAAAATTAAATTCCATATAGAATTTATTTCAATTTTCTCTTTTGGTTAGATTGAATTCCGAAATATTTTCTATTTTACTCTTGTTTTGGTCAAGAGTTAAAAACTCCATTAATTTAATCCCTTTGTCTAATTTTTTCCTCTTTCAACTTTTTATAACTAAAGTCCAACTTTCCGTCAACCAAGTATTCATTTTCCTTAAATTTTCTTTTCTCACAAATTTTTTCTAAACCAATTACACCCTTAACTCACATCATCCTAAGATCCCAAATCAAAAATCAATACTAAGGGCATCGTCATATCTCTTAATATTTATGTCATGTCAACTCATCATTTTCATAATTTTTTTTAATAGACTTTCGGTTCGCATCGAATAAACTTTTCATACAACTATATAGATGAATTCACTTGTTTTATCATAATTTTTATAATTTTTCGTATTATATTAGTTACCAATTCTTAAACCATTATAATTAATATTTTAATTTTTATTACAAACATATACTACGCTTTTAGTTTTAAACGCCGTAAAATTAAAAAAAAGTAATCAATATACAACATTTATAATTAAAAAACACCGTCTAAAATACTTTTGATAATCTAAGAATGACGTTTTTAATCATAAAACGCGTGCGAAATGTATACTTTACATGTTGCTTTAAGTCTACAAAAGTCGTCTTCTGTTCATGATAGTCTAAGACTTCGTTTTCAACCAAAAACTGATGTGTAAAGTCTAAATTTTACACGACACCTTCAACTACAAACGCGGTCTTGTATTCATGAAGCGCATCATATCTGTGACAACGTGTTGTATCAGTGAATCGTGAATCATTCTCCATATCAAAACGAATCCGCCAGATAAAATTTATGTTGTGTCATGAACCTCTGTATTAACCTTCAATGCAGATGCTCTAAAATAAATTTCAGAGTGAAGAACTGTACCCTAACTTAAGCGGGGATGCCCCTACTGAACGAGTTGATGTTAAGATAGAATTTTGATATGGAGAGCCCACCGAGCTCCCTGGGAAGACAGCCTGAGAGATTAGCAAATGGGAGCTGGAGAGAGTGAAGGAGGAGGAGAGAAGGATCTCTGGAAACTGGAAAGGGACATGTTGAACCATTGTGGAGAAGACAGGTCGGAGCAGATCAGGAGAGAGCCCATGGTGAAGACCCATTTCAGGCCTCTCCACTGGCAAAGAGGCACTGAACTGAAGTGTTCCATGATGAAAGCAGGAGGTTTTCAGTGGTACCTTGGAGTGCAGGCTTGATGTTTTGCAGGAGAAGCTCAGCATCTGATGCAGAAGATGCGTCTGCAGTCTGTACTTAAACATATGTAGAGTTGTCGACTTTGTTCTAAGTGGCTCAAGAGATTTCTTTTTCTATCACGTTTTCAAAAT
This sequence comes from Kalanchoe fedtschenkoi, assembly GCA_002312845.1. NCBI lineage: Eukaryota > Viridiplantae > Streptophyta > Magnoliopsida > Saxifragales > Crassulaceae > Kalanchoe > Kalanchoe fedtschenkoi. Next base: position 3,427,968 of record NQLW01000076.1, read on the forward strand.
GAGAAGAACAGAACGATGAATCGGGTAAGAGGTCCTCAACATACACAAGTATCAAGCTTCAAGAAACAGATTGTTAAACATACTGAACTGAGGCGAGATTTTATTTTCAAATCATTGGGTGTAATATAATCTATAGGAGATCCATGTACTGGAGCAGATCTAAGAAAAATTTTCTATTGCTTGAACTAAATTTACACGTGTCACATCACAATGATAATGTACGATTTATGCCGAAAAGCTAAGTATCGAGTCAAAGGGAGTTACCAGTAATCGGTGCATGAGCACAATCCATCCTCGAAATGGTGGAAGCGTTTGCGGTCTCTAACAATTATCCGGCGCTTGTAAATTCTTGAAATTAGTTTCATGAATGAATGACAATCAGCACAGATTCGAAGATTTTTGACGATACGTAAGGGCGTCTGGGAGCTTGTACTGATCAAGCCAAAGGCAACAGCAATCCTTTCGCCGTGGTACTGTATGGAACTGTGTTTTTCTTCTTCATCCATTTGGAGCAAGACATTGGAGGTATCCGGTATGTGTCCGGCCAGCATTAAGTTGCGGGAAATCTCCTCTAGCATCAAATGGATCTCCTTGGCCTTTTGATGTTTATTGTCTTCTACGAGAAACTCATGAACCTCTCCATCGAGTTCAATCCAACTACATCCAGGATCTTTCCTGACATCCAAATTCTTCATCATTAACCGAACTTTGGCAACTTCATCCCAATCACCTGAGGAGGCGTACATATTTGATAGAGCAACATAGGATCCACTATCTCGAGGGGCCAACTCCATCAATCGTCCTGCAACACGTTCCCCCATCTCAACATTTCCATGCATCTTACAAGCACCGAGAAGTGCCTTCCATATCACATCATCATGTTCAACGCTCATGCTCAAAAGAAGCTCTTCAGCCTCTGACAAAAGGCCAGCACGGCCTAACAGATCTACCATACATGTATAATGCTCAACTCTAGGTTCTAAGCCGAGTACCTTAGTCATATGGTTGAAAAAGGATCGACCCTCATTCACCAATCCTGCGTGACTACACGCACTCAAAAGTCCAATGTAAGTTACGTCAGTAGGAGCGACTCCCGCCTGTTCCATTTTGACAAAATAGTCAAGTGCTTCCGTTGCCCGACCATGCATAGCCAGTCCCGCAATAATACAATTCCAGGTGACTGCATTCTTTTGCGGCAACCTGTTGAAGAGTTGGACCGCCTTTTCAATGCTTCCACACTTGGAATACATATCAACCAATGCAGAACCAAGAACCTCATCAATCGTAATCTTGTTTCTCTCCGCATAGAGATGGACCCATTCGCCAGAAGCAAGGGCCCCTAGTCCAGAAATGGCCGGCAGAACGCTCACCAAGGTGACATAATTCGGGCAAACATCAGCCGCCACTTGCATATCAGAAAACACCTCCAACGCCTCCTTCCAGAACCCGTTGTGAGCATACCCAGAAATTATCCCATTCCAGGACACAACACTCCTCTCAGGCATTTGATCAAACAGCTTCCTGGCAGCTTCCAGCTCCCCAGCTCTAACATACCCACCAACCATCACATTCCACAGAACCACCCTCCCATCAACCCTCCTCTTTCCCCTCCCAACACCAACATTAAACCTATCAAACAGCTTACCGCCATCCTCCATCAACCCACAGTTTACATACATCCTCACAGCGTTACTGACCACAAACTCATCACCCTCCAACCCCATCTTCAACACCAGCGCATGCACCTGCCTCCCCTCCTCCACCCTAAACCCTTCCGCACAGCCCTTCAACACAGAAGGGAACGTGAATCGATTGGGCTTGACAACGCCGTCCTCCATCATCCTCCCGAGCACCACCACCGCCTCCAGCGGCTCGTCCCCCTCCGCCAACGCTCGAATCATCGTGTTGTACGAATACGAGTTGCGCTCAGTCATTCCGTCAAACACCTTCCGGGCGTACACGATGTCGCGGAAATCCGAGACCGCGGCGAGTTTGAGAATCTCCGTCGCGGGTAGCGGGTCGTGGATTTGACCCGTTTTGATGAGCGCGGCGTGGATTTGGTTTAGGTCCCGCATTGTTCGGCATCGCGAGAGTTCTCGGAGGGGCGTGGATGGGTGAGTCGCGGAGGTTGTCGGTCTGGCGATCGTCAAGCTCATCGGGTGACTGGGAGTTGTTCGAGTTTGTAGCTGCAGAAACTGAGAGAGATGAGATAACGTTCCAGAAGATTAGTAAAAAGACACCAACCCAGATGATGACCAATCAAAAGAAGACACGTGGATACGAGAATAAAACGTCATTACCGAGAAAACATAAAAACTTACTGTAACCGTTACTCACCGTACTCTCTCCAACAGATCAAATGTTTTTCCAACACATGGAGACTCCAACTACAATTATATGTTATTATTTTGAACCCAATAGGCGATGTTGGGATTCCTTATATGCACCATGGGGCCCTGATTCTTCGACAATCAGCCTCTATTACTGTGATCTTGAGTAATTGCCGGAAAATAAGGAGGTCTTTGCGGACGAAGTCACAGTGCGAATTAAGCTCCCTGGTTTAGACTCCATGTTATGGGATGATGAAGCATTGAGTTTAATCCCATCTGCTCCGATGCTATTACAGCATCTAAGTACAGAATAGATTATGTCCGAATTTTTGTTGAGGTCTCGCCAAAAATGAAGCAGATTCAACTGGTGGAAATAGTAGGGCCATTGGATCAATCCTTCCATCACCCTATCATCTGCAATGGTACTCAGAATGCCAAACTTTGGAGCATGGAGATTAAGATTGTCCCAAGAAAAGTGGCAGATGGTAAAGAGGTGGAGACAGGTGAGAAAATCTGGATCCCTAAACCAAAAGAGGGGACAACTATGGACATATCAAAGCAACAGGCTCTGATACTTTCCCTAACAAAAAAGAGGCAGAGAATAAGTGGGTCAGCAATTTGGATCACTGAGCAGCAATAAAAAGTTGATTCTTTACCCAACCGTGTGTAGTTGAGTTAGTCCCAAGTTAGGACACTAAGTTTAATCTCTATTGAGTCTCGGGTTCGAACTCTGTCAAGCACCTATTTGGCGCTTATCCTGTGAATCACCCGGAAGGTTTGGCTGGAGCCTCTCTCCGGAGTTTAATCCCGTCCCGAATGAGTACGCTTATCTGGATTCCAACAAAAAAAAAAAGGTTGGTTCCTATGACTCCAGTCAGACAGTGATGGTGACCACTGAAAATGCAAGTTTCCAATCCCCATCAATTGCTGAAAGAATGGAAGTCTCGGATACCCTACAGGGGGTACCAAAACGCAATTTGGATTGAAATATATTTCTTAAAGAACTAGTTTAGCGGACAAAATCAACATAGGATTGGACATCGAAACCTAGTACTCCTTCCTCTGATCTTATCTGGATTGGACCCCTAACTCATAGGCTGTGTTTGGTAAGATAATTTATGCCAATGGAAAATTTGAAAGAAAA
>NQLW01000076.1:3464571-3481742 GCA_002312845.1 Kalanchoe fedtschenkoi
TTGTTTTTGGTCACGTTCCTGTCTCCTTACTCAACAGGAATATTCTGCATTCTCCTCCCTTGAAGATAATCTTTCGTCGCATCCTCCGTGGCATGTTTTATGCGAACGTGATATCTTCATACTTTCTTTAGAGCTATATATTCTTTTGTCTGTCAACTCATTGTCCAATAGTGGCTTTTTCCAATCGCAGTGAGTGTTCTTCAAACCATTGGCTCAGATACCAGTTTGTTAGGGTAGATAGGCCTTTTCTCTCTCCCTTTAAGGGCAACGAAATAACGAGATAAGACACTCACACAAATAACACGTACCAACACACAATAATACGAATAAAGAACGAAAGAAAGACGCAATAGTTTCTAACGTGATTCTGCTCTGCAATAGAGATAACATCCATGACCTCCATTATTGATAGATGTGTATTACAAGAATGTACTCATCTCTCAATACTATAAAATACAAACCTCTCAACCCTCGAATAGATTTTCTCTAATAAAAAATCTATAAAAATCCTACACCACTAGAAGAATTCTTAAAGAATTCTCTTGGAGGATGACAAGCGTATTTTTGACCCTTTATATTTGTCAAGTTATGTTTTAGGGGTCAGTTGCAGCCAAATGATTTCGGGAAGTCCGAGTCAAACCCAGAGGAGCAAGTGAGGCTTATCAAGGCACTAATATCCTAGTTGATGAATATTTAATCCTAGACGAATGTTTTTGGTTGAATTAGGATTTATGCAAGCAATGATGAAAAGGAAAGTGTACTTTGTATGATGAAAATATTCTAGGATTTCTACTTCACCCAAGTTGCATAAACTCTCATGTAATTTCGAAGTACAAACAATCATCCATAATATAACATGCGATTTTGATAGTTCAGTATAGTAACTCAAAACTTTACTGTGAGTCCGACTTCTGGATGTTTCCCACAGTAAATTGTTGACTACAATTGATTTCGTACTGTGTTGTCTCCCGATTCTGGTCTTCGTAGCTCACAAGTACTAGTCAATCATAATCATCTCCACCACCAGGCTTGACTTGAAAGAGCTAGCTCCTCCATGGATGATGCTGAGTAAGATGCTAGCAGCCAAAGTAGATGCTTAATAGTAAACTATTATTATCATTATATAATTAGTACTCTCCCTTTTCTTGAAATTTCAAGTGAAGGGGTTTACTGCGAGAGAGATCTCTTCTTCAATTTAGTGTAAGAGATTATCGATCATCTTCATCCATAAATATTTTGCGATATTCAACAACTAGAGATCATCCTTCCTTTTTAATGGAAATTTATGTTTATTTAATGTTTGTGCTAGCTTCAGCATAGCTATATGATTATGCATGATGTCTCTCTAATTATTGTCTTCTCTTTCATTTCATTGTGTTGTATGAGTTCATTACCGTTGTGTTATAGAAGTGCCCATTACGTGCTATAGGTTTGATGGCTCTTAGGGACATGGTGTGTTTAATTTGTCCCCGCCATTAATCTGTGGGTCTTAAAAGGTGTTGAGTGCAAACGTGTAGTGGCACAACACACAAACTCTCAGTTGCAGTACAGCAGTATGTATATGTGTGTGTGCAAATTGTGTCCGGAAAGGGTAGTATTGATTTCGTTTTTTTGCGTGCAAGAAACAGTATTCAGATTGTAGTTTTTGATGTGTCTGCTGGGTTTTTGGGTGATTTGTATATGTGTGGTGGTTTCTGCAGGGTTTTTTTAAATTGGTAAACATCATGCAATCATCCATCATGGACAGCACTAACTCAATGGTTGAATGTTTTCTACGAGGGCTACTTTGTGTAGATTTTGTGTCAGATTAACCTAACAGTAGTTAGATTTGGTTTGGGGGCCTTTTCCTTTTTTTTTTTTTACATTGATCTAATGCTCATTGAAATGGTTGTTATAAGCAATTTAATCAAATGTGTGCTTGTCCATGCTCCATGGTGCTGGTGGCTTGTCATGTACATTGGAGTCGGCTCTCCATGAAGACTCACTCGCAATAGCTGTTTGTGAATCTTGCATTGGTAGCAATTCCAAAACTGATATATCTGGGTTCGAACCAACTGTTTGTGAATGCACTTACATAATTTTTGTGTTCATTGCAATAGCAGTTCGATAACTTTTGTCTTAGTAAGAAATGCAAAGAGTAAATCATTTACAGGGTTTTCAAACGAGTTAAAAAAGCCACAGTTAAACGCTGATTTAAATTAGCGCGAGCCTTTAGTCCTAACCATATAACTAAATAACTAATCGAGAACACTTGCACCCAAGGTGCATTTATTCTGGGATTTACCCTATGGAATTGCAGTAATCATCGAGTCTTAACTCTAAGGACATGGATTGATTTATTATTAATTATCCTTATAAATAAGATGTCAAAAAGTATGAGAACAGCTTGAGAATTAGGGAGAGTTCTCAAGAAGATTCATTTAAATAATTCACTTGAATGGTGGTTTTGTAGGTTTTGAGAAAACATATATACGATTTAAAATTGTTGGGCTAAGGGTATAAAGTCGAAGAGAGCCTTCATTCTTGATATTCATTTTTCAAAATATTGGATAAATTTAAGTATTGTATTGAAAAGTGTTGAACAAAGAATGTTCATTCTTATGATAAATATTAATTAATTGGGAGATTCAAAGATGTATAATTTTTGAGAGCCAATTAAAATCTGCTTCTTTGTTCCTTCTTTATATTGTTATGTATTGGTTAACGTGCTTCTTGTGAGTTAATTGGTGCATTATTGCACTGGACGTACCAAAAAAAAAGAAAGACCCATTCAATATTGTATTAGAGTTTACAGAACAGTTTATGAAATTCAACATCTGAGTTAATGGTAGCATGATTGAGACGTGCTCCAGTTGTGGGAAATGTTAGTAAATCAAACAGGCGAGATATGTCTTTTTAAATATCAAAGAAAGTCATAAATATCAATTTTTTGTCAAAGAGGCAAGTGAGCTGGTTGCACTAGAGAAAGTTGGCCCGCAGTGAGTATGGGCGTACACTATCAAGGTGGAGAGATGTGCGGCCCCTAACCACCAAAGGGGAAGTGAGGAACCACTATCGATCCCTTTTTAAATAAAAAAAAAAAGTCACAAGGATACCAATGAGGAGAAGCCTTTAGGACGCACATGCTATAAGAAGGTATGGTGAACTAATGAGTAAGGGGCAATCGTCTACAGGATTAATTAGAATGTTACAGTGAAGGCGTCACGAGCAGGCCATCTAAAGTGGATCCCCATGAGCACCAACCATATAGAAGAAAAGACAGGATGTGACCCGGAAAAGTGCTATCTAACCAAGATTATTAGAGTGCATGTGATCTAAAATCAATAATTCTTCCGTATTTCAAGAGGGTGTGTAACATGTAAGGCGACGTCGTTTTGAACAAATTCAAAATGACGTCGGGAGCACACAAAAATTTGCAGTCTAAAATAGTGTGACGTGTCACGTGTGCTTTTTTTAAAAAAAAAGAGAGTTCACCTCTCGTTTATAGCATGTATTAAAAAGAGATTATATTATTAATATTATGATAATGTGTTTGTCTGTTTGATTCAAAATATGAATGCGTATTAACAATACAGGGAGAGAAAAATTACTTTAAAAATCTGTATTAATAAAACATCCTCAATAGGTGGTATTGTTGATACGGATATTAATAATATACGTATATATAATACGGTGTACCCAACATACACTTATGGTTCAAGAAGCACTTCATATGAATAAAGAAGAATCGTTATTGCACACATAGTTTAAGTTGGTAAGTGATTATCAGACTTTAGAGTTTGAATTATGGTAGTTAATCTATATAAAATATTCACGTAATTAATTATTAAGTTTTAGAGTCGAAAGTGTGATAATCAATCTATACAAGATATTCAAAATAATCAATTACCACACTTCAGAATTGGAAGCATAGTAAATGATCTATATAAAATATTCAAGATACTCATATTATGCTTTGTTTTAAAAAATTAGTTATTATCAAATAGGTCGGTCAATGACATTACAAAAAGACTCATATGAGGGGGTTCTTTTAGAACTACAATTGGATGGTCACAAAGGTGAGTTATATGCCTCCACGATAGTGTTCTAAAGGCGTCCACCTAGACAGGTTAATCGCTAGGCAGTGTTAAAACGTTCAGCCTAATCGATTAATTGTTCAAGACTTAACTTTTTTTATAAAAATAATATTTTTTCAATATATATTTATATACTTATAATGAATTATTAACTTTATTATTAATACATATAACTCTGTCTAATAGTCCGATTAATTCCATCTAACCGACTAATCGCTAGAAGTTCGATTCACCACCTCGCATTTTTCAGAATATTGCTTCAGGGGATTAGATTCGAACTCAAAACGCTTAATTTTTAAAGAGAATTTGAAATGTTAGAATTAATTATTTTAAATTTTTTATATAATTCGATTATCATATTTTCAGTTCTGAAGAGTGATTATTAGTATTCCCACGAACCGTTTGTTACAAAAATATTGCCACGAAGGCCACTTTTGTACATCACAAAACTGTCAATGAAATTGGCTTAATTCAACTTTAATCAAGTAAACAATGAGTGACATGACCTGATCTTTCACACGACGACGACACTGTCAGTCACAGACTCCTAAAGAGTAGTCATGTCATCCATATACATATAAATATCGGATCCTTCTTCTTCTTCTACTTGGTGCATACACACAAACAGTGTCTTATCATATCAGGGTCTTTCATGCCCCCCTAAAGGCCCTCAAATTCCATTTAACTTTACATTTTTGTAACCACTATGACCTCTCTTTCCGAGTCTATTTCACCTGGTCTTCTTTTTAGGCTTTAATTTTTATTTCTTATTTTATTTCAGATGAAAATGGGATGAAATGTAAGCTTAATATAATATAATAAGTTAAAATAAATATAATAAGATAAAACATAAGCAAATTACTAGATTCCGTTAAGTGTAATGAGGTAAAATAATATATAATATAATCTAAAACATAACAAAATAAAATAATGAAAGTTTCATGCTTACAGAATGGGGCCATGCAGTTAAAAGTAGGGCATTTAAAGCCATCAACTGTCATTTTTATCTACCATGTCTTGTATGCTTTTTATACATGGTTCAATAATTACACAAACATTTCTATTTAATTCTGTCTTTACTCGTTTAGATTGTTGTTGATCCCCTCCCCTACATGATGCATTTATATTTGTTGTACGTGTGCCTATTATACAATTGGTCTGTTTGACTCCACAATTATTTACCCATTTACATGCATCTGTTTCTGTCGATTCTTCTTCTTCCCTTTTTTCTTAATTTATTTTAGTTTTACATTACATATGCTGCCTTTAACTAGCTAATACATCGTTTTTCAACTTTTTTGTTTTCATTTTTAAATGAATCGGCGTGTGTTCAAGAGATCCACTTGTAAATGAAGGGATACATTATCATATCCAACCATTCCAATGAGTTTCTTTCACTTATCTACATAAGAAAATATTACAGGTAATTTAGTGGACCCCTAGAATTTTGATTCCATTTTTTGTATTTTTTATTGTGTGAAGTTTTTTTTATACCAATCCAAAGCTGATGGTTGGTTGGAATGGGACTCAATTAGTCCATATCTAGACATAATCAATACAAAATAACCATCTTAGGTAAGGATATGCACAGAAGTAACAAATTTATAGTCATTACATTGGTACATTCTTGAATTGTTGAAAAAGGATGAATATTTGATTTAATTATTTTTTAATTAGTAATGAAAATTTATGGTTTTTTAATATAATTAGCTTTTCTAATTTTTCATAAATTTTTGCTAAACAAAACACAGATTTTTTTCTTTTTAGTTTTTTATCACATTTTTTCTCACATTATCCTTAAACTAAAAAGAATGTTAAAATACTCATATATTGTATTATTTAGTTGAAATTGAAATGAGATGAGAGATGAGTTAAATAAAATATTTTAAATTCCAAGAGGAAGAAAATATATTTTAGTACAGTGAATTCAAAATGTTTTGTAACAAGAAAAACTAATGAGATGAGCTCCAGTACTCTCATGCTTAGATAAGACTACTCTCTCCATCCTCAAATAGTAATCATTTTAGATTAAATTGAGTTAATTAATGTCATATTTATATTAGTTGTTGACCAAATTTAATAGATATATATTTAATATATTTTATAAAATTTTGTGTAAAATATATAATGTGATGTATATAGAAAGATTTATCTGTGGATTATGATGATGAATGAATTAGTTTTTCATTTTTTTAAATAATTAGTCACAGTATTAACATTGAAATTGTTAAGTTACAATTAAAATGAATAAATCTTAATTAATTAAGTAACAAGGTGATATTAAGCAAACAGCCTTTCAATATAGTCTAAACTTACCCCAAGTTTTGAAGGAGATGTAGATATTAATTAAGAAACTGTCTATTTTACAGAGACAACTTCCATTAAATGATAGAATGAAAGTAAGCATGGTCAAAACCTCCATAATCACGGACAAGATTAAATCATTAGTTCAATTATGGGAAGCACCAGCAGTAAGGGTTTGAAGGGATGCACTTTATATACTCTTCTTTCTTTTCTTTCTTTTCTTTTTTCTAAGCAGGTTTTATTAAAGGAAAGAGAGCGCCCGAGGGCTACAGAGCGAAGCAAGGAAAAAGCCTAGACAAAACTAGACCTTATAAGGTCAAATTTATCCCGCTCAATTGCCAGCCAACATTCTACTGGCGCTTCGTGCTTGGACAACCAGAGACCTGCAGGAGAGGAGGAATCTAGGATGGACCAAACAGCCTAAATTTGCTTTGAAGGAAACCAACTTGAAATGGCAGAGATGGCGAACCGCATCGAACTCCAACGCCTATCAGCAGTCGTGGCCACCTTACAGTCCCATTGAATCTCTTTGATGCTCAGGCACTAATTTATACTCTCTCGGTATATTTAAAATTAAATTGAGTAGATTAAGGTGATATTTAATACTAGATGAATTTAATAGGTAAGGATTTAATGTATATTTTTAAAATTTTGCATAAAAAGAAGATTGATGGATTATTACTTATTTATTTATTATAATAATGAAATCATTAATGTTTGAATTTTTAAGATAATTATAGATATTAAATACGTATTGAAAAATGTTAAGTGACAAAAAAAAATTGACAGAAAAATTCAATTAAGTGACGTTTAAAAGGGTACATAGGAAATATACGAGTATGACACATACATAGGCTAGCTAACCCTAGTTCCATAAAATTCCAAACCTACTAGAGTATTTAATTGCAAGCAAAGTTTTTTTGTCACACACAGCTTAAAATAAAATAAAAATATTGGGCAGTGTGAGTGAAAATTCAGTTAGATTCTTCTCACCATCCAAGCAAATATGATAAGATAAATCATTTTACAAAGACTTGTGTATAAATAAATCGGTATTTTGCTCCCTAAACTGACCGACCCTTCACTTAACCCTAATCTCGTACCAAATAATCACTGTTTTCAAATAGTAGTTTTTCTTAATATGGCAGCAGGCTCACCAGTGATGCACCAGCTGTAGGTTATCATCCGTGATCCGAACAGTTAGGCTGTGTTTGGTTTAGGGAAAATTTGAGAGAAATGAAAATTTGATGAAAAATTAGAAAGAATTCTTTATTTGGTTTAGAGAAAATTAGGGATGAAAACTAAATGGAAAGTTAGATGAAAAATAGGATGGAAAATTTATACTTTCTACAAAAAATTTCATCTCAAACCAAACGAGAGTAAAATAAGATGAATTTTTTGAAGTATTCATTTTCCCTCTAACTTTCCTCAAATCAAACACAGTCTTAGTGTTTCATCAGATGATTTATTATTTTTAAGGGAAAAAACTTTTTATCACCGAATAATAAATTGTAATTTGAACCTTCTCAATCTCTTAGGACATGTGGGAAATTTGAGAAAAAATCAAATGAGGAAAAAATCAAATGAAATTTTGTGTTATTTATAGAAAATTGAGGGTGTGAAAATTTGAAGGAAAATATGATTTAATTAATGAGGGGTATAACACTTCCAATATTTTTTTTCCATTTATAATCAAATAAGAGAAAATGAGATGACATTTATGGAAAATTCATTTGCTCTTTTTTTTTGTCGCTCTAAATTTTCTTATACCAAACAGAGCCTTAGTAATGTAAAATAAGAGTTCTTAAACTTATTCATATATATGTAAATATAAATACAGCCCTGCACTATCAGAATTATGTTAATTTTACTTATTCATGGAACTATGTTGTTTTATCATGAATAAAATAACATTGTGTTAGTACTACAAAAATATATCTTTAATCACATTTGGATTATAAAATCTACTAGCACATTTATGAATTATTATTATCTTTATTCACGTAGTAATAAATTGAATTCCACGTCTGGTCTTTTACCCCATTTTAAACTTATTGATGTGGCATTTATATATTGTTTAAAAAGTACATTATTTCAATTCATGCCAATACAATCAATTTAAAATAAATAAAAAAATAAATATACAGTGACACTGGACTGAAGTTAGATACATGACAACAAAAGAATTTCATTTTAATGTTTTTTCTCTCTTCCCAATGTCTCTCTTGCCTTCCATTCCTTCAAGGTTCATCGTCGAATCCTTTTCTTCTCTTTGCCCTATTCCATCCTTGTCGGACTCAGAAGGAAAATATTGTCTCGGTTGTCGTCTTGACTTCAAAAATAATCAGTGCCTAATACTCTTCGCTTCCCTAGACTCTGCTTGCCAATTTCATCCATTCCTCAACCTGTTGTCATTGTCAATAACATGATCGACATCCAACACAACCATCATTAATCAAATCCATTCTAACATTTAGATTTTTACCAAGTTCAATATTCATAAACTTTATATGTAAAAAAATTCTCAATCAATTCTTCTACTCGACACCAACTCAATAAGCAACAAATTTAAAAAACTTACCTTTAACCTTCCAATCGACAACAACTCGATAGTAAAAGCTAAAGCACACTATTACCATATTTGTAATCAGAAGCCGCATAAAATCAAAAAATAGAAATAATTAAATACAATACTGTGGAGAACATGAAGAAAATCGAGAAAAAGAGTAGAAAATTTACCAGATGTGAAAGTTGTAGTAGAGCAACCAACAAGGAAAAATTATATATAAGTTTTAGGGTTAAACATCATCCGTTTATTAAATCCAAGATAAAAAAGGTTGTTATTTCTGATATCTATTACAACGCTTAAACTTACAAATGTGATAATATGTTGATCTATCATCACACATGTTAGTTCAAGTGTGGTAATAGATCAACTTGTTACCGCATTTAAAATAATAAGTGTGGTAATAGGTTGACCTATTGCCATGCTTAAACTAACAAACTTGATAATAGATCACCATATCACCACACTTGTTAGTTTAAGCGTGATTTGTAGGTGTGATTTAATTAATTATTTATTTTTCTATTTAATCTCACACAACCTTTATAATTTTATTATTACGGGTTTTGAGGTTTGAGATTTAAGGTTAGAGTTTGGAGTTTAGGGTTTAGGATTTAGGGTTTACAGTTTTATTTGGTTGATTATATTTTATGTTTTAGAATTGAATAAATATATGTAAGTAAGAATGATTAATAACTTGATGCACATCAATAAATGTCTTATTGACCATTACATTAGGGTGTTTATATGATTCATGCATTAGGGTTTAACATTTAGGGTCTAATTTTTGAATTTATAAATAAGTGTTCACCCTTTTAGGCTATAATTATTTTTAAAAAAAATTAAATTACTTATTTTATTAAAATTATTTGTGACTTAGAATTTAAAATTAATTATAAGCTTCAAAAATTATATCTTGGTTAGAGTGTATGGAATTAAGATTCAAGTTTCATAATTTTGAATTTAATAGTTGTAATTGCATGTTTTACTATTGAATATAATTTTGTAATAAAATTCAAGCATTATTTCATTTATAGAATTACATATTTATTATATAAAGATGAACAAATTAAAAAATTAAGAATGAATTTAATATCTTTTACCACGCTTAAACAACTTAAGGGTGGTAAGGTATCTACCATAATGGTGCACTTTGATTCAAACACCCATTACCACACTTTAATTAATTAAGCAGTGTAATAGGTATCCAACCAAAACGCAGCAATTTTGGTGGATACCTATTAGTACGCTTATGTGTTTAAGTGATGTGGTAATAGGTTCTCTTACAAAGCGCTGTCGTTTTATGGATGCCTATTAAACTTAGTCATTTTGGTGGATACCTATTAGTACGCTTAAATTGTTTAAGTGTGGTAATAGGTTCTCTTACATAGCGCTCTCGTTTTATGGATGCCAATTATCATGCTTTAATTTTTGGGAAAAACCGTTAAAGGAGTTATGAACTATATATAATGACTTACGTAATTGCAATCCGAACTAACACCGTTTTCAAAGAAAATGCAAATTATTAGTTTTTCTTGACACTATTAGTCAACATTAAACTCCGTTAAAAATCAAACCAACTCTAAATTTTGAACCTATACCGGTTGAACCAGGCCTATTTGGTTCGGTCTGGTTTAACTTTTAAACCAAACAACAACCAAATAAAGCACCCTCAGCCTCAGCCTCATGTCACGGCCTGATCCGATTGACCCTCTTAAACCAGGCCATGACATGCTAAAGAAGGATGAAAGCCCGCCCAAAGAAATGGAGGCCCAAGTCCACCTTCTGGAAGAGTGTGGAACCTTGTGGAACCTTGTGGATAAAGATGGGGACATGTAAATATCTAGATATTTTGATAGGAACAATCTAGATTCATGAATCCTAACCGTAGGATTCAATCCATCTCCACCGTCCGTTGAGGAGGTGAAGTCCTATAAATGGGGAGGAACTCATTTGTTCCAAACCACCAAAAACACTTGTATCTCTCTAAGTGATAAGGAAGAGTGTCCCTTTCTCATAACTCTTTTGAGTCCTCTTGGTTTTGTAGCAAGGTTTCGAGGGAAAGGCTTTCTTAGCTACGAATTCGGGAGATTCTAGCTAAGCGCCGCACGACTCAGTGATTCAAACACTAAGTCCGTGACAAGTGGTATCTAGAGCAAGTTTCGATCTTTGTCCATGGCATCCTGTCACGACCCGAAAAATGTGTGGGTCGCGATGGCGTTTGACTTGTCTCTTTTTGACTTTTAGTCAAACAAGCCTCAGCGAAGAAAATTTAAAGTCAAATAATTTAACACACAAACTAGTCAAATACATTAAAATTCCAAGCTGTTAATAACAACTCAAGATCTTGCCCAAGTACATCAGAGCGACAACTAAAGAGGGTAACAAAGATAAGGAAATTACATAACTACTGATTGGAAGGAGTTAACCGAAGACTGGATGGCACCGTACCGAAAAGCTCGCTCGTTGCTACCCAAACACCGTTGCTACTGACCGACTAATGATCTGAAAAGAGAATTTTAATATTGGGGGTGAGTCAAAAGACTCACTCTATGAGTAAATAACTTGCTACGTATTTGGCGAGCCGAATGGGGAAAATTCCTTTTATTTTAGTTAATATCTTATTCGTCACGTGCGACTCGCACACCGTTCGTACATTTGTTGCGTACGTGGGGGTTTATTTATCATTCCGTTGGCACATATATTTCTTTCATATCACATTAAATGGCATATATCATGAGCCCTCCTTGGCTAGGCCCCTTTTGGCCAAATGCAAACGTGAATGCGTGATGCACAGACATGAACTGCGACGGAAGCCCTTTTTGGCTAGGCAGTCGTCACTGCCGATCCGGATCAATCATATAACAGAACGCGATATCATCGCGAAAACAGAACGTCGCAGACATGATGCAGTGTGTATGCATATGAATGAATGCTCAAGATAACAATTTTTCTTTTCCACATGAGTATATATATTGTTCACATATTATACTCATTATTCTTATTTATAGTCACATATTTAATTTTGTACGAAAAGAAATACGTAAGAATTATTTACTCACCTGTTATGACCCCGTATATCCTCAAAGCACATGAAGCAAAATCTATTCTCAAATAACCTACAAATATAGATATATATACCTTATGAAAATTATAAATGAGACTAATTAAAATCATTTCACCCTAACTCATCTCCTTGCTAAAACTTCAAAACCAGATAGATATATTATCCCCCTCACTTGAAAAAAAAACAATCAAAAATCCATTTTCATAATCCTATGATGGTGCGTCATATGCACTGGACCAAAATTAAGGGGACTTCATTATATAAAAATCTGGGCTAACAACTAGTAATTAATCAAGTTTTGTTTTTTTTTTATTATTTTTTTTTTCATGATCTTAATTAAGGACACATGTCCTTAACTTCCCTGTACACAGCCAACCGTTTCAATTTGACTAACTATCTAAACTACTCTGCACACATCATTCGCCTGAACAGAAACTCAGAAGCCATGGAGCCTCATTTATCAACACAGTAACCTCATATTAAGCTCAATAATTAATCTTAATCGAATTCCTCAACAAATCCTCATCAAGAAAACTTAAGTACCTGGCATAAGGATATGAAACCCCAACATCCAGACCCTGAATCGCCTCCTTAATCTTCCTAATCCCTTCATCCAAATCACCACGTTCTCGATCTGCACCTTCCCGAACTTGGTCAGGGTTATATTCGACTCGTCCTTCAGCTTCTCCAGATTCCGACCCAATTGAGCAGAGCCAGAGATCTCAACGCGCAGTCCACAAACAACAGCTTTGAGCCACTGTGTTTCAGCAAGACGGACACCGTCCTCGCGTCCAGCCGAGTGTCGACACCATTGATCACCGCCCCAGCATCGGCACCGCGAATTGAAGCTCGTACATCGCTGGGACGTTCGGCGACAAAACACATACCACGTCGCGTCGTCTTATCCCAAATAGAGAAGAGATCGAGGACGCGACTTTACAGCATCGCTGACTGGTTTCAGACCAGGTGAACTAGGTTTGGTTGTAGATGATGGAGACGCAGTCGCCATAGACGGTGGCGGTTCGGTCGAGGAAGCCAAGAGGGAGTAGGGTTTTCTTTCTCTTTTTTTTTTTTTTTTTTTCTTCTTCTTCTTCTATTTGTATACTACCATCTTGGTGCGCTCCGCTCCTCACTTTGTGACGGAATTAGTGGAGTTAGTGCGTTCTTTTGGCTATACATGATTAAAGGTGATGACCCACCAAACCTCTTTAATCATACAATTATTACATTTTACCCTCCTTCAAAAGGAATTCGTCCTCGAATTTAAAATTAGTTTGTGTTCATCAAAAAGATGAGGGTATCTACTATGCATATCCTCTTCCGATTCCCAAGTAGCTTCAGCTTCAGAATGGTTTCTCCAGTGTACCTTTACAGAAGCTACTTCCTTATTTCTTACTCTTTTTTACTTGTCGATCCAAGATACTAATGGGTTCCTCTTCATAAGATAAGATATCATTCATTTGAATATGTTCGGCTACCAGGACATGGCTCGGATCTGAAATATACTTACGACGCATGAAGCTATGAAAGATTGGGTGTACGTTTGACAAGGTTGGCGGCAATGCCAATCGGTAAGCCATCATTTCCAACTTGTTCCAAAATCTAAAGGAAATAAAAAAAATGGGGATTAAGTATGCTCTCTTCGTGTCAAACCTCATCAGATCTTTCATTTGTGGCCCTCTCTAAAAGGCTTGATTAATAA
Source organism: Kalanchoe fedtschenkoi (assembly GCA_002312845.1). Classification (NCBI taxonomy): domain Eukaryota; kingdom Viridiplantae; phylum Streptophyta; class Magnoliopsida; order Saxifragales; family Crassulaceae; genus Kalanchoe; species Kalanchoe fedtschenkoi. The sequence goes on from NQLW01000076.1 coordinate 3,478,284, forward strand.
CTTGCCGGCAAAAGACTAATATCAACTCCATACTTCTATAATCTGATTTTTGTCAAGTGACACTCATCAATAGCATCCATAACTATGTCGGAGCCTAACAACTAATTCTCGTTCAACTCAAACCAACTGACGGATGTAGAGTTATTCTCTGACATGATGCTTCTAGAGTCATCTGAATGATAGAGTGGTAGCACATTTTTTTTTTTTTTTTTTTACAAGTGAACGTTATCAAGGGAGTAACAATTTTAAGTTCCTTTAAATCCAACTACACAAGCTCCTCTAACAATCTCTCTACTTTTGGATTAAAGCTGAGTGCATAGAGACAATATTCTGAGGATGTATTAAGTACCTCCCTATGTGAACTAAGGTTCGAGATCAGTAGTACTGGACATAGGAACACAATGTAGCAACATAATGTCATAAGTGTATTTGGCCATACTACTAAAGTGAAATTAACTAGAATTCACCAGAACAAAATGAATGACCTTATTTATTCTATTTATCATCATCACTTGTGTTAAAGTTCTCACTGGAATGTGACAAAATAGAAACAAAATTTTCATTGACCCACTCTTAGTTCATTTCTTAGAAATCAACATCTATTAAAGTAACTTAGTTGCTATCTATCGTTCACCTTTCTCTATCAACAAGTTAAGAAGCTCAAAACATAGTCCACAATGTTTCATCTCACCCCATTCTTTCAATAAAGATATAGAAAATCATGGTGCATTTTTCAAAATGAATCTAAGTTCATGACAAGGGTTTACAATGGTACTCCTTCAAAATCTCCTAAGGCAAATCACTGGTTGACGGAACACGTAATCAACTTTGTTTTAAGATTTCCATTTTTTTTTTTTTTTACCGATAGTAAACCTTGCATGTTTGCCTTCTCCAACTTTGACCATCAACTAAATAATTTCATTATCACCATCTTACACTTTTTCGATCCAACTTACAGTGTTACAACTGATTTGTAATTTTTCCAATAGTTGTATATTTTTACTAACTCTAAATAAACTTCATGATTCAGCAACTTTCGAAACAAAATCTGTATATAAAGTCACCTGTTATTCTCATATGTGTGTGCTAAGCTGCCCATGCATTTCATGCTATGCGCATCTACTACGAAATTAGCCTTCCTCAAATAATAAGACGTAGTCCAATCCTAGTCTTGAAACAACTCTAACCGTTTGTTTTTTTTTTTTTTTTTTTTAAAGTCTCTTTGTTTAGACTATACTTCTAATCCCTGTAATTGGTAAAACTTTTAAAAGGTTATCCTCACATCTTTCATACCAAACAAATTTAACTCCTTTCTGGGTTAGACCAATTAGTAGTGAAGCTATACTATAAAAATCTTTGATAATATCCAATAAATCCTCAAAAGCTCCGAATATGTACTACTGAAGAAGTATGCGTAAGGTAAAGATGATCGACAACTAATATCTTGAAAGGATCAACCTTGACACCCTTGTAATGATTTGGTCTAGAAAGTTAATATTGTCCAAGCCATTTTTTTTTTAACTTGGAGAACTGAGTATAACTTATGATCTTGCAATTTGTGAGGCACCCGTCTCAAATGCAAAGCATGTTCTTCCTACGTAGTAGTCCAGTATTACATCAAGGAATACAACCATAAACTACTATGGAAAAGGTCCAAAGACATTATTATTCGTTATTCCCTGAAGCTACAACTTATTCATGAGTCTAAAAGACGTCAATATAATCCATATATATAACCAATCCTAATTACTGTTCTCAAAGTAGACTTCCCCCAAATCCTTAACTGCTTATAGTCAAAACGTAGAAACCTTCAAACAAGAACAAGCTCCATATAACTGATCAATTAAATCATTTATCCTTGGTGATAGATACTCATTTTTTTTTTCGCGGTCACCTAGTTCGACTGATAATAGTAAATACATAGCATTATAGGATCATTCTTCTTCTTACTATCAAATTTAATAATTGTCTCGTCTCAAACTTCAAAGTCAAATTCCATTTTAGGTAAGGAGCTATGCTTATCACTAGCAACAGATTGATAAGGGAGAAAGCCAAATACCATTCCCAAACTAAATAATCCACGTGTCCTTAATTATCATGTTGAGAACTTCTAGCTCTCTAATCCAAATGTGATGGTAGATAAAACGGTAAATCAATCTTATTCAACTGATGATAGTCGATGCATAATATCATCAAACAAATCCTTTCTTTTCTTTTCGGACTACAATGCTTCGTAGGTGCTCTTATCTAAGACATCAGAACTTGATTCAAAGTTTCCAACAATTAACTATAATTGCCATTAATGCAATAACACATCATTTAAGGAAATCAAAGATTATTTTAACATTACTAGAATCGCACGTCCTTGATTAGTGCAGGATTAGGCCCATACACTGACAAACTAGTAAACTTATTAGCATACATGCTAAAACCTTACTCGAGACTCTCAATTTACAAGATCTTAGCATCTCTAATACTTTAAAGTAGAAACATCTCCAAAAGCAACGTCTTGAACTCTTTTGCATATCAAAAGAGATATATGTTACAACGACTAGCCATTATTTTAGCATTATAAGGCAAGACTATCTCATGAGTCCTATTCTTAACAAGCTCCATGAATCTCACACTTAAATAACTCAACACTCCTCGAAGTCTTTCAATAGTTTCAAGAAATAGCTTCAATTTTTTTTTATAAGACCATATTCCAAAAAGCGTAGGTAAAAGAAGATTAAGAAACTCGAAGGTGACATTCTAATTCATTTAAAATCATAAATAATGTTAAATTGATTTTTTTTTTTTTTGTGCAAGGCTGTAAGCTACCACGCGAGCATCTGTATCTGTGTTAATCATTGTTGTCTAGTGACTAGTGTGAATATGACAGAGTCTTGTATCACTCCTTGAACTTTCTTTCGTAAAGTTACTGAAATTCCAAGAAAGTCTGAATCTACGAACTCTAAGTATTCTCGCTTATTTCCTATTAAACTTATTCTCTTTATCTTATAGCTCTCAGAGGAAACTTATTTCGCTATAATGATTTAAGTGCCACATACTCAACTGTCGTAGCCACAATCATAACCATATTTATTATTACTCTTATTGCGAACTCACGGTCCATCACAGTTCCAATGAATAAAGACTCAGATTTAAGGTCAAATGACAAACCAAGGGGGCTTATGGAGAAAAGAAGACACAACAAGAATAAAACTCCTAAAAAGGTCAAAGTAGAATATTGTTTATGGCGGTGGCGCGCTTCACTACCATAACCAAACTTCTACTAAGTCCTATCTCTGTGTACTGTGGGGACAACCTAGTGCTCTGATACCAACATGTCACGACCCGAAAAATGTGTGGGTCGCGATGGCGTTTGACTTGTCTCTTTTTGACTTTTAGTCAAACAAGCCTCAGCGAAGAAAATTTAAAGTCAAATAATTTAACACACAAACTAGTCAAATACATTAA
>NQLW01000076.1:3501661-3522808 GCA_002312845.1 Kalanchoe fedtschenkoi
ATCTAAGCAACATGGAAACTTTTATGGATGTTGTCACAATAATATCACACTACTCCTCAGGGATTGTTCTAAGAATTTCGAATGCATTGTAACGAATTGATAAATTGGCTAACTGAGATTAATGATTGTTGTTTCAAGATTATAAAGAGAAACTAAAAGTGTGAATGATTTTTAGAGACATGCATTTTCTCGAAGATCGAACAAGCTCGCCTCATCCAAGCCTCTGGGATATTATATGTGAGGTCGACCCTCGACTGTTGGTTAAATAGTTAACCGTGATTAAATTGAAACCCGATGGATATGAGGATAGTTTTGATTTTCACATATCTCAATAGTTACGGTGCAGAAATAATTTTTATATGACTCGAAACAGGTAAAATATGAAAATGCTACTAACTGTTCAGAACCCGCATCATTGTCATCCCTATATTCGATCTTAAGGCTCTGTTCCTGAGTTTGGAGGGAAGGGAAAGGGAAGGAGAGGAGAGGGAAGGGAAGGAAAGGGAAGGGAAGGGAAGGAAATGAGAGGAAATGGAAGGAGAGGAATGAGTGTTTCCGAATTTAGGAAGGATTTGGAGGGATAAGAGAAGAAAATAAAAATATTGACTAAAATACCTTCACATAAATTTTTTTTATTAACAAAACATTCTTTTAGTGAAGGGTAACATTGTAATTGTACCCCTTCACCTCCCTCTTCCTCCCTCCCCCTCCAATTCGGATGGATTGAAAATGGGGGTTTTAAACCCCTCAAGCCCCCCTTCCCCTTCCCTTCTCCTCCTACAAAAACTCAGGAACACCCTCTTTTTTAATTTTCCCTTCCCTTCCCTTCTCTTCCCCTCCTAAAACCAACTCAGGAACATAGCCTAAAACCGTCCTTGGCTGGAGAAGACAACAACGTTGGAAAGCAGCAGGAGATCACGACGTCGATCCAGATCTACTTTGCTTAGAACAATCAACAGTTTTTACCCGCCAGCTAAGAGACTGTAATTAATCGTAGTGCAACCTCAAAAGCTCTTTATTCCTCAGGCTTCTCAGATCTAGTTCCAACTTGCTGGGCAACTAATATATATTCACACCAATGAACAGTTTTCCAGATTTCAAATAAAACGTACCGGGTCTCTCCTGGATTCCGTGTAACTACCCATCCGTACCAGTTGATGAGTGCTCCGGAAGATCTGCATCGACGACTTCCGAACCCAGTAAGTTCTTGCATCAGATTGTTTTGGGTCAATTTGTTTTCTTCCGCCATGTGTTTGATGATTTGTCTGCGGTTTGGATTTGGAATATATTTTTTTTATAGTGGGTTGTTACTTTGGTCATTTGATGGTTTAGTTGCCAGATCTGTTGAGGTAGTGTTTAATTATGTATGGCTTGGCATTGAATAACATGCTTGTTCACTTTCCTTGATGAAGATGTCTGAGCAGTTTCTTTGTTATGGTTGGTGGTTGTCACTGTGTTTTTTTTTAATGTTGATTTTGTGGAAGCAGTAGTGTTGTGTTAACAATTCTAGGTCAAATCACTGTTCTTTACAAGCATTTGTTCTTGTTCCATGTATTGGTGAATGGTGATTTGCATCATGAGTTATCATTATGCCTGGATCTTTAATCCGTGAGCCTGATATCATATTCTGGCAATGTAGCACTTTGTGTTGGCTTTTGTGCTTCAGGGTTTAGTCATTCTGTGATCATGGTTAAAAGTAATATGCAGAGTTTTTGTCTGTGCTGGTTGATGTTAATTGCTATACTGATTTACTATTGGGTTATATGCAGATTCAGGGGAGGGTGAGAAAACACTCTGGTTTAGACAGCTGTGTTATCTGTCTATGAGACTCGGATTCTTATAATTTTGCCGTGGAACTTGCTGGTCACGAGTAGAAGTGATGAGGGCTAGATCTGATGGGTCTCAAAAGACTCGCTTGGTAACTTCTTTATGTGTTGTGGCAGTAGTACTTGGTTTCTTGTATTTCTTTCTTGGACCTGATGGCTCCCAAAGAAGTGGAGTGAATGCCCTTAGAAAAATTGGATCAACTTATCTTGGGGGTGAAGAGGATGTGAATGCCAATGACTCCTCAGCCGGGCAGGAGGATGTAGATGGCAGTGATGCTCCCAAGAGCTACCCTGTAAGTATGAAGCTGGAAATAGCTGAAATAGCTACCATTGAATGTATCTTTCTGTTTCAGTCTAATAGGCGCGGACAGCTGATGTCTCAGCATGTCTGAAAAGCAAAAAAGCTAAATGTGCGGCGGTTGAGTTTCAACAAATCTCATATGGGATTATCTTATAAAATAATTTTTTGTTTGGCTTTCAAGGTTTGCGATGATCGGTACTCTGAATTGATTCCTTGCCTAAACCGGGATCTTATATACCAACTGAGACTAAAGCTGGATTTGTCATTGATGGAGCACTATGAAAGACACTGCCCTCCTCCTGAACGGCGATTCAATTGCTTGATTCCCCCTCCACCAGGTTACAAGGTAACAGAATCCGACAGTCAAATGGTTTAACTGATTATTGTATATACTGACATATGGTACTCTGTAATTCCACACAGGTCCCAATTAAGTGGCCAAAAAGCAGAGATGAAGTATGGAAAGCCAACATTCCTCACACCCACCTTGCATCCGAGAAGTCTGACCAGAATTGGATGGTTGTCAAGGGTGAAAAGATTGTATTCCCAGGAGGAGGAACTCATTTTCACTATGGGGCCGGCAAATATATTGCTTCACTTGCTAATGTAAGAATGACTCTTGAACTGTGGTCTGCAGATGTGGTTTAATGTTTTGCATCACATGCTTTACATATGTATTATTCTGAATCAAACTTGAAGGATTCACACTGTTTCCAAATTTGATTGCCAGATGCTCAATTTCTCAAAAAGTAATCTGAACAATGAAGGAAGGCTGCGAACAGTTCTGGATGTTGGTTGTGGTGTTGCAAGTTTTGGAGGTTATCTTCTTTCATCAGACATTTTGGCCATGTCTTTGGCACCCAATGATGTCCACCAAAACCAAATCCAGTTTGCTTTAGAGAGAGGAATCCCTGCATATCTTGGCATTCTTGGAACCAAGAGACTCCCTTATCCAAGCAGATCTTTCGAACTTGCTCACTGTTCTAGGTGTAGAATTGACTGGCTTCAGAGAGATGGGATCCTTCTCCTTGAGTTGGATAGGTTGCTAAGGCCAGGAGGCTACTTTGCTTACTCTTCACCTGAAGCATATGCGCAGGATGAAGAGAATCTGAAAATTTGGAAAGAGATGAGTGCCCTTGTGGAGCGCATGTGTTGGAGGATAGCTTCAAAGATGAACCAGACTGTCATATGGCAAAAGCCTTTGACAAATGACTGCTATAGAGAAAGAGAGCCTGGGACTCAGCCTCCTCTCTGTAGATCGGATGATGATCCTGACGCCGTTTGGGGAGTGCCAATGGAAGCATGCATCACGCCGTACTCTGAGCGTGAGTTGCTTTATTTGCTTCTCCTGATGAACTGAAATAATATGCATATCTGATAAATTATCTTTTGGAACGGCCACATTGCACCAGGTGAGAATGATGTTAATGTTAGTTTTTTATTCGCATTTCAGATGATGACAATGCCAAGGGTAGTGGATTGGCCCCGTGGCCAGAAAGGGCTATTACCCCTCCTCCTCGCTTGGCAGATTTTGGCTATACAAAGGACATGTTTGAAAAAGACACAGTAATTCTTCTCATCGTGCTCGTGTATTTCTTTTTAAGAAATAGTGTTGACCATGGTCAATGTGTTTTTGCAGGAGATGTGGCAGAAGCGTGTAGAGAATTATTGGAATCTCTTGCAAGCCAAGTCAAAACCAAACATGTTGAGGAACGTGATGGATATGAAAGCTAACATTGGGTCATTCTCAGTTGCTCTGAGGGATAAGGATGTCTGGGTGATGAATGTTGTCCCGGAAGATGGACCAAACACTCTGAAGCTCGTATATGACCGGGGCCTAATTGGTTCAATACACAGTTGGTAGGCACATTTATCCAAAGTTGGTGTTTCGATTGTTGAAATATTTTCAAGTGCATGTGTAACCAACACGTGTTCCTACAGGTGCGAAGCATACTCTACCTACCCTCGGACCTATGATCTTCTCCATGCTTGGACAGTTTTCTCTGATGTTACCAAGAAGGGCTGCAGTGCGGAGGATTTGTTACTTGAGATGGATCGAATGCTCAGGCCTACAGGCTTCGCAATCATCAGAGACAAACAATCTGTAGTGGATCAGTTAAAGAGATACCTACCAGCATTGCACTGGGAAACAGTGGCAATGTCTGGTCCTAACTCGGACTCAGACCAGGATGGAGATGAGGTCGTATTCATCATCCAGAAGAAAATGTGGCTCACAAGTGAAAGCCTTAGAAATGTTGAGTAAACTCTCAACAGAAATGGAGATTGGTAAGTGTTTTCTACACTTTGAGTTGTATCTCGTCATTGTGAACTTTGTGAGACTGCCTCACAGGGAGATATTGCTGGAGAAGAATATATTTTGTTTTAGGCTTTATTAGAGTGGTACTAAGATTCAGTACTCAAAGCAATTATACATACATTCAAAAATTTTGAGCATGGCGCTGTTAGTGCTACAAGAACACTGACCAGAAGATTGGCTGTAAAATGATAGTATAACATTTAGAGGAAAAATTCAAAAGTGGTCCTGAACTATCACCGCTTACTCAATTGCGGTCAGAACTAACGTGATTTTCAAAAAGGGTGCCATGAAAAAAAAATTGGACTGATTTTCTAAAATAAAATTTACAATTACATTCTAAATCTAATATTATTATAAGAATTAGATTTGTGTGCGAAAATTACAATATTTGGTTATCAAAAAACGTCGTTTTCTTTATGTGCGCAAAATGATATAATTTATTTTGATAACCAAACGACGTAATTTTCGCACACAAATCTAACTCTTATAATAATATTAGGTTAGGAATGTAATGGTAAATTTTATTTTAGAAAATCAGTCAATTTTTTTTTTCATCGCACCCTTTTTGGAAATCGTGGTAGTTCTGACCGCAATTAGATAGGTGGTGATAGTTCAGGACCCCTATTGGGTTTTATCCCTAACATTTATGCTATTAAGTTGCAAAAACAAGATCACAGGAAGTTGCTCTCAAATTAATATCCTGATATCATACTTCTCCTATTTATGCATGTTAACTTAAATAAAGGGGTGCAAAAATGAATATTTCCTTCGAGCTACTGCCCGACCCATATCGTTGCTAGATGTGTGCCTTCTGCCAGTAGCAACGGTCGGTTTTAATAATTTTTTTTTATTTTGATGGATTACAAACTGGATTGGGTTATATTGAGATGTTTTAGATTGAAATTGAGTTATAAAAATTAAAATATGAGTTTGTATTGGAAGTACAAAATTAAAATTTGAACTAAATTAAAAATATAAAAATTATTTTTCTTACTCTGTCTAAAAAGATTTTGGATGCCCTTTGAAGGATGGTTTTCCTAAATATCACTTGGAAGGAACAATGACGTTTTTAATGTAACACTGAATTTGATATTATCATACTTATTTATAAGAAGAATGAAATTAGACATTGTATATACAATTTCAAAAATGACACATCTAATATCCTGCCTGTTATTAGTAAGTGTGGTGTAAGAATTGCCATTTCGAATATTATAGTTTATAGATCCAAACATATACAGCAAAATTCAGAGTTTTTCATTTTGAATCATGAATTTGAGTACAATCTTTTCTGTATAAATAATTCTTCGGAATTGAATTTGGCTAAAGTTGTTTTAATATTTTTCAAAAAAAATTATCTATAATTGTGAATTTTTTAATCAAAGAACTAATAAAAAACACAAAAATCTTATTTGATACAAATCATCGATGTCAAGTTGATTACGAAAAAGTGTAAACATATCGGCCACATGTTTGGGGACATATTTAACTAGAGGAAGTTCCTATGAATATTTGAAAAGTTAAAATGATAATTGTTTGTCATACATCAATCAGTCAAAAATTAATTAATTTTCAAACTTTCACTTAAAACATTATAATTAGATATGGTTAGTCCATCTAAGATTGACTTTTAAAAATATAATTGAATGCATTATTATATATTTTTTAATATTAAATAGGATAAATACAAAATAAATTCACACACCCAGCCACTTGCGTGATAGTTTGAATTCAAAACTTTGCGTATGATGGAGATTACCTTACCACTTGCTCACTACCGTTGATGGATAAAACATTATTATACTTGTAATACATCAATTTTATACTAAGTTGATTTAATTTTTTAAGGATTTTCTACTAGATGTTGTTTTAATTGTTGTGTTAGAGTTAATATTTGCAACTCTTGAGTCCATGCGATGATATGGATGGATAACCCAATCAATTAAGGGCATATATTATAAAATCATTTTTTTTCCAATGAACATATATCCTAATGCCAGCTACATGTTTCGCTTTTGGAAACAAATCATATTGGACCGGGAAAAATACATACAACAAAAAGTGTAATTATTATTATAGTAATTAAACTAGAAACTTCTTTAAATGTCTTTTGAACAGCAAAGACTTTGCTGCAACACGTGCCCACCAACCGCAAAAGCGATTTATTTTCGACTTTTGAAAATTACCTTATTCATATTCCTATTTAAAAAAAAGATAAGGTTGAACAAGTAAGTAATAATTGTAAAAAAGTAGAAAACATGGATCATATGTGTCTGCTGTATAATTTCGATGGGTGAGAATTCGAAGATTCCTAGAATGTTTGGAGTAATTTTTCATACCTTAATAGGTTTTTCATCATCACTTTTTTAACATATGTGGATTTATATTTTCGTGCGAATCATCAGTTTTTTCTTAGTGAGAGAGACACGCCATCATGCATGCTTACGCTGGCACGAATAAAAGGTGCTTAGTATAATACTATAAATAAGCTCAATGCACATCGACCGAACAATCCAATCTCAGACTCCATCTTCTCTTGAGTTCATTTCAGTACTTATGCCTTCTGCTGTAAGCACCCGCCGGAACGATTGGTTCTCTCCGGTCACCTGTCATATTTGCAGCAAGGCGCTTGGGAATGTGCCGGCTCTTATCAACCATGTCCGCTGTCACATGGCGGAGATGACAGCCAACCCTGAAGCCGCAAGGCCTGCTGCTTCCACAGCTAGGGGAAGCATAAGCTTGTCATCATCCCCATCTCCATCCTCCTTGAGCAGATCTTCTGCTTATTTCGGCCCTCGTCAATCTTTGTTGTCACCGTCGTCATTTTCTCTTTTCAAAAAGATCAGTAGCGAATCGTTACCGCCAGCGAATCTTCGTCCACCTCATCATGATGCTCTTCTCACATCAACCTTACCGCATATGAATAAGCCAAGGTCTGCTGTTACTGGTCACATGATGATGACGTCTTCGAGCGGCAAGTTTGCAATTATGGAAACCCCACCAAACTTATACAACATGAAAGGATACAACAAGATTGTCAATCGAGATGTTTTGTCTGATGGTATAACAAGGCCGTTCATCAATCAGTTGGATCGTTGCCCCCCTGTGATTATTGAGCTTACTGATGACAACAACATTGAAGAGAATGAAGTACACCCAAGGATGGACTTGACCTTGAAGCTCTAGCCGGATTAATTTCTCATCCGGTTGCTATGTGCCTTCAGGGTTTCTCAGATCCACAAGTAGTTTTTTTATGATCCAAAACCACATGTATTGTTGTAACATCTGATGCATCGATGCTCATTAGATGTTGGTATTTTCTCTTCTATAAAAGCTTTAGTTTGATGACTAAGGTGTCAATTGTTTTTATTGTACTCTATTAAGATGTGATATTTTATTATTAAAGTGTTCAGTGAACTGATTGTTTTTTTATGCGAATTGTAATTTATAAAGTATCATCCATCTGCTGTCAATTCAACATCTTAACAATTCAAATCGGAATCAAATCTCATTTACCGATTATAAATATCGTAAATATATTTTACACATATTACTTCTTTGATCAAATTGTACTTTTATTTTTGTATTTTTTTCTTTCTAATATATCTCATGCTACATATGTATAAATAAATTTTATTTTAATCATTTTTTATATTCTTAAATTTGAAAATGGCAAAAATACTAACATATTAAGATGTTTTTAAAAAAAAGCAAATGCAAGTAAACCATTCACCAATCAGAAATAAAATATGGTATGATAATTGGTAATTCAAATTATCATTCAACACCAAGTACTTAATTTTATAGAATGATACTTAATAATCCCTCTTTATTGGTATATATATATTTTTCGCTTAAATAAATATAAATTATTTGACCTACAGTATGGAATAAAAATATTATCAATTGATATTGATTACTTAACTCATATCAAAATATTTCACATGAAAAAAATCAAGAATGAAGGAAATTCAAACGACAAGAAAAATGTGACGGAAGGAGTAGCAGGTTTTAAATATTTAATCTGCCTGCTAGGAACTTAATTTGAAAATTATTGTATTTTATTAGGGGGAAGTGGATATACCTTACACTATATTTAAATTATATATCCGAACAGTCAAAATGACACATTTTTGAATTATGTTTAAAGGTTCTATGATTTCGGAGTTTAGATTATTATTTTTTAGTATTTTAAACTTTCTAGGGTTTTTAAGAATTTTGAGTTTTTTTTAAGTTTTATTTCGAATTTTAAGATATAAAATTTTATAATTACGAAACAACATCTTTTTAAATATTTTTAAAACATCCTAAAAACACTAAAGTGTGTCCATGGGGCACTATTTTATTAGAAAGCAATAAGCGTTTCTAACAAAAATGTTATCTCAAGTAAGCAGGCACCTCGAGTGCTATACTCTCTGATCATCTCAAACGTTTAAATGAATGTAAATTTTTTAAAATATAGATGTCAAAATTTTATGGAATAAAAATATCATCTAAATAAAATTTGATGCAAACACATTAATATTAATTATCATAACTTGCACTAAAATATTGCATATGATAAATGACGAATCAAATCTTCATCATAAAATTCAAGCATCAAAAAGTCGCGATGGAGGGGTAGGTTTTAGTTTCTTATTAGTGATTAATAAGCAAAAGCTCGTTCTATGAAAAAAAAACGAAAAAAAAAATGTATATCTTGTCAAATATACAATCTACATATTCGAGCGATTAAAATGATGGAATTTTGAATGGTTTTGAAGGCTTTTAAGTTTTTTTAGTATTTACGGTTTTGGAAAAATTACAAAATGCGGTTACGTACTATTTCCATTTTAAAAATTTCAGTCATCACTTTCTTTATTTTAAAATTTACGATTATTTTGAATTTAAAGGTTGTTGTATCATAATTGAATTTACATCTACAACCTATAATTACTATTTATAAATTAAAATTAGGAACCTAACTAAAACATTATTTTAATATATTTCCATTCATTTTTAATCAATATTTGAATATTTCAAATCTGTAACAACAACCCAATCAATAAGTCGAATTTGCTCCATTAAAAAGGATCAGTGTGTTAGAAAATATTTCCAATGAGTAATAAAATAATGAAAATACTAATTATATGTTGTAACTATAAATTGCTTCATTAACAAAAATAACAATTTTAAATTCACAGTAACAAGAGTAGATAGATTTGAAAAAAATTGAACAAAAAATGTACAAAGCAAAGTATTTTTAATAAGATGTTTAATTATAATAGTAAATAATAATTACAGATTATATTTATAAGTTCAATTATTACATAACAATCCTTAAATTCAAAATAACTGTGAATTTTAAAAATAGATAGTGATGATCGTAATTTTTTAAACGAGTACAGTATGCGTACCCTCATTTAGTATTTTTCTGTAGAATTATGGGGGTAGTGAGTTTTTAAGGTTGGATTTTTTTGGTATTTTCAGCGTTTTTAAGACTTTGAGTCGTTTTGGAGGTTTCTGAAATGTCTTAAACACTAAGAATCGGCTCGAGCTCGAACTCGTGAAATTTTAAATGAACGAACATAAACACATTACTACTTGGCTCGACTCGGCTCGTTTGCAGCCCTAACCTGTTCCACATACAAATTTGTTGTGCTATGATAAACCAAGGCTGATAATGTTGCCAGAAACTACATGGTTCATGAGAGGTAACTTTTGTCTGTGATATGAAAAGCCAGATATGAAGAAACAATATCGCAGCAATAAATATAATCCTGCCATTCTAATACAACTTGAGAATGTATATATTTGATTGAGTTCTCAAAAGTTCCAAAAACCATTTGATCTGATAACATTTGAAGGTGGCAAAAAGCACTACAAACATTTAACTTCAACACGAACTGTAAACATGGATAAAAGGATCTTAAGCAACTTCCTTCTTCAACTTTGCGAGTTCTTGCCTCACCACTGCAGCTTTCTGCACAAGATAATGATAAATTAGTTAGTGAAACATGGTTAGTATCATGCACCGGGCATATTGATGAGAAGGTTCGAACCTTGATTTTCGCCAACATAAGCTTGAACCTGTCAAAGTCTGTCAATGAAGCTCGTCTCTTCTGAACAATGAGCTTCCTTCCCCATGAACTGTTTTCCCACTTGTTCTTCACATCTGTCATCATGAATGCAAGGTTATGAGAAGGCACAACCAGAGAGACAAGAGATGGAGGGCGTGAGAGAGAGAATTGAGGGAGAGAGAACCTGCAGCTTCCATGGCCTGAATCAACACTTTCTTCTTAGGAACCCTGTTGATATCAATTGTTATATCGGTCAGAGAGAGCCTCTTAAAGTTCATCTGGCACCTCACCATATCAGGGGCATCAACAAGAGCCTGCCACAACATTCAGCCACTTATGAGGAAGAGAGAATACACGCTGGCGACAGATGTATATAGACATGCTATCCGGTGCAGATGGTAAATCATCAAATTAATTTAATGATACCACAAAAATACCATAACAATGGAAACTTAAAACACAGAGAATAATTACATCGCTCACATCAAAAGAAAGACTTCAACACATTCAGATCACAAATTACCATTCATCTCAACAAGTATTCGTAATTCAAGTATTAATTTCATTGATAATGAAGTGACAGTAGAACAGCAGCAGCTTTATGAGGATGCCGAAATATTACACCAGTGGCGGTTCCACTGGGTGGACAACTGTTTCACATCTTAGTATAAAAATAATATATTTTTAATTTTTGTATCACATATAAGTCTAAAAATATTAAATTTATTACTTTTATAAAATTTTGTACACCCAATTAAGCTAAAATAATATCATGTTTTTTAGGTACCCCGAATAAAATTTCTAGTTCCACCACCGGAACTGCACTACTCACAAGTTACCTCTAAAAATAAAAATAAAAAAGCATACCCGATTCTGGTCGAGGACATCGACGATGACCACGAGCCTGCCGTAATCCTTTCCGTAGTTGACAAGCGCCACTCTACCGATCTCGACGTACCTCTTGAACGGCTACACACGCCACAGCAACACAAGCATTTATAACCAAAACAAATGTGATAGAAAACTACATAAATGCAAGAAATTGACTGAAATAAATTAAATCTGAGAGCTTCACCATTTTTGCTTCTGGTGAGGCAGGTAGTGCAGAAGCTCGAGTTCTCGCAAGACGATGGATAGATTATTAGGGTTTATTGGTGTAGTTGTGTTCAGTTTCAGAGTGTTTATTGACCGTCCGATATGTTTTCCAGGTGGGCTTGTTCATCAATCAGGCCCTGATGTAAAAAGCCCAACAGCAACAAACTCATGAAAAGCTTAATAATGTCCGTTTTGCATAATGTCAAATGTGAGTTTGATATTTTCCGGATGGTGGAAAAAAAAAGACTAGTTTGCATGAAATTGATAATTTATAGGACACAGATTTAGATAATTATATATAAAATTTATGGGTAAATTATAAATAGATTATCTATATTCTTGATTTTAAATCAGGTACCGTACTTTGTAGATTTTCAATTCAAGTACTTCAAGACTAATTTGAAACAAAAAAAACACTATTGTTCATCTGATTAAGTGTGGATTTTCAATATCATGCAACAGACTATCTCATTTATAGTATTGGTGTACTTAATCACATGAATTATAATATATTTTTCAAAATTAATCTCGAATTCCTTTAATTGAAAATTTACAAAGTATGGTACGTGATTTGAAATCAGGTGAAAGTACAAGTAATGTATTTATAATTTCTCAAAATTTAATAAAAAGAAAATTATCTCTACTTATTTATAAATTTTTTATCTTTACCCATTTTATATAAAAGTATGTTTGGATCAGTGAACTGACATGCCTATCTTTCACATCAATATATGAATTACCCATATCATCTCATTAGTTGCACGCCCCCCTTGATTAATCATTTCTGATTACAGAATTTCTTAGGTGAGACACTCCAAATTTTAGTCAGAATAAAAAAAAAAAAACAGTCTATAACACACTTGTTGTCATTATGTAGGAGCTTAGAGATAGATAGAGATCCGGTATTGTTGTGCTCACAGCAAAGCGCTGCGCAGCACCGCATTCGTGTCCGAGATCTAGTTGAGCTAGAGTGTCCTAAGCCTCAACAGGTGATTGAGAGATAGTAGATTATGTTTTACTTTTGCTAGAGATAAAAGAAGTTTCCCACATAACTTAGTAGTCTTATTAATGCCTTTTATACTCAGCGTATATGATTGTGGATTTGTTTGCGCAAACTTTCTGCAACCTCATTGGAATGGCAACGTGTCAGGTTAACACACAACAGGTTCAAGTTCAAATACTCCGACGCTGCAACAACGTGTCTGGTCAGCACAATTTGTCCATTTTGCTCTTCTGTGTGCATCGCTGGATTGATATTTGTGACTCCAAAAAATCAATACCCAGAAGCACATTGCAGCCAATGTCTTCCTGCGCACGAGATGGAGTTAGTAGCTGTGTGTAGATAGGTTAGCCTTAGCCATGTCGCGACATGCATTGTTATTTCTATTCTCTGTGTCTAGTTAAAAAATTTCGAATCAAGATTGTTTCTGACTGGAAAATCACCAAATAGCGAAAGAAACTAGTGGCAAAGAAAATGATCGAAAAGTGTGCAACTATAAGTGGCCGGAAAATAGGTACACAAGAAGGGTTGACCAGAAAATGGTTAAAATGGCTGCAAATTGACTGAAATATATTAGCTGGTACGTCGCTCCGATCATTTCATTTCAGCTCAAATTCATGGCCGAAAAACAGGTTTTTTGCAGTGACTCCTGTTCAAGATCAAATTTAAGTTTAACATCTTTAGCAGTAACAACATATATTTTTGTGCAAGCAATTCAGGTGACAAAGTATTCTTGATCCAAGATATGATAGTATTAGTGCGACATTGATAGTCAATAAACAATGATTCATAGAGACGGAACCATCACAGATATTCTGAGTAGACAAGGCTTCACTAATCACAGCACACCATTGATAATAATTCTTAGCGCCATTGAGAACAATAGAAGTAGTTTCTGTATCATAGTGCCTCATGTCATATTAAAATTTGCAGTATTTGAAATCGTGATTGCAGAAGAAACACAGTACTAAAAAAGTCGATAAAAAGAAATAAATGCACAAGAAACCACGCAATTGACTAACGTGTAACCATTCAAAAATTAATGTCAGAGAAAACATCAAAATTTTGCTTATGCCAACAAGTAATCACTGATTATCCGTCTAATATCATGGTAAATTCTTAAAGTAATTGGAGAGAGGGGAAGCTAGTCTAATCAAATCTTATGCTCATTCAACTTGGCTTGAATGTGCACAAGAGTCTATAACAAACCTAAGATGAAAGGGATAGAGAATCCAGAAGAAGAGAAGAGAAGGCGGAAAATACGGTTATATTTTGTTTGTAACACAAGCATAACCACCAAGAAAGTGTTAGTCTAGCGACTTTGAGTGTTGTCCATCAACCCAAGATCCTAGAGTCGAACCCTGATGGTACCGCTTTACGTTTAAATATGCTGGATATGTGTATGAGCTGGCCTGCAATGAATATGGACACCTACTATCAAGGTGTTTGGGGTGAGCGGCAATCACTGATGGGTGGACCGAGAGCATCCATCTAGATGAGTGCTCTCGCTCCAAAACGATGTCGTTTTATGTAGTTTTCATTAATACACCCTCTTATTTTTTAAATAAAAAATAAAATAAATCAGAAAAAATTTAAAAAATTATTTCACAAATTTATATTTTTATATTCATTAAAAATAGTTTATTCATCTCATAAACATATTATCAAATCTGATGAACATAATAACTCATCTGATGAACATAATAACTCATCTGATAAACATGTCGGCTCATATAATGAATTAATTATCCAATGAACATAGTTAAAATTAAATGAACATTAGTATAAAATATTAATAAATTTAATAAATTTTTTTGAATTTTTAAAAATCAAGATAATATATATATTTTTTAATTATCTTGATTTTTTCTAATTTTTCTGATTTTTTTTACTTTTTTATTTGAGAGAGGAATCAGCATTTTAATGAACAAGAATCAAAACTACATCGTTTTGGAGCGAGAGCACCCAAGAATGAGGAACTTTGGTTCTTACAAGAATCGATACTGCTTTATAATGCATATAAACTCAAACTATGGATCATACCAATCAAATCACTTCTTTTTCAATTTTAATAAAAAGAAAATTTTGAGTGAAAAAAAGAATATAGCTTTCAAGCAAAAATTGAATCTTGGATCTGTTCTCTTCAACTAAGAAAAAGATCCTTCGACTTATGGTGAGATTTCAAACTGTGGTGATGTTAAAAATGGAATCAAACATTAAAAAAGTATAATGAAAACAATACATAAGAAGACCTCGATTTTTTACTAACATTTGCTTGTTCAATTGAGATGGTGCTTTTTTTTCAATCTAATAATAATGAAAAACTACTAATCTAAACGAGCATACACCATAGCATAGGCGGTTCAGACTCTGGCCCGAACAGTCTAGTATTGACAGTAGAATGACAATATTTCATCTCATGTTTTCTCTCCGCCTCACATATCTGGTTCTGTCATTATATCTTGGTCTATCTTGTGCTCTTTGAGGCACAGGTTCTACCCTCCTCTGTCTCTCCGGAGATCGTTGAACTATTTCTCCATTGACAAACAGCTCAGCTGTAGCAAAATAACACGTGTCATTAACATGTAATCCATGCTTACTCTTATCCACAACAGTTTCTTTGCTGGTCATTGAAGAAGAACAATACAATGCTTGTGCTTCACAGAATCTGGTGAGGGTACCAAGCTGTTTTAATATGGAACATACAATCGTGTACAGCAACAGACAAAGCGTTCACAACAAAAAACCAATGGATGCCATACATTATTAGTCTACCAGATTAAAAAGCAAGATCTAGTCCGATATGAATTTCATATTTTGGAAAATGAAATGAATCAATTCATTTTCAACAAAATAAGATCAAACCAGAGCACAGCTTTTACTCCAACATCTATTTCGCTTGTCAACGTTTTAAAATTCTCATTCCATATCCACTGATACCAACCCATGTACTTAAAATAATACAGAAACAATCGATAAATTAACCACGACACAGAATGCATCACTTGCACAATTAGATTGCAAGTGTCGACTTTCATGTTTAATTTTGCGAGTTAGAATCATATATTTAGCTTCTTGATGACAAATGTTATCCAGCAATGCACATGCAGTAATCAGACAGGATGGTGCAGGACTGATCAGAGGTTCTACTAGTTGGCACTGGGCTATATACAAAAGCACATATTCATCTTTGTAGGGATTTATTTTACAAACTACCTTCTTTGCATATTTTGTTATCCTTTCTACCCTATCTTTTTCAATATTTTTGATTCTACCCTATTTGAAGAAAACCGCAGTTGTGAACCACAGTTTTTTCTCAAGAAAACCTTGATTGAAACCGGTGATTTTATAACCACGGTTCAAAACTACGGTTTCTAAAGAAAAATTGCAGTTCACAACTGCAGTTTTTTAAGAAAAACCGCATCTTCAAACGACGGTTATAAAACCACCTATTTGAAACCGCAATTTTCTTAAGAAAAACCGCGGTTTTCTTCAAGTAGGGTAGAATAAAAAATAAAGAAAAAGAAAGCGTAGATTTGATACCAAAACTTAGCGAAAGGGTAGGTACAAAAAACAATCCAGAATTAGGATATCCTAGTGTTTTAAGTAGACGCACAACCTTGTTTGAGCTCATATTTACAATAAAATAGTAGGACCCCAGGTGTTGTGGCATACAAAACTCATCGAAACTAGCTCTTCAAACATCACTGATCATCCATGCCCTTAAAAGTACCAGCTTAAGAGAAAACAAAAAGACAAATCAGAAGTACCTCCATAATCTTTATTTTCTGCATCGACATATGAATCGGGGAGCACAAACAGCACACCTGGCAAACCTGATGGAAAAAAAAAATCATACTGAAATTAAGAATCTAAAATATCTCAATAGCTTGAATTCATAACACTCAATGCACCTTCCAGCTTGTTCGAAGTCTCCTCATCAATCTCACATCCAAATCCGAAATACCGCTCACACGAAACATTGTAGATCTTCTTAACAGCCTCCTCTTCACTGAAACACAATCAAAGCAATCAAAATTCTAATTCCAACAAAAGAGCACTCTTTCAGTATTTTGTGCATAACAAATTATTCCCTTTACCTTCCAACAACTTTAGCTAACGTCTGTATGTAACAATCAATCATCTGCTGCTTGGTGGCTCCCTCTCCTCCAGGCTTATCCATCACAATAAGCCAGTGCTCATAATCACACCCGGGAAACAGCGGCGCCATCTCGGTCGGCGGCCGGTCACTGAAATTCGACCCGGAATTCAGCGGCGAGTAAGCCGAATCTCTCCTCTGAACCCTGCAAGTCACCGCTGCGTACCGTCCGCGCGAAGACAGACCGCGAGAGAGCGACGCCGACGGATGTCGCCGCTGCTTCAACAGAATCGCTGGAGCTGACGGAGACGTCACGTGGACGGAGGAAAGCATGCGTGACGTGGCGGCGGTTGGCGAACTGGCCATGGCTGCTGTCGCCATTTGCGAAGACATGAGAAATTGAGGGTTCAAGAAACAGGAGAAGGATAAGAGCAATCTGATCAACGTAACAAACTCATGTGATAATCATAGTCATTCATTTTATAAACATAACATACATAAAAGTTCATCTGATAAACATATCATCAAATGAACGTAGTAGCTAATCTAGTGAACATATTATCAAATATAATGACTATAATAACTCATCTGATATTATCAAATCTATTGAATATAACAACTCATTTAACGAACATAACAGTTCATCTGACGAACATATCATCTGATGAACATAACATTTATAAATTAGATAATATTAATTTTTTGATTTTTTTCTAATATCTTTGGATTATTTATTTTTCTTTTGAGAGAGGAAAAAATATTTAATAAAAACGACTCAAAACTACGTTGTTTTCGAGCAAAAACATCCATCTATATATATATATATATGATACTATTAGTGCACTCAAAAATTTACGGATAAGAGAGATTGTGATATAGGACCGTGTTTGTGTTGATATTTTTTGACCCGGGTAAAGTTATTCGGATCCAGTTTTTAGGTTTAAATGGATCCCATAAATATGAAATTCAAATTAAAAAAAACACGACGTTATCTGTTGAACATCTGCTTGGTTCAGGGCCGAGCTTTTGTTTTGGGAGATAAGGGAGGGAGCAACATAAGAATGACGTCAGCAGCTTCGGGGATGATGGTCGGGGTGGCTCCCAGTCTACATTTCGACAGATTGAAGGTGTCGGCTAGGACGTCACTGAAGACGGCGGCAGCGGCTACGGACTTGCGATTTGTGACTTCGCAGTTCAGTGGAATCAAAATGTCCTCATCGGAAGAATGTGGGATGGCGGCAAGACTCGCCGTTCCAGCTAGGCCGATGCTGCAGCCTATTGTTGCGCGTAAGATTTTTTCTCGAGTAGTTTGTGGCTTTTGAGTTGTTTAATTAGATTGTGTGGCAATGGTTTGGATTGAATGGCAAAAATGTGAATTAGGTTACGAATTGGAGCTCAATTCCACAGATTGAAAGATACTTTAGGGTAAATAAATTATGATGTTTTTTTTTGTGTGATAATTGTTGGGTTTGGGAAATGGTAGAGATTTGATAGTGTGAACATTCTATGGTTTGTTTGTGTGACAAAGAATCTGGTTGATAGTAACAAATAAATAATTCTATGAGATTATTATTTCGGGTTTGAAAAGCTAAAAATTAGATCTTATATTTTTTCCGGAGAACCCAATTCCTTCTGGGTGGGTTAAAACTCCGGGGAAGACTCCCACACATGCCCGATGACGCTGTTTCAACTTGCTGGTCAGGCATCCAACAGCTCAGGTTACTCATGATAGGATGCATACCTTGGATTATTACTACTTGTACGTATACAAATATTAACTATTCTATCATTCTCTTTTAGTCCTTGCTACCAAATGTGGGCTAAGTGTATTTGTATTTATTGCTAATGTCTTTCATAAACAATTTCACAAAAGAAAAAATCTGGTCACTAAGGCTTTGTTTGGTTTAGGGTAGATGAGAGGGAAAGTAAAATGCGATGGAAAATGGTAGAAAACTAAATTTCTCTCGTATTTCATTTTGTTTTCCCCTGCTCTTATTTGGTTAGCTAGGGAAAATATCAAGGAAAGTATGTTCGACTCTCTGTAATCCAACTAAATTTTCCTTTTAACTTTTCATTCATTTTTCGCTCCACATTTTCCATGTAATAATTTACGAAATTCCTCTTATTTCCCCCATAATTTTATTTCCCTTTCATTTTCCTTACCCCAAGCACAACGTTAAACACTTGGCATAATGTGAACTTCACAATTGATTATTAGTATGTTAACCTTGGCAATGTCTGGAGTAGTTATCCTTTTATTGGTTTTGTTTCTGGATTATTGCCATTAAATTTGTGTCATGTGGACTACTGTTTTAGGTTACAGAGAACTTAAGCAGTTATAGTTGGTTTCTATTTACACTCAAACTGGATAAGTGCAATGCCATACCTATATTTGTCTTTTAGATGTTACATAGTGTTTTGTTTTCATTGGAAATGCTGGTTTGCTTTTGATAGTTTGAATGTCACGTCACACTAGGTTTCTTTCACTACAGAACACATATTTGCCATACTTTTCATGCTGCGTTGCTCTAATTTCCATATCCTTAATCAGTACTCTAAAATAAAAATGTAGGTCATAGTTCTTAACTATTATGGTATTTATTGCATCACCCGTGCTCCTAATGATGGTTGAATAGTAGATTGTGACAGCCTGGCTTCGTTCTTGAGACTCCAGGGCTCTCATAACTTAGTTTTTCCCTTGTAAAAACTGGCTAAAGGCTAAAACAATGCCTAGTACTTAACAGATGCTTGTGGATGATTGTGTTTCTCAGGTAGGATATGCCCTTTCACTGGGAAGAAATCGAACAAGGCAAACAAAGTGTCTTTCTCGAACCACAAGACAACAAAGTTACAATTTGTTAACCTTCAGTACAAAAGGGTATGGTGGGAGGGCGGAAAACGCTTCTTGAAGCTCCGGTTGTCAACTAAGGCAATAAAAACCATAGAGAAGAACGGCCTTGACGCTGTTGCTAAAAAAGCTGGCATAGATCTACGCAAGGCCTAATTGTAGAGTTTTCACTGCACTACCGTGTTAGTGAAAAATAGTTGCAAACATTATCATCAGTTCCCATTGTAATATGTTTCTGTTTCACAAGTATTTCTCAGTTTTCACCCTTCAAAATGCTGAACTCTTGTGATTATTACATGCCTTTTTAAGTCTCAGTTGTCTCATGTTTTTTTACCTTGTATACTCATTGCAATCATAGTACGGAAAGTAGTAAACTATGGAGCAAATGATAAATTCAGGGGTGAGATGAGATCAATAGGTAAGGTATTGATTTACAGGATTTTGCATCAGTCGTTTCTTGTGTCACAGTCAAATTTTATCAGTACTAAGGTTGGGTTTGGTTTAAGGAAAATTTGAGGAAAAGGAAAATAGGAAGGAAAATGGAATTCTTAAGAATTCTATTTGAGTTTTCTTTGTTTAGTTTGAAATTGAAAAAAATGAAGGGGGAGTTTCAAAACGCTCTTAAATTTCCCTTAACTTTTTGGTATTAAACGTTGTCTAAAGTTATATAATTAATAACGCTTATGGATTACAAGCACTGTCTAAAACATTGTACATTAGACAACACTTATTATCCATAAACACCGTGGTATGTCTTTACTTTAGACTGTTCTTTTAAACATAAAGCGACGTGTAAAGTCACATTTTTTTATATTTAATTATTATGACTTGAGACAATGCTTTTGAGCCTAGAGCTCCGTTTAAAGTCAAAAATTTTAGGAATAATTTGTTTTTACAGAATTCTCCCTGAACTTTAGAGTTCCTGTCTAGAAGCACTCAAAACAACAATCTGAGATATTTATAATGTAAGTTGGAGGTAGATCGGTTTAGTCTTTAGGTATCACTTGACATTTAAAAATGCGATAAAAGTAATCGATCATCTGCTTTAGATGACAGTTGTAAGTCATAAGCATCCGTGAAGATTTGGACGCCACACACTTTTAAGTATCTCAAAATACATAAAAAAATAAGAAATATGAAATATAAATTATTACACTAGGACCGTAACACTATGATTAACATGACTGCACCCACCCAAGCCACTCATTCTAAGGCATGCGCTCTTTGCAAGACAAAGCACCAATGCGCTGAGGACTATTGCAACGCAGAGGACCTTCACTCATTTATCTTTCGTTTAGCTGATGAGAGATAATGAAGATAGGGATAAAAATAAAAATAAATCTAAAATGAGCTTTTTAACTATCACCACTTATCTAATTACGATCAGAATTATCATGTTTTTTTTTAAAAAGTGTGATAAAAAAATAGTTTAATTTTCTAAAATAAAATTTAATATTATATTTCTAAACTAATATTATTATAAGGCTAGATTTGTGTGTGAAAATTACGTCGTTTGGTTATCAAAATAAATTATATCGTTTTGCGCACAAAAAGAAAACGATGTTTTTTGATAACCAAACGACGTAATTTTCACACACAAAT
>NQLW01000076.1:3529695-3540105 GCA_002312845.1 Kalanchoe fedtschenkoi
TATATTTTATAAAATCAATATATTTATAAGTAAAACAATTATTTTTCATTTAATAATTTTATTTTTGGTTAACCAAATTAATCGAACTCAAAAATTTCTCTTCCATTAACTGAACCGAATTAACCAATTTTTTTTCAGTTTTTGATCGAATTAACCGATTCACCGAATTAACCGAACTTAATTAATTCAGTTAAGCTATATCAGTACGGTGAATCGGTTTTAATCGAATAATGCTATCTAAATTCAATGTGAAAGAGGTCGACTTTGAACAAATTGAGGGAGGCACGGTAGATTCAACCGTAGTGTGTAGGCGCTGGGAGGAAGACGGCGTCTGCACTCTGCGGGTGCAGGGTCGGACGTGAGACAGGGGTACTCGAGCATAAGTCAGTGGTAGATTAGACACTGAATTTAATAGCAGCCTAATTTTGTTAACTGTGTTTAGTAAAAATTCTGTCAAAAAAAATTAATGGTATACAGGGCCATAGTTCAAAACTCTTTTAAAAAAAATTTACTAAATTTTAGAATAGAGATAGTACATAATTTATTTTGTACTTTTCCGTAAAAATTATATATGATTCACGTTTAACTGCAACTTGAACACATGGCAATGATCCACCCAATCACTATACTTTTCTCTGTTATATTTCTATTTCACGTACTGTATACACAATATTTTTAAGGGAACAAACTCAAAAGGGGCCTTGAACTATCACCGTTTATCCAATTACAGTAAGAACTACCACGATTTCCAAAAATGGTGCAATGAAATAAAAATTGGTCTGATTTTCTAAATTAAAATTTACCATTACATTTCAAACCTAATATTATTATAAGATTTAGATTTGTGTGCGAAAATTACGTCATTTGGTTATCAAAAGACATTGTTTTCTTTATGTGCGCAAAATGATATAATTTATTTTGATAACCAAACGACGTAACTTTCGCATACAAATCTAAGTCTTATAGTAATATTAGGTTAGGAATGTAATGGTAAATTTTATTTTAAAAAATCAGTTCGGATTTTTTTATCGCACCCGTTTTGGAAATCGTAGTAGTTTTGACCGCAATTAGGTAAGTGGTGATAATTCAGGGCCCCTTTTTGATTTTATCCCTATTTTTAATTGTTCTGCTACTTCTTATATAAATCGTGCGGAATAGTACACATAAACCAAACTTTCACACATAGACCGAATAAAATAATTTAAATTACATTGGATATCCACTAAGGAATTAAATACGTACTAATTTAGAGTCCATAAATTAATCAACACGATCAAGCAATCATTAATCAATGGCTTAATGTTGGAAATTAAAGCTAGCTTCAACAATGAACTTTGGATTAAATCATTATATTTTCCCACAAGTACTGTAATATTTGAAAACAAATCATTTTAGGGCATGTTAATGCCGTCAAAGAAAACTTGCCCTCTGCTTAAAGGCAGTGGCTGAGCCACATGAAGTTTAGGGGTCATATGACCCTCTTAATATTTAATTTTATTTGAAACTAATGTAAATTTATAGTAAAAAGTTAACAAAAATATAAATTTGACCTCTTTTGTATATAATTTCTATATTTATAGCATAAAATCTAGTATATTTTAAATACAATTATTAGATCTGAGTATATTTTTCCGACTCTAAAACTGATGAATATAGAAGCAGAATTGATGAATATTCACCAGTTGTGCTTCTATATTCACCAGAATTAATGAATATTCAACAGTTGTGCTGCTATATTCATTACTTGTGCTTATTCATCAGTTGCACAACTGGTGAATATTCATCAGTTCCGTTTCTTTATTCATCAGTTGTGCGTATATATACAACTGGTGAATATATACGCACAACTGTTGAGAATATTCATCAGTTCTGCTTCTAATATTCATCAGTTCTGCTTCTATATTCATCAGTTGTGATTATATATATAACTGATGAATATAGAAGCACAACTGGTGTGAATATTCATCAGTTCTGGTGAATATAGAAGCACAACTGGTGAATATTCATTTGTTCTGCTTCTATATTCATCAGTTGTGCTTATATACATAACTGTTGAATATAGAAACACAACTGGTGAACTTATATATTCACAAGTTGAGACAGAAAACGAGAAACGACGTCACAAACGAGAATACCTACTTCCGAAATGCTCAAAATTAATTGCAACTTTATGCGCTGACTCATTAAAAACATCCACAAGAGAACCCCAGACACGATGAACTTCCATAAGGCAAACTCATATTGTAGAAAAGCAAAAGATTGTTATATATTCATAAGCTTTACATGTCACTGTGTGTGGGCTGGTTGAGATGATGATGGTGGAGGATCGATGCAAATTAAAATCAGCTTTATGGAATGGTGAGTGGATGGACGTACACAATAAAAGGTTGGCTCTGCCGTGCCAGCATCACAACACACATATTCAAGGCACCAAAAAACGAAAGGCTAGCTAAAGCCACCATCAAAATGTTCCATGTATATTTATGGTGGCGCAACATGTTTGCTTGCATCAGCACAACCCACTAGGTCGTGGCTGCTGTTTCCAACCAACTAAAACCAGCTCGCATGGGTATGCTAGCTAGCTAGCTTTTTCGACACACACTAGCCGTACGTTAAATATCAAACTAGGAACACGCTATAGTGGAGCAAAACTTTGTCACAGTGTCAGCTTTGTTACATGTAGAGGGATCACACACACACCTGCACCAATATTCTTTAGCAGAGAATGAGGATCTACGCACGTGTGTTACTGCAACATGCGTGCCCGTGACATGAACTGACCAGAGGTAAATGCAAACCACCACTGGCGTAAGTAGATCTTGCCACCTCAGAATAGAAAGAATAAGAAGCTGATGTCTGGTGTCAGAGAATTTAGTTCAAGAGTGTGATCGATTAGTCATGAATTACTAGTGGTTACTTCATGCCTGCTGGTCTGGTGAATTGGACCAAGCATCCATTACCCTTACCTGCTGCTAGCTACCAGCGTGGCTTTCACTTCATATGCTAATGCTGTAATATACAATTGTTAATCAAAGTTTATCAGTAGTATATGCACTTAGTATTCGTATCCATCTAATGCGTGAGGGTTTCAATTATGGTGGCATTAGGGACCCCATGCTATGAACCGAACGTTTAGGTCTTGTTGGGGTTAGTAAAAAACTGTGGGAGAGAAAATGTGAGCGAAAAATAGTAAGAGATTTTTTGTTTGATGGAAAATTAATTTTTAATTAAAATAAAGAATTTTTCTTCATTATTTCTCACTCTAACCAAATAAGAAGAAAATATGATAAAATTTAAGAGTAATTTGATCAATTTTCTTCTAATTTTTCTTTCTCATCACTTTCCAAGAAATAAACAGATGGTAAACGGATGATTTTAATCATTCTGAACAACATTTGAAAATGAGGAAAAAACGGCGACCCGATGTTGATTGAAAAGCAATTTACTCCCTAAAAGGCTGTGTTTGGTTTTGGAAAAATTTAGTGGCAAGGAAAATTTGGTGAAAAATAAGAAAGAAATTTTGTGAGAAAATGAGAATGAGAGTTTGTAGAAAAATTAAATAGAAATGCTTCTGACCCTAATGGCATTCTCGCAGATCATATTTTAACCAAATCGTCACGTGTTTGAGATGAAATAACGCAGTTTTAAATATGCAGGTGGTGTTTTCACGCCCAGGGAATGTTTCGGCATTTAGGGATCCATATAAGGGTATACCATCAGCTTATTGACTCCGTTCAAATCAAAACGAAGGCTCAGATATGCAAACTCTTATGGATCATCATTCTTTCCCACTCAATTATTATCTTCCCTTTGTTTGTACTTTATAGAGTGTGCACGTGTTCATGTTCTGTCAGTGGTCTGACTAGTGATCAATGATTGGCTTTGCGAAGGTGCAACCATCCATTCTTTAGGTTTTGTTTGCTTTGGGGATAATTGTGGAGAAACGAAAAGATGACTAAAATCAACATGAGTTCCATTTTACTTTCTCATATGTAGTTTTCAAGGAAAAAAGCTATTGTTAGTCGTCATGAGTTTGGCTGTCTATATTATTTTCATATGAACTGTTTTCTTCTCTTTTTTTTTTTTTTGCTAATTTTCTATCCAAACCAAACAATGAATTTCTCAAACTTTTCTTCTTATTTTCATTTCTCTTATACTCAGTTTGAAAGTTTGAGAATTTTGTTGAAATAAATAGAATGGGAAAGGCATGGAAAGTGGCTTTTCCATGGAAAAGTTCATGGCAATTTTATAGTGCATGTTTTGTCTTATTTTATTTTATTTTTCCAAGATAAAATAAACATAAAATTTCATTTTCATACCAATTTTTCTCATCCCTAAAAATATATGCAAACCAAATAGGAGGTTAAAGTAAGCCGGCTGCTAGTAACTCGCATTTGAGTTCAGGTAGTAAGTGGAGAAGAGGCAAAACATTCTGCTGTTAACGCATTCCTGATTCATCCATTGGAAGAACTCTCTGATCTAAGATGGATGCTATCAGTTGCTACTCTGCTCCGCTTTTCTTTTACTGAGGCACAACTTCAGTAAAAGTTATACTGATAAACCTCATCTAAATATCCACTAAATATCCATTTTATCTTTGAGAATAAACCTCATCTAAAAAGTGATACTGATAATGAACCCAAAAAAAAAAAAAATCAGCTTTCCAGTTTAATTTGTTACTTCAAAGAACATGCTGCAGCTCCCATCTCTGTCCGGTAGATTTCAATTGTTGCATATGTTTGAATATCCTGTATGCTATCATAACCTGTCCTTATGGACCTATTGACTGAAAAACACTGAACTGAAAATGAGATGAAACCGTAAAAGCTAAGATGTTGTGTATTGATACAACTTTTGCGGACTCAATTTTAAAGTTTTGGGGCTTTCATTTAGACTTTGTTTGTTTTAAGGAAAGTAGGACGAAAAGAAAATGTTATAGGAAAATTTTTTTAAAAAAAAATGTTTGGCTTTTGGAAAGTTGAGTGAAAAAAATTTGGAAGGAAAGCTCATTTAATTATAGAGTGCTTTTTATAATTCCCTTGAAATTTTCCACATCTAACACAAGTAAGAGAAATATTAAATGGTAACAACTAACAGCTTACTCCCTCCGTCCTCTAATACATGTCGTTTAAGGTTGATTTGAGTAGATTAAGGTAAAGTTAATGCTAGCGGTTGAACAAATTTAATGAGTGGGTGGTTGGTGTTTTTTTAAAAAAATTCGTGCAAAAAGTAAAATGTATAGATTATTACTGGTGATGAATGATTTTTTTATTGATTATGAGGAAGAAGTAATTAATGTTTGACATTTTAAGGTAGTTGTTGATATTAAATACGCATTGAAAATTGTTAAGTGACAAGTAAAAGTGGACAAAAAAATTCGGTTAAGTGACATGTAAAAGAGGACAGAGGGAGTAGAATTTATTTTTCTTTCCATTTTTTCATCAATTTTCTCTAAATAAAATACATCTTTAATAATGTGACAGATAGCTAATGTCACTATCAATCTATTTGCGTCTTGTACCAGATCATAACTTGCTTAGAGAAAACCCAACAAGATAAGAACACAAGTTCAATTTCTAGAAGATGTTGAAAACATGTGGAGAAGTATAAAAACTTGTAAATATATAGATATTTTGTGAAAATTATCTAGATCATTAATCGTAGTTGTATGATTATGTTGGGTATACCTCATATACTGATAAAGAGTTAATGTCAAATTGGAGCAGGAAGTGACATAGGACTGAATCTCAGTGGATGGTGACAACAAGACTAGTAGTTGTGCCGTGTGCGCCAGGATTAAGTGGGTTTGGGGTTATGGGGCCAAAAGCCCACAGTCTGTTATATGAATAAGGTTATTATTATAAATACCATGTAACTGTAACCTAATATGGTACGACACACTCAATAATACACAACTGCTCTTTTGCTTCTGAGGACGTAGGCACACTGCCGAATCTCGTTACATCTTGCGTGTTCTTTACTGCTTTATCTCTTGTTAGTTAACCGGAATTCTCTACAAGTGGTATCACAGCAAAGTTGAAATGGCTATGTCGAGTGCTAAATTTGAAGTGGTCAAGTTCAATGGTCATGGTAGTTTTGGATTGTGGCAGACAAGGGTGAAGTATCTGTTAGCACAGCAAGGAATTCTGAAAGCTTTGAAACCTACGAAACCTGAATCGATAAAGGACGATGATTGAGAGGATATGCAACAGCAAGCTGCAAGAATGATACATCTGTGTTTGACGGATAAGGTTATGTACCACGTGATGAGTTTGTTATCTCCAGGAGAAATCTGGAAGAAGTTGGAGTCTCAATTTATGTCGAAATCTCTTACGAATAAATTGTATCTAAAGCAGAGGTTGTATGGGGTGAAAATGCAGGGAGTGGTTTGGCTCAACACGTGAATGTCTTCAATCAAATCATTACGAATCTCGTGCAGCTTGAGGATGAAGACAGAGCAATGATCTTATTATGTTCATTGCCTCATTTTTACGAACATATGGTGACCACTCTGACGTACGAAAAAGAAACTATCAAAGTTGAAGAGATTACTGCAGCCTTGTTGGCCCAATACCAGCGAAAGCAGAATGCAGATGAGAATTCTTCACAAACTGACAGTTTGTACGTCAAGAGCAGTCAGGACCGTGGGAGAAAGTCTGAGAAGGATGGTTTTGGAAAACGGAACTCAAGATCAAAATCAAAGGGCAAGAAGATGATTATTTGCTACAAGTGCAAGGAGGCGGGACATATGAAGAGGGACTGTCCAATG
The DNA here is from genome assembly GCA_002312845.1 of Kalanchoe fedtschenkoi. Classification (NCBI taxonomy): domain Eukaryota; kingdom Viridiplantae; phylum Streptophyta; class Magnoliopsida; order Saxifragales; family Crassulaceae; genus Kalanchoe; species Kalanchoe fedtschenkoi. The sequence continues at coordinate 3,536,465 of NQLW01000076.1, forward strand.
TGGAATAAGCAGACTGACAGGAAAAACGAGGAATAATCAAAGTATGTGAATGTGACAGAAATGATTCTGATTGCAGCGACGACGATATGGTTTCGGTTTCAACTATTTAGTTCGTAGATGTTTAGATTTTTTATTCGGCATGCTTTTATCATATCACACCCAATAGGGAGCGGTTCCACACACAGATCATTTAATTCTGATTATATCTATCTATGTGATGATAGATGTTGCAATATTGCTGGTATTGGTGAATTCAGAATTAGGATGCATAACGGGATAGTGAGAACACTCTGTGATGTTAGACATGTACCTGAATCGAAGAAGAATCTTATATCCTTGGGATCTTTGTATAAAAATGGTTTTATTCTTAAGGCATATGAGGATAAAAAAACCATTTGTTACTGTACCACGGGATTGCACCATAGAAGAGAAAACCCTTTTTTTTAAGAATGTGGTTAGACATTGGGGTTTACCTCAGATGATAGTAAGTAGGGGTGTTCACTATATGGTTAAAACCATTAATCGAACTCGCAAAAATTTTAACCGCGGTTAACTGAAAAATTCGGTTCGGTTAACGGTTAAGGTTATCTGTATTTTCGGTTAACCGATTAACCGAATAAAAATAAAAGTATTAATATTAAATATAAAAAATTATAAAATTAATATTAAAATGAAATATTAAAATGAAACATAGAAATTATAAAATTATTAATATTAATAAAAATTAAATATAAAAAATATTTAATATAATATTAATATTAATTCAACCAAATTAATCGAATTTTTGGTTATTCAGTTAAATTAACCAAAATTAACTAAATTTTGGTTAACCGAAAATTCGGTTCGGTTAATGGTTAATACTTTTGGCGGTCGGTTAACCGAATAAAAAATTCGGTCGGTTAATAACCGATTGTTCGCCCCTATTAGTAAGTAACCGAGGCTCTCGCTTCACGGTAAAATTTTGTACGGAACTCGTTACACTCATGGGGTCGGAGCTACACTTCTCCACCAATTTTCATCCTCAATCTGATGGGCAAACCGTGAGAATCAATGCGTTGTTGGAACGTTATTTGGGGCATTTTATAAGTGCCAACCAGAGGGGTTGGTCTAAGCTCATGATTGTAGAACAATTCACATACAACTTGCAACAGAGCGAGTCCACCAACAAGAATTTATTTGAGCTTGCCACTTGATAACAATAACTCGTTCCCCAAACATTAATATCCAATTATGACAAGAGGAGATCATCAGCATGCAAGGAGGTAAAATTTTGGCATGACCAAGCCAACATAGCCCAATTATACTTAGAGAGAGCAGTGAAAAAGATTAAAAAGTGAGCTGACAAGAAGAGAAAACATGTTGTGTTTCGTGTGCAAGACTTAGTCATCATCTAGGTCAACCAGAATCACATGAAGAGGCCTGGAAAACTCAGCAAGAGACTCATATGGCAGTATCATATAAAAAGTTGGAAAGGCGTCCTATCAGTCGAGTTGCCGACTACCTTTATGAAGATGCACCTTGTCTTCCACATAAGTTGTTTGAAGTTATTATGAAAATGAGGAAGATCCGTTAAGAGGAGAATCATTAAAAGCACCACCATTTGATCTCATTTCGCTTGATAAAAAAGTGGATCATATAGACTCGAAGCGAATCGTGAGGCAACCTAACATTCTACCACGCACCGATACTTGGTCTTTTGGAAGGGCCTACCTAGGGGAGAGCGTTAATCGGTTAAAACCGATTACCGAATCAAAATAACCGAACCGATTAATTTCGGTTCGGTTAATTATATTATTCGGTTAATTTCGGTTAACGGTTAGACAAAAAATAATTCGGTTAATTCGGTCGGTTAACCGAATTGCTTGTTCGGTTCGGTTTTGACCGAATACTCTCCCCTAGGCCTACCTACAAGAGAGGTGTGTTGTAAATCGTTGAGTCCTTGTGCCAATTCGAAGATAAGATCCGAGACTTCGAAGGGACATCGATGAGTTAGGGAGGAGTATGTCACCGTCCAATCCATTTGCATCTTGGACCAAGTCATGACTGAGAGAGCTCAAGAAGATGGGAGCCCAAGCCTGATTTTTAGAAAATGGTGAAATCTTGAGGAAAATTATGCAGACTCGTAAATTTAGATATTTTATAGGAAATATCTACATCATCAATCCTAGTCATAGGATTAAATCGATATCTACAGCCCATTGAAGAGGAGGATGAATGTATAAGGGGAGAGGCTCATTTACTCCAAATCTCCAAAAACATTATCTCTCTTGTGATAAGAAGTGCTCCATCCTCTAAGTGACCTCTTAAAGTTTACTTTGCCTTGTTGTGAAGTTTTTGAGGGAAAGACTTGTCTAGTTATGAAATTGGGAGAAAATTTGAGTTAAACGCCGCAAAACTTAATGATCCAACGTTAAGTCTGTGACGTTTAGGACTACACACTCAACTAAAGCCAAAAGAACATAAACCATCACAAATTTTAAAAAATTATGGAAACTGTTATGGTGAGAATCACATCTACGAAGTTGCGCAAAAAAAACCGATTAACCAGAAATCAAACTTACCAAGTTGTCATGGTATAAGCTGGCTTGGAATAAATTGATATGTCCTTAGACTTGTTTTTGTTTTTTAGCTTACAACTCAGGACAAGCTCCTAGTCAAAGAGCGATTGATTTCACTAAAGATAATTAACCGAACTTAAAATTATTTTTGTGTCATATCATTTGGGATGTGTGTCATGTCACCTCAACATCCTTATAAACTCACTTTCACAAGAATTTTTTATCAAAGGCTGCAAAACCAGATACAATCAAATCAAAACTACGTAGTTTTGAATTATAACCGTTTATTATCATTTGCCATGTGTTAAGTAAAATTAAATAACACTAATACAATCAAAACCACATGCTTTCCCTCAAAACCACCCTGATTTTACACCAAAACAATCTTGTTTTGATAGTCGGTAAACTTACTTGGCATTATGAAATCTTACTCATTTTCACAAATATTTTACCCACATTGAATTAAACTTTGCATAACTATGTATGTCAGATCCACATGCCATAACACATTATTTTTATTTTTTTATTATTCAGTATAAAAGATCATGCTTAAAAATTAAAAGCGTGATAATTGATTCACAAAAAAATCAAGATATTTGATTATTTTTGGTAGAGCAATTATCACACTTAAAAATTAGATGCGTGATAAATGTTTTATCATAAATACACAAATATCACATTCCAAGTTAGAGATATGATAACTGATTATTTTGATTAGTTTATATAGATTAAATATCATACCTTTGACTCTTAAGAGTGATAATTGATACTACATGAATCACTTTGTGCAGACAAAACTGCTTTGCGTCAAAAAACTATAAACCAACACTTGCATCAACACAAAGCCGCTAGATAAAATTTATACTCTGACAAAAAGCTATTCACAAAGCTTCAATGAAATCCCTTAAGAATGTCTTGTTGTTTCGGCTGCTACGTTTGAGATGCGGTGAGCTAGAAATGAGCTATTTTCCCGAAAGCATATAACTGTTGGACACCAGGTAAAATTCATGTTATGCCTTATTGTTGAACACTATGCAGCTAGTTCCAATTACCAACCAATATCCGGGATGAAAATTCTAACAA
>NQLW01000076.1:3550903-3593280 GCA_002312845.1 Kalanchoe fedtschenkoi
CCCTCACATGGATGTGCCCACGAAATTAAAAGAAAGATGTTGGCTAATCATTGGTTAAATAATCAATTACTAGCACCAATAATCCCACACTATTCAGTAATATAATATAATTACTACGTACTTATATGCTACTTCTACGACATTCTCCAAAAGTTTTGTTGTAAATGATCAATCACAGTATGGAATTATGAATCTTGTTCTAAGTAATGATTTTTGCAAGGATATTATGCTCGTAAATATTATAAAATAAATAAATAATATCAAATGGAATGATCAGATTGGCACTTATTTTGATCTCTCTCCAGTTGGGTCTTCTGAACATTATTAGAAATAGATAGAGATGGAAGTAATCTAATTTGTTCAATTCGATGTACAAGCTCGGTTTATACCACTACCAGAATTATTATTTTTTGTGAATTATTTAATTTTCGTAACATGTACGAAAAAGTTCCGAAAAAAATATGTTTTGGACTATAAAACTTGACACGAAAAATGTCTAGAATGCATGTACTCCCAAAAAATTATTTTGGACTTCTTTTCGCATATGTTCTGGATGTAGGCGGTCGGAGGATCATTTTCACACCTTATTTTTTTAAGACCATTTGTGGGCCATATTTCGCAATATTTTAAGACCATTTGTGCATCATTATACTTTTTATTAAAAAATTTCGCAACATTTTAGGACCATTTGTGAATAATTATAGGGAATTATTTTGAGAAACATTTTCGGACATATTTCCAACCTATTTAGGTTTTTTTAAAGGTGTTTAACGAGATTTAATCGTGATTATTAAATTTCAGCTCAGAAATTATTTTAACAAATCCAAATTAGGAATTTTCCGAAAATAGTTGGAAAATGATGCGAAAATTTCATTAATGCGCTGATTGTCTTAAAATTGTGCGAAACTAGCCCTCAAATAGAACACCCACAATTTATCCACCACTATATAGTCCGCAAAATGGAACCCGCTGCTGGTTAGAAAATGGTACGAAAATGATCCTCAACGTTAGGGTTAGGTTTTTTTGAAAATATAATACCGGTACAAATACGTTGTAACGGCGAAATCAATCCGAAAAAAAATTTCGAATCAAATTGGATTCGAAAATCCTTCTCCGCTAAACTTCTTAATTCTGGTAGTGTACACGAGGCAACAGTTTTTATTATTGCTACATATGCAGAAAATGAATGACGATCCTCTGGCATTAGTTTTAACAAACTTGAACACCACCATTTGTCTTTCTTTCACTTCAACTGATAAGATTAGTTCCACACAACGCTTTCAGTATAATATGGCTTGTTGTACATTTAGTTACTAGATCGATGATATATGATAAAAGGAACTATTAAATTCAGAGTTGTAAAGACAAATACAGTCAAAGTCAATGCCACGCAGAATATTTTTTTTCTTTTCTTTTTACATCATCCTATCTTCTAAACCCTAATCCTCCTGGCTTCAATCCAGAGGCTGATAGCATTTTTTTGCCATAATTTCAAACAACTTTTTTTAACTGTATAGGTAGCTACTATGAGATCATATTGTTCTATGTGAACATTTCAATAACGTTTAGTCCGGCTGCTTTCGCATTCCTACATTATAAAAAATTCAAACTCAAGATCTCCTGATCAGTAAAATTTTTATTTTTTAAAAAAACAAGTATAAAGAAAATATTCATACACAGTAACCACAAATTTATCTTCGAGACCTTATAAATGACATATCATCATCTAACTACTCATCCACCAATATGGTGGCCAGAGCAAAGAATAGACTATTCATAAATTGCTCACGCTTCTATCAAATGGTGGTAAGAATTCAGTGAAAATAAAAAAAAAGGATAAGACGCGTTGGTGATGTATAATCTCAAGTGATGAAGGATGTGATTTATGTGTTAATTTTACAATTTTGTGCTTTTCAATCATGCTGATGGCAGTGTGTTCGTGTATGTGTAATGTTGTCGTGACACAATCAAATGATGTTGTAGAGTTTGCTCATGTCACGAAGACATGTTCAATTTGTTTACCTTTTTCAACAGATTCAATCTATTTCGTGACTCTTTTCATGTCATTTTTTGCGTCTTTTGTGCAGTACACAGTTTTCCACATCTTTCCCTTTTCAAATGGCTATATGTGGATGGTTAATAAAAATGAAACTTTTAATCGTAAAGACTAAATTTATCTTCAACGTGTCGCCCAATTTTGCTTAAGCACACCTAGCTTCTACATAAATGTTACATATAGACGTTGTTTTATGGTAATCTAATTGTTACATAAGTAAGCATTATTATCGACTTATTAAACACAAAACTTTTACTAATACGCTCACGTCCAAATTAAGTACTAGGATATAGTTAATTATGTGTAAGGGCCGCAAGTTAGCTAGGGTTACCAATATAAAAACATCCTTAGTCAACTGGCGTAGCTTCAATTCCTATCGTTTCATCATGAGCCTCAAATATGTATTCAGATGGGAGTAAAGTTACATTGCCTGAGACATGGATTGTCTTTCAAGAGTATGAAATTAAATCTGCAGTGTATATATATAAGGATTATTCAAGCCAATTGATTCTGTAAGGAACTCTAATATTTGTCACATTATTATGAATGGAATCGGTTCTATTCGTTGGTCGTTAATTTCGTTATTCATTAAATAAATTCGTTATTTTCAAAATTGGTACGATAATAAAAGTTACATCACCAGGGAAACTATTCGGTACCTTACGTGGAGTAGTATTACCAAAGGTGAAGTGAAAGAAGCTGAAATGCTCTCTATCGAACCAGTTGATGAAAAATCACTGTATTGATTGTTATTTAAATTCATCATTTCATTTGTTAATCTAAACCTGAAAATATCGAAGTCATTATTTGTATGCAGGTTAGGGTTAAGCTAATCGGCATAGACGCTACAAAGTCAAAATCTCACTGCCATTATAGTAGTAATTAAGGCCATGTAAAAATCCTAATCACTATCCAAGTAACAGAATCGTTACATGTTTTTTTTGGCAAAACCAAATGGAAACATAATGAAAATAAAGATCAAGTCAAATTACTTGGCGTCATTGCATATCCACTACATCACGTAAAACCCTAATCACCTCCTATCACACATATAACCCGGCAGGGATTAGGATTATATTTGTCGTCGCTCAAAACCACACAAGCAATTTGCAAGATTGTCCTTCTCCATCCTCAAAACAGAAAACTCCTTGCCAGCTAAAAAGGGGAAAGAAAAAAAATATGAAAGAAAGAAAATAAAATATAGAGAACATTAATTTTATAGAATTCATTTTATTTTTAATTTTTTATTAGTAAAAAAAATGAGAAATATGTTCAAACATTCTTTGATTTAATTAAACATTTCTTCTATTTTTCATCTGATTTTCATTCTCTGTTCATAATTTTCTCTGAATCAAACCTATGAACTTCCACTCAACACAAATTAGTAAATCGAGCTAAAAAACGAAAACCATGCCTACTCGGGCCATGAATGATTATGTTTTTACAGTTGTAAATCTACGCAATGGTTTTCAATTTGACTGACTTTACATTCATTAATCAACTACATGTCGCCATTGTAATAACTTAAGACCATCGATTTTTTATACACGTCCTACTTGGATGATTTTCATATGTGTATGACACGTATGCATTCACTTTCCCATGAGCCGAAACAGGCTTGCAAATACAACGTGAACAAGTTTCTTTCTTTACTCCCCATTCCAATCCCAGCCGATAAACTCACACTGCACTCACATTTTTATACATAAAAAACTCAATAATTTCATTTCACATTCTGATCACATAGCTCATCACATGAATTATAAATACTATCAATAAAGAGATGTTACATGTCATTTTAAAAAATCTAAATAAACGGAACCGAATTGATTCCCAAAAATATCTGACTCCCTATGTATACATAAACCCCTCCCCTCTCCATCATCCTTCACTTTCAAACAACATAACAAGCTCAATTCCGCTACTAATCTCCTTCTTCGATTCTCTCTTCGACCGAGCGCGCGCGACAGACTGATTGATAGCGACCGATAGCTACGTGCGTGTTAACTGAATAGTATGGTGAAGTTTTCGAAGCAACTCGAAGCTCAACTCATTCCCGAGTGGAAAGACGCCTTCGTCAACTACTGGCTGCTCAAGAAGCACGTCAAGAGGATCAAAGTCCATCAGAGGCCCAAGCTGAATGCGCGCCACGCTCGTGACTTCTGCCTCTCCGTCTTCGATCCCATTCGGTCTGCCGCCTGCACACTCTCCGCTCAGCTCCTCCCCGGCCGCTGCCGCGTCCAGGTATTAACACTTCACAGCTGTCGCCAGCCACTTTATTAGCAAACGTTCACTTTGTTCTAATTATCATATTTAACTAATTATTTTTCTTTTTAAATTTGTTTTACGATTGCTGATTTCGGGAAGGTGGAGTGACGTCATTGTCACGTACTTCCTCTAGATTTCGCCGTATATGTGGACAGACATCGAGTCGGAAAATATCCAGTTTCCGGCGACACCTGAACTGCTTTTTCTTTTCTTCATGTCATTTCTATCGATCACAGACAGATTTATTGAAAACTTGCTTCTCAATTATGAAATTGACATGATATCATGCATGCGTATTCGCTTCGCAGATGAGAGCTGAGACCGAAGCTTCCGAAGACGAGCTCGTGACATCAGAAGCCGGCGACGAAGAATCTCAGAACGAGAATGAACCGGCCCTGCTGGTCTCGGAAGAGGACGAGGTAATTGAATAGTGACGCGACATTCTCGATTTCGATCGGCAATGTTTGCTGAAGCTATGTTGACAAATGTGCGGCAGGTGAAGTCGTTCTTCGATCAACTTGACGAGGAGCTGAGCAAAGTGAACCAGTTCTACACAGCCAAGGAGGAGGAGTTCGTGGAGCGTGGTGATATTCTTAACAAGCAGCTCCAGATCCTGCTCGACCTGAAGCAGCTTTTGCATGACCGGAAAGAGTCCGGCAGCTCCAGATCGCTATCACTCAACTCTCGCTCCTCCTCCGCTCGCCAATCTGATTTCTCCGGTGAGTCAAACTTAATTCTCTCTCCGTTAGCTCTGTTTTTCCACCAATAGCGTCACGCCACGTATGCTTTTCCATAATTGGCACGTAACCGCGTTTAACCGCGCAGAAGCTTCAGAGTGGTCCAGCTCACCGTTGCTTACCTCAGTTGTTTTGTATCCGTAACTAAAAAACTTTTAACGGCGTTTAAACGTTAGAGAGTTTTGTACAAATTGTTTTTATATTTTCATTTAGGCCCATGAAGAATTATATGTGACAGATTGAATACCAAAATTTAAAATGGCTGATTTGGGATTGTAGAGAGCGGGGATGATTTGAGCGGGAAGCTGGAGAGCCAGACGGAGGAGGTGATAACGGCGCTGGCAAGGAATGGGGTGAATTTTGTCGGCTCGGAGGCGGCGAGGAAAAAGGGGAGGACGAGGTCGACGTCGATGAGGATCGATATACCGGCCACGACGCCGACGCGGACGATATCGGCTATGACGTCGATGCTGTGGGAGGATCTGGCGAATAGTCCGAAGAAGGAAGGGCCTGGGGATTCGATTAACAAAAAGAAGATTCAGTCTGCGGAGAAGATGATTAGAGGAGCTTTTGTTGAGCTGTACAGAGGCCTCAGTCTGCTCAAGACTTACAGGTATCTGTGTGCTGCAGCTGCCATGTTGCTGTTGTTGGTTGAATATAGGGTTTGTGTGTTAGCATTATTTATTTTAATTTATAGGCGTTTATGTGAAGATAGTTTTGATTGATCCCTTTTTAAGTTGGAAGTGACCCTGTTGCTCTGAGATTTCTAAAAAAGTAATTTTCCTTTGTTTTTGACAGCTCTCTCAACATGGTGGCATTCACAAAAATTGTCAAGAAATTCGACAAGGTTAGACTGCTTACTACTGGAGTAGAAGAATGTTGTATTTGCTGTTTTTACCTGCATGTCGGGATTGTATTAATGAACAGTTTGCTTACTTTTATCTGGTGTCTAGTGATGGAACAATTTTATGTCAAACAGGTAGCGAATCAGGAGGCATCATCAAGTTATCTGAAAATAGTCAAAAGATCCCACTTCATCAGTTCTGATAAAGTAAGCATAATTATTTTTAAATAAGTGACATTTTAGTCTCAGTTGAGACGCTTCACTGGTCTGGCTTTGTGCTGATATAATACACACATGAATGAATATGTTTTTCATCATATTAATACATGTTATGATTCTTAGTCAAACTGGCACCAAAGGAAATTGGGTTTACCTTAGTGGTCACTTTATAATTCTCTTGCTGTCATAATTGGTTGTCAGTATTAGTATTTTTTTTTGGTGGTTTAGATATGGCATACTACTATTGCGATACGAAAAAGTCTTTATGGCTGATACTGCGTTTTGGTGGTGATAAAAAAAGGTTGTTAAACTAATGGATGAAGTGGAGTGCATATTCACCAAGCACTTCACCAGCAATGACAGGAAAAAAGCGATGAAGTTTCTGAGACCCCAAGAGCATAAAGAATCTCATATGGTTACCTTTTTCGTAGGTACATAGATCTCTTTCTTTGAATCGAGGGTCTCCTTCTCACATTAGTCCTTTTCTATATGCATAGATAAATCTTACAATGTAGACAAATTAAGTCTGATCCTAATCATCCACTAAATATATTTTTAGCACTTGCTAAACCACTAGTAATATGAGTGCTGTTTGACTCAAATGGCAGCATGACTAATAGTTTTTTGTGGGATCTTTTAACTTTCATAGTCACTAACCCAATTATTTTTCTCATCTCCTTATTTCAGGGTTGTTTACAGGCTGCTTTGTCGCTCTGTTTTTTGTGTATGCAATTTTGGCTCACTTGTCCGAGAAGTTATCTCCAGTAACAGGCACAACTTATGTGGAAACCGTCTACCCCGTTTTTAGGTATTCTTACTTAACAGACAAAATGTGCCAACATAAATATAAAAAGTAATATCTTCAACTTAAAGGACGGGTAAGCTCTTGGTGACGTAGTAACCGTAAAATAAACTCCATTTGGGACAATATCAACATCCTGCCTAATACACTATTGATGGATGACATGACCTTTGATCTGTGATGCGAATGCAATAACTTACGGTAATATACAGAAAGACATTGGTGTTTTGAATAAGGAAATGTAATTTTTTTTTCCGATTCTCTTGATGATAAAATTTGCCTATTTATTTCATGCAGCATGTTTGCGTTGCTGAGTTTGCACTTGTTTATGTACGGGTGCAACCTGTTCATGTGGAAGAGAAAAAGGATCAACTATAATTTCATATTCGAGTTCCAACCCAACACTGCCCTCAAGTACAGAGATGCATTTCTTATATGCACCTCTCTCATGAGTGCAGTAGTTGGTGCATTAGTAATCCATCTCATCTTGAGGTCCAATGGATTTTCTGCAGGCCAGGTTGATGCCATTCCTGGGGTTCTCCTCCTGGTAAGACATTAAAATTTCCCAGCTTGTATAACGTGCAGTGTTAATAAGCATCGGTCAAGAAAACGACAAATAGTTGATTTAATATATTTTTATTTTCCAGGTGAAGTCAATCATGTCTAGTTAAAATATATTTGTCGCAGAATTTATCTATATAATTGCCTTTTATTTGCACTTCAGTGTCCAAGCACAAAAAAACAGCTTGGCCAAATAACCGACCATTGTGCACTTTGGAGACTGATTCTCTTTCGTATCTTTCAGATCTTTATAGCAATTCTTATATGTCCGTTCAACATCTTCTATCGATCAACTCGCTATTGCTTCATCCGGGTCATGCGTAATATTGTATTCTCTCCACTATACAAGGTATCCTTGATATTAAGTTGAGCCCTTAGTCACTTGCCAAAACTGACTTAATAAATTAATCACATTGATTATTTCTTTTAAAAACAGGTCTTGATGGTAGACTTTTTCATGGCAGACCAGCTTACTAGCCAGGTATCATTATAAGCTGAACAATAGATAAAGGAATGTCATAATACGCGACACTGGCTTATGATATTCTTTTCCTACATAGATCCCTCTTCTTAGACATATGGAATCCACAATGTGTTACTTTCTTGCTGGGAGATTCAGAATACACCAATATGATACCTGCAAATCTGGAACATTGTACAGAGAGCTTGCTTATGTGGTCTCATTTGCACCTTATTATTGGCGGGCGATGCAGGTTTGCATCATCCCCAGCCAATTATTCATTCAGTTGCTACCTCCATATGGAAATAATCGTTTTTTTTGTCAATCATATTGTGTTCAGAGCTTAAGACCTGATGAAAACTAGAATTATGAACTTCTGCTTCATTTGACCAAAAATTACTCTCTGTTGATAGTGTGGGAGGCGATGGGTTGACGAACATCATCCGGACCATTTGGCCAATATGGGGAAGTATGTTTCAGCAATGGTGGCAGCAGGTGCCAGAATAACATATTCCACTAACCCGAGCACATTATGGTTCATTATAGTCTTGGTGACCTCTCTGGAAGCTACCGTCTATCAGCTGTATTGGGACTTCGTGAAGGACTGGGGTGTTCTTAACCCCAAATCAAACAACCCTTGGCTTAGAGATGATCTAATTCTGAAGAACAAAAGCATATACTATGTTTCCATTGTGAGGTCCCACTTCCTTCCAGTGCGCAAAAGTAAATTAAAAACAAGTCTTAACAGTGTCAGGATTTTGTGTTTTTCAGGCCTTTAATGTTGTCTTAAGAGTTGCATGGGTGGAGACTGTGTTGAATTTCAGAGTTGGATTAGTGGAATCCAGACTACTTGAATTCTTGCTGGCTTCTCTAGAGGTTATTCGTCGTGGACATTGGAATTTCTACAGGTACATTTTGCATTTCAGATGCATATTCTAAATACGACTGTGACTGTGTACTCATTTCTGATAAGGTTCTATGACACAGGATTGAAAATGAACATTTGAACAATGTGGGCAAGTTCAGGGCAGTGAAAACAGTTCCCCTACCATTCCGTGAAACTGAATCTGACGGCTGAAACACATGTATTCATTACTCTTGTTGTTGTCGACGTACAGGTACAGGCTGTTCCTTGTTCAGCAAAGCCAATCAAAGAAGAGATCATTTTATTCTCACACAGGATGCTGAGATCTAATATGCCCCCACTCAAATGATCATAGCCACCACCCCATTTCCATTTAAAGGCCAACTGTATTGTTATCCCCCTACAATGTGAAGTTGAATGAGCCGCAAATAAATATGACCTTCCCTATCCTGTACATTTACCATTGACATTCCAGAAAATTGGCGACAGTGTAAGTTCAGTTTCTGCTACTCTATCAAGACAGGGCTGTGATCACTGATCCGGTTAGAATCTCTTATAAACTTCAGGACTTAAAACAAACCTGGCCAAAAGCTGTGCTGAGCTCACACAATGATTTAAAGTTAAAACAATTTATTTTCTAAGTAAGCATGAACAATATTAATTCATTATGTTTTTCATAATTACTCTCCTGTACTTCCTCAGTCCTTCTATACATGTCATTTAAGATTTAATTGAATAAATTAAGGTGATATTTAATTCTAGCGGTTGGACGAATTTAATAGGTAAGAATTTAATGTATAAGTTTAAATTTTGTGTAAAAAGGTAGAATTAATGGATTATTACTAGTGTAGAATTACTTTTTTATTGATTATGATAATGAAATGGTTAATGTTTGACTTTTTACGATACTTGTAGATATTAAATATACATTGAAAAGTGTTAAGTGACAAATAAAAGTGGATAAAAAAATTTAATTAAGTTGTATGTAAAAAACGACAGAGGGAATACGATGCAAATATTTTCTTATTGTAAAAAGTCAAAAAACACAATTATTAACATATACACCAAATAAGGAAAATGCCAACGACATGCGAAATCTTTCCCCCATTTAGCTTTTTCGGAAATTTTATTTTTATCCGTGGCTTGTTTAATTTGTTTTAGAAGTGAACTACTTTAATCAAATTCCTATATTAGTTTGTAGTTCATCTGAAATCGATTATTATCTTAAACAACGGTTGAGATACGTGTAGGCTAGATGCCCAACTATTTGTTAACATGTCAGACATGTCGTCCTACCACAATCAAGTAGAGCGATTTTATTAGATGAGCAACTAAGAGTGTCATGTGGGTCTCACATATTTCAGGCGTAAGAAGAAGACAGTGGTTCAAAAAGATGATTCGATTTAGAATCAAATATTTTATAGTTCTCGAGTTTAGGTTATTCAGATTTTATTTCTATCTTTCAGTTTCTTAAGCTTTAAGTTAGTTTCGTTATTTGGCATGTTTAGATTTTTATTGTTAGGGCTGGCTCTTATTTAAATGAAATTCCAGCCACATATTCAGCAGACAATAAAGTTATCTTTACTCTTCTCTCTTATAATTCTCCTTCCTTCTCCTTCTTCGTTCTTCTTCTTCTCGCCCGTCACGGCTCCTAAATTCAGACCTTCCAAACCACGTCCTAACACCTCGCACAACTACAACCTACGCCAGCCATCATCAAGCAACATCCTTGTACATAACAAAGAGAGACATCAGTTTAGACTTTATAAAGAACCGTTATTTCAAATAGCGACTGCAAGTGATAGACCTCCTGTTTGAAGAACCGTTAATGATTCAATTCAAATGTCGATGGTCACCAATAACATACGAATGCTATTCCATATAGAGGTTTATTGTTTAGCATCAACTGTTGTTCCTAATAGTGGTTCCATCATTTTCTATCTTTGCAAGTGAAGCATTTGGACTAGGCCTCCAACAAATATGAGCCTCTTATTCAGTACAAAAAGGCCTCTAATTTTTGTCAAGTGCTAGTCCAAACTCCACGTGTCAGTCTCTTAATCCCTCATCCCAAAGCCCCACTCCGATTTGAACCCTGACCGGTTCCGCCCTCCAACCCGATAAGGTGATAATCTCCCTCTGATCTCCCTCGCTTCTAAAATGTATCAATCTCTCCCCTAAAACCCTAACCCTCTGCGTCATGCTTTAGCAGTCAAAGGATGCCAAGGCGGCGGCTTCTCCCAAGTCGCTTCAACTGCTAATTCGATTTTCACAGGTTTGTAGTTGAATTAAAACTTTCTTTGACTTTACTGACTTTGATTAAGTACAACATAGAAACTCAGTTTAATATCCAACATGTGATTCAAATACTTATTTTTGTTGTCTATTTAATTGTATAATTTTAATTTGATTTAACTGCTAATGTGGCTTAACTGCCATCCAATCTAAGTACATGATTGTCTATTTACTTGTGTTTAGTTTCAACTTCAATTTCAAATGCTTGTATGACAACCAATTGCTTGTTGTCATTTTGATCTCCTTCCTTTTCCCATCTTATTATTTTTTTTGTTTGATATGTAATTTTTTCTGTTTTTTCTATATTTTTCCAATAACATTTTTTCTTAGGAAGAAGCTGTTGTAATTTTCTTTGTGGGGATAATTCAAGAGACGCACTTTTTTTGTAACATTGAAAAAGTGTTAACGGTATGTGGTTCCCCCAACTCGCTGTTGTAACATTGTTTCTCAAGAAGATGCACTTTTTTTTATGTTTGATATGTTATCTCTTTGATTTTTCATAAATGGAGACATATACTCAGATTCGTGGTCGAGAAGAAGCTTTTGAAAATTTAGGATGCAGAACAAGGCCGCAGAAAAAAGTTTTAAAGGTATGAAATGACCTTAAAGAACATAAGTTAGGGAGGAGAATGATTTAGCAGCTTTTGTCAGAGAAAAACTTGGAGCTACTGAAGTAAAATAATAATAATGTTAACACAATTTGGCTGAAGTCTTTAATGGAAATTAGGAATATTAACAAAGTTAAAAGTCTGGTTGGCTTGCTTTATATTGTAATTACTCTTTGTTTTTACATGCTCATTCCTATGTTTTTTTTACTCTTTTATGGCTGATTGAGGTTGGCTGGTGTCGAGTTTTATGCTTACCAGAGCTGTCTGTGATTTAATGTTCTACTTTATTGTACTAACGGTACTATGTTGTATTTTTCTTTATTATTTAGTTTTTTTGTTTGTATGATTTAATTTTCTGGATGTATTTGGAAGTCAAGTACATATATCATTCAATTCGTGAATCAGATCTTTTATATTTTTAATGACTAAAATCAAAGCATCATACTCTTTTTAATAATTTAGATCTCATTTTTAATTTTACACAGAACCTCCAAAATATAAAGACTGATCAGTATCCGCAGGGTGTACATTGTTATACAGTTACCTGGTGTACTCATGCACATAGATGACACACAAGCTGTTACACCATTGACGATGTAAATGCAATAAATAAAAACTAGGCTTATATTTATATTTATATTTTTTTTTGGAAAATAGGTGAGATTATTATATGACAGTGTCCGCTGGGCCGACAACAGAATGGCCCAAACCCAAGTAAGTGAGAAAAAAATTTGGTTTGAAATGTGTCCGTTGAAATTTTAACGGCTACCCTTTGGATGATTTCGATCTCAAAATCAGAAACCCAAAAAAGGAAGGAATTTCTCAATATTAAAAAATAAAAACTCCACAATCTCCGTTCATCATCAATTGGCTGCTATTAATTGCCCCTTAATTCTTTCAGAATCAAAATCATGGCTTTCACTCCACTCCCTCCAACCCCTACGCCACCACAGCCAGCCAAGGAGGAGCATCCCGTTGAAGTCATCGGAAGAATCCGAGACTATCCAGACCGGAAGGAGAAGCCCGTTTCCATTTCGCACGTGAATCGTGAGACGCGCTCCGTCAGGGTCGGGATGGGGTTTTATAAGAAGTTTGTGGAGTCAAGAATCAACAATGTCAGACTGGGGGAGAAATGCACGGTGATGATGTATGGAGCTACTGGTTATGGGGAGAGTTATACCATGTTTGGGTGCGCCACAGTGGCACGGGGCCATGGGCGGCGCCTAAAATATTTATTTCTATGTAAATTAAAATAAAAATTATATATATAAAAAATAAATTTATCTGCTTAACTTTTCTATGTAAGTATTTAGTGAAGTTCTGCTGTATTTGCAAGTTAAACTGGAAGTGATGGGCAAGAAGGCAAAAAATGCAACCTTCTAATCTGGAAATGAAGCTTCAAAACTATCAAAAGAAATTCAGAAAGTGGAGAAGCGCCCGGATTGTGAAGAGCACACTATCCAATGAGAGAAGTTCTAGAAGTCACTCTGCATGGTATGCAGTGAGCAACACATTGGCTCTGTCATCTTACCATGTATCTTTCCAACTAGTAACTACCATTAAACTTGCAGATAATTCTACATGTCCCGAAAGTTTGCGGGTGTTTAATGCTTGAGGACATGGCTGGATCATAAAACATTGAAAGCAGGTCAAGCAAGCTTTGAGGCCAAAATGCAGGTATTAGTGCCCTATTTTTATCTGTCTTTCAGCTCCTGATAAATGCTTTTGAACCTTTCCTATTATGGACTGCAAAATTTAACCAAGGTAATATAGCTTTGAAGAGGGTTGTGGAGTCAATTGCCAATGGTGATTCCCATGTTCCATTCCTAGACAGCAAGGCTTTTGCAGGTATATTAAGAACATTGATACATCCTGTTCAAATGATATTTCTCATGCCGGGCTAATGTATGTGTTCTATCAAAATTTCTTGTTTAACATTTGATGCAAATATGTGATATCTTAGGATTCTTTTGAGGATGTCAAGTCAAAGACCATTTTCATTTTGGAGTATGGTGTAAAAGAGAAATGCGTTGTACGTGAACCTCATACTCCCATTAAAGATAAACTTGGTTCAGCAGAAGATTCGGCTATCCTAGCATCTAGACTAGCAGCAATGGACCAATACATATCCAAGCTACAGATGGAAAACAAGGTCTAAGAGAAAGAGCCTGATGAGGCCCTGAAGGCATTAATGAAAAAAGAAGAAGAAATTGCAGCGCTGAGAAATAAAGTAGAGGCGCTGGAAGGAAGGGAAGGGAACTGAATCGCTTGGGGAGGATGTAATGAACTCGAAGGTAAATGAAAGGATCAGGGTTCTGAAACTTGAGCTGGAAAAGCAAATTGAGGAGCGCATGTAAATGAGTGATCAGTTTGTTGAACTTGAGAGGAAAAGAATGGAAGGAACAATTTTGCAACGGCAGCAGGAAGTGGAGATGCTAAGGCGGCGTCTTCAGGAAGTTGAGTTGGAGCTAAATCTGTCAAGGGGTGGAAGTGAAAGAAAGTCCGTGGAAGGAAATGGGTAAGTATGACAATGCGGATAATGGTATGGTAATGTCCATGGATGATCTTGAACCTGTCATCCCATGACCAGCAACACATGGATGGTATCTCTTTGAATGGAAATGATGGCGCTTGTGCACTCAAGTATGGCGACAGAGTGTGTTTGAGCACTGTCTTCGAGGAGGAAGCAGAGGGAGTGGATTTTAGCAATTTGAGTGATGAGGAAGTAGAGAAAGCGGGGATCAAGGAAAAACGTGCGTGTTCAAGAAATGAGTCATCTCACAGTTTTGAACCGTTGCAGACCCAGGGTAGTCAAGTTTCTGAGCAAGATTCGGATTCCTCTAGACAACTGAGAATTCAAAACATATTCACACCCTGTGGGAGCTTCCCCAAAACATCCCAAGTTCAAAACATCTTACGGAGCAGGATGTTTTGTCAGGTGGTCTGCCTGCCAAGCTTGAAAAATTGGTTTCACCTGTAGACCATTCAAAAAGACGGCTCCGCATTTCGGCCAATAAACCCCCTTGTGGTATTCAATTCAAGGAGAACAACTGCCCATTATTCAGTTCAGACAGTTGGGAAGAAGTTGATGTTTATGTGAAATGGAAAGCATCAAAAAAATAATTCTGGCAAGTTCATTGCCACTTTGAAGCTCAGAAAGGACGCCAGTTTGGCTGACTTGAGGAAGCTCATTGAAATCCACCTTGGCGCGGATAACAAATCATTCGCTTTTCTTGTTCGAGGCTTCTGATTTGATGATTGAATTGTTTTTTTCTACTGCATTTTATTTTTCTCAGTTCTTTTTTCTGCCCTCTTTTGATGTGCTTCACCTACTGCACCGTGCAGGATCCCACAGGAGCACCAATGTCGAAGGAGACAGCCATGCAAGTTAGCAAGCTCCCAATGTGCAACAACCGGTTGAAAAGGTCACCTGGCATGCCTGCGCCCAAATGAATGGAACTCAATCACCTACTTGTATCCCATTTATATATAGCTCACTGGAAAACAAGCCAAGTTCCAGTTTCTTCTTTACAAGCAGCAAGCTAGCTGACAGCTTGTCTCCTAAGTTGTCGGAAAACATTGTTCCAAATCGTTCCATGACGACCCATGAGCGCAAGTTACCTTCTTCAATTAACATAGTCGTTTGATTAGCTTGCATCATACACACCTGTCTGTATGATGATCAATTGTTAATTTCTGAGCTGCATGTGTTATGATGTCTCTCCTCAGACTTGTTGAACTCTGTTTGAGTTTGTACAGCTTCTATCCAGTTGGTTGACTCCTGTTTTGTCATATACCCTCTTGGTACAATAACACTACGCTGTTCTGATGGCAGCTATTGTTGATTAAAACTATATGACTCTGAGGACATCGAATCAAATCATTGCTTTTTGTTGGACTGAGTAGTGAGCGGCCAAATACTTTTCTAATCCCAAATCAATCAAATGTTAGAAGCATTTTTTATTTTTTTATTTTTTTTTGAAATGCACATATATTTCCAGATTGAAGACAAGTTACCTCAGAATAAAACAGACACTGCCATGCATTCATTTTTAGCTAGAAAAAGCCGCATATTAGCGACCAAAATCATCTCTTTTCTTATTCTCCTTACTTGTTGTCTGGCTCAAATTAAAGGCTATGCCAAAACTGATGCATACGAAAACAAAAGGGTTACTTTGCTTGGACTGACTCATTCTCAGTGTTATCATCCATCATAGAAGAAATTTTGGATGTGATTCTCCAATGGAGACGATATGAACTACTGCGTGCGTCATTCAGTTGAGATGCTTCGCTGCTTTGGATTGGATAGTAAAAGGGTTGGTGAGTCCATGTTCGAGTCAGTCGACAATAATATATACAATTCCGCAAACACTGGTGAAGACGTCATTGACTTCTTATTATATGCTCCGCTAGCTAGGTGGCCTACAAATGCAACTAGTCAATCAAATGACTAAACTGTAATTAAACCCACTAATAATTGTACTTGGATTGGAGTATATTGACAAGAAAGGGATCAAATTCTGCAGAGGCAGTGACAAAATTTATAGCTCTATCTTCTTCTGCATCAACATCAAAACTTGATCATATATGGGGATGCGCTTTGTTTTTGTTTTCATTGGATTTGTTAAAACACCACTTGGCCGCAAACTACAACCAATGGTCGACATAGAATTAATATCCTATGAAAAGTCTCACTTACGTACGTACACACAGCATGTGGAGACTGGAGAGGGTCTTCATTTCCCATCTTGGAATACGCATGCTCACACCCCACATCTGGTGGAAGTCAAGAATCCACTGCCCACTCCCACTGGACTCAACTCGTGCATTCACTAGCTGCTTACTTACTGTATTATCAAACATAAATATATAAGCACGCGACAATGAAAACCCTCGTTGTGTGGGGAAAGAGCTATCCCCGAGCTCCATCCATCGATCATCGGTCGTCTAAAGCAAGTGGCTTGGCCTTATTGAATCTATTAGGTAAGCTGTTGGAGGAACAAGTCAAGCGGTCAACGCGGCCTTACGTGTGAGTGCAAGGTAGGTTATCTTCAACCTTCGCAGCTAAACTTAAACAAAGGAAGTATAAAACACAAATCATATTCAATGAGCGTGAACATTACAGAGAATATGACCACCCGTCGTAGTCGAGTTTGTGCTGCCGGCCAGCTAGAACTTTCGCAGCAATTAAGTGCTTCGTTTTTCAATATTTATTTAACACAGTTTAATATTTAACTATAAATAAATGATGAGGAGAAAACGGGTTCTCTTCTCTGGGTCAATCGTATCACAGTTAATACAAGTCTTATGAAAAGAACAGATTTATAAAAATGACATGTCAACAATAATATATACGGAATTATATTGACTAGTTGAGCCTTCCTAAGTTGTGTGTCTATAAATGAGAGCAGAGAGCTCGACTGTTGTGGGTGCAGTTGAGTGCGTAGCGTAGTTAGTAATCAGAGGTAGCAGTTATGGGTGAGGAAGATGGGAGAGGGGATTACACTCAAGATGGGACAGTGGATCTGAGAGGAAACCCAGTTCTCCGATCCAAGCGTGGAGGCTGGAAGGCTTGCTCCTTTATCGTAGGTACGCATCACTCTCCACCATATTTATACTAGCAAAATGGATATGCATATCATAGATCGACAGTTGGGTCACATATACGTCCTGATCGAGTTGAATGTTCATCTTGATTCCAGTGCTTCATCATCTGCGCCTTGGTTTTGTTATTTATCATCATATACGAAACAAAATGAAATCCTTACTATAAGAAGAAACTAAGCTAAGCCTGACAACACAGCTAGGGAAACTGCATCTGCGTAGAAGAGCAAGTAAGAATAGATTTTTGTATTGGTTGAAATGGAAGACGACGACACTGTGTGATTGCTACGTCTGGGTTTGTTCTGGCTGTCCTCATAAAACAATGACACGTCACTTTGCGAGCAAAATATCTCTCTTTTGTTTTATGTTACGTAATGGTATGGAGAGAACTCAAACTCACCTTTTACATATTCGCCTTGAGCAAAGATGGAGGGGTGTGTCATAAAAGAAAAAAAGAGTTCAAACTCTTCTAATCTTTAATTCTGTAAATTGTGAAATAACAAAATTACTTATAACTTATCTGTTTGATTTAGAGAAATATTGGGTCAAAATGAAATGAAAAATGAAAGTATAATTGAATTCATCTCATATTCTTGATTTACGTTAGCGATAAAATAATTGTAGTTTAAGTATCAAAACTTTTTTTAATGTAATCATTTACACCTAATTTTTTTATTTTTAAATTTTTATAAATTATATATATATGAAATTATTTTTTAAAATTTATTAGAAATGAGTCAAAAAATACGGCTCATCAACTTTTAATCTTATTTTATTTTTTCTCACATATCCCGTAAACTAGAGACGGTTTCACTGGGGCTATGGGGGCAGCCGTCTCCCGAATCCGACCTAAAATATCTCTACTCATAGTAAAAAAAAGTTATATATAAAAAAAATAAATTTATATATATAATTTCAATTAAAATTTTAATTTTACCTCCCAAATTTAATCCAACATTTTAATTTTATAATTTTATCCCAATCGTGAAACCCCACTTCCGTAAGCCACACAGAGCCTTAGAACTGCAAGATTTCAGTTGAAAGTTACGAGCCCTTCGAGAACAGTCTACGAAGATGAGGTTGTGTTTATTCAGGGAAAAAAAATGAGGGAAAAAGAGATGTAAACGTTGGTTTTATTAAGAGGAAATTGATGGAAGAAAAATTAAATACAAAATTGAAAAAATATTTATCAAAACAAAAACATGTTTTTATCATCCTCTCATAATTTTACAATAAATTAAAAAAAAAAAAACATTCGCATTTTTCATAAACTATTTAGTAATACAAGCTTTTACGTATCATCAAATTTTTGTTGAATAAAACTCCCAAATCATGATTACGATGACACTAATAGAGATCGGGTGCTGCGCAGCGCTTTGCTACGAGCATAAAATGACGTCGTTTTGTGCTATAAACGAAATCGTTTTGGATGACGGTGCCCGAGTTCCCCTGACGGTGCCTATCATTTCATAGTTAAGTATGTGCATCCGGCAACACAATTTGGTGGAGAAATTTTTGGGTAACTGTGTCCACCAAGTAGCGGTGGACACCACTAATAAAGAGTCGTCCCGTGGCGAGTTGAAAAATCTAAAAAAATTCAAATTAATAATAAATCACCATGTATAATTTTTACTTTTCAACGAATCATGGGATGACTTCTAACTAATAATGTCTGCACCCACATGGACAAGACCATCCAAGAATCACTCCGCACATGAAACAACCCTCAAAAGCACGTGCCTCAAGGAAATCATATTTTCACAGTTGGGAATTAATTATGTGCCGTAACTCCCAAAAGCAGTAATTTCCAAATCATTCAATACGGCAGTATATTAGGAATAAAAACTAAACTTTTCATTTGGAAAGGACAGCGCACCTACCAATTCAAAAGGAGAAATTTTTGAATTGTCGTGTAAAAAATTCATAATGATATGTAATAAATATTTATTTATTATAAATTTTTTTATTTTTCAACGTATTATTTGAATGATAAAATTGTCACATGACAAGTTTTGATCCATGATTCCCTGAATCTTTCAAAACTTATACGTATATAACTATATATACAATTGGCTCGTTAAATAAGCAAGCACGTGGTCCATGAAAGTAGATATGTCTGACTCGCTCCATTTATTCATATCCATTCTGTGGGCCCATTTTGGTTTACTCTCTTCATGTCCAATTAATTCCAGCAGTTCATTGACTTGTTGATTAACACACTTCTCAGTCTATGAAGTGTTTGAGCGCATGGCCTACTATGGCATATCCTCAAACTTGGTGGTCTACTTGACTGAAAAGCTCCATCAGGGCACCGTCACCTCCGCCAACAACGTCACCAACTGGGGCGGAACCATTTGGCTCACTCCCGTCTTGGGCGCCTACTTGGCTGACGCCCACCTCGGCCGCTACTGGACCTTTGTCATCGCCTGCTTTATATATCTCTCCGTATGCACCCATCATCACCTTCCTCCTCTCATCACATCTTGTTGCAAAAAAGTCGTTCGTTAGATGTTGGAAGATGTTGCATTGATAGATGATTTTGAAGATGTTATGGTGACAGGGAATGTGTTTGCTAACGCTATCGGTTTCCATCCGCGGCCTACGTCCTCCGCATTGCGTGGAGAAGGATGTGAGCAAGTGCCCCAAGGCCTCCACCCTTCAGCTAGCCGTCTTCTTCGCAGCGCTCTACACTTTAACAATAGGAACCGGTGGAACCAAGCCCAACATTTCGACTATTGGCGCAGACCAGTTCGACGACTTCCACCCCAAAGAGAAGGCCCAGAAACTATCCTTCTTCAACTGGTGGATGTTCGCCATTTTCTTCGGCACTCTGTTCGCAAACACCGTGCTTGTCTACATACAAGATAATGTGGGGTGGACGCTTGGATACGGCCTCCCTGCAGCCGGCCTGGCGATCTCCATTCTGGTTTTCCTATCCGGGACGCCCTTTTACAGGCACAGAGTGCCTGGTGGGAGTCCTTTCACTAGGATGGCCAAAGTCATAGTGGCTGCCGTTAGGAAGTCTGACCGGAGTGTTCCGACTGACCCCAAGGAGCTTTATGAGCTCGAGTTGGAGGAGTATGCAAAGAATGGGAAGTTCCGAATCGATTCAACCCCCACACTGAGGTTGGTTTTTGATGTTACAAATACCCAATGTCTAAAACTGAGCTGAACTGAGCTGAACGATGTAATGTGTGCAGGTTTCTCAACAAGGCTTGCGTGAAAACAGGCCAGAAAGGGGAATGGATCCTGTGCTCAGTGACACAAGTGGAAGAAACAAAGCAGATGCTGGGGATGATACCAATCTTGGTTGCCACAGTAGTTCCCAGCACGATGATCGCTCAGATCAATACCTTGTTTGTCAAGCAAGGCATGACCCTTGATCGAAAAGTGGGCAACTTCCATATCCCACCGGCCAGTTTAGCAGGGTTTGTGACCATATCGATGCTGGTCTGCGTCGTGCTCTACGACAGGCTCTTTGTTCCCATCATGAGGCGAGTGACCAAAAATCCTAGAGGAGTCACGCTCCTGCAAAGAATGGGTATTGGCATGGTGTTTCATATTGTAATCATGACGGTTGCATCACTGGTGGAGAATCACCGGCTTCAAGTGGCAAAGGAGAGTGGACTAGTCGGTGGCGGCCAGCTTCCACTGTCCATTTTCATTCTACTGCCGCAGTTCTTGCTCATGGGAACCGCTGACTCGTTTCTTGAGGTGGCCAAGATTGAGTTCTTCTACGATCAAGCGCCAGAGAACATGAAAAGCCTCGGGACCTCGTACTCCATGGTGAGTTTAGGCATTGGGAGCTTCTTCAGCAGCTTCTTGCTATCCACTGTCGCCCACATCACCACAAGAAATGGGCACAAAGGATGGATTCTGAACAACCTGAATGATTCCCATTTGGACTATTACTACGCCTTCTTCGCCATTCTCAATTTCCTCAACTTCATCCTGTTCATGGTTGTTTCAAAATTCTATATTTACAAAGCCGAGGTCTCAGACTCTATGGAAGTTCTGG
The DNA here is from genome assembly GCA_002312845.1 of Kalanchoe fedtschenkoi. NCBI lineage: Eukaryota > Viridiplantae > Streptophyta > Magnoliopsida > Saxifragales > Crassulaceae > Kalanchoe > Kalanchoe fedtschenkoi. The sequence goes on from NQLW01000076.1 coordinate 3,572,238, forward strand.
AGGAGGAGCTGAGAACTTCCACTCGCCGGGGAAGTCTTCAAGAAGAGTAGATGGTGATGATGGCATATGTAGCTCCCGGCTCAAACAGGTGTATAAATGTAACATTTGATTTCTTACATAGAACCAACTCTGGAAACCCAATGTGTTCAACTCTACATTAAATGAAATGCAAAATTGTTTCAGCAAATGCTCTTGAATCTTTGATGTGAACAGGTGGGTGATCAAAGGCTATAAACAGGTGCGTAGCTTATATGCGGTGCAGATCTTTTCTTGTAATACAGTGACTTCTAACCGTCTAGAGCGAGTTTATTGAGGCACTGAATGTGTAGGTTTTCTTCCGGGACAACTGTGGCTGCTGCCATTTATCATGCTTTATCTCTTCCTTGCTAGTTGGAATGTCTTCTTCAAGAAATGGTTGGCTAAACGGTCCTTCCTATAGCACAAAACCCTCAGGATTGTATTCGGGTCCGATCTGTTCCAACGTCCGGTGGTTGGAGGCATAGGCAGTTTATTATCCGAACTCAACAGTGCAATGCCGCTCGTCTCGCAGGTTGCGATGCAGAACTCTTCCATCAATTGCTCTGTGGATTGTCCCATAAGTTCTAGTACTCCTTCCACAACTGATGCCTCATGCTCCACCACGTTCTCCGATAAGAGGCCTTCGCCACAGGCGGCAAAAACCCGTTTCAAATTATCAAAGTCCTCTGCAATCATTTGGTTATCTGACTTGCAGTACAATCTTGAGGGTCCTCCAGCCAGTAAAACTGTAAGATAGCCCTCGAAAGAGGCCTTCATGACTTCTTTCACGGCCAAAGGTTGAGCTTTGTCGGTCACAATAACGCATAAGAGCGTGAGATTTTGTTTCAGAAGTCGCAGAGCTGGCCAGATCCTTGCATTGGCAACCCCACCAACGTAGAGGCTGTCGCAGAACACCGAGTTGGAGTCCAAGAAAGTGAGACGGTAGCCAGCAACTTCTGCCACATGCTGGATTGCCGTCTGAATGGATGCTTGGGCAGCACCGAAGTAAGAAGTCGAGATACCATTATGCCTGTGCTTGCTGCTGTTAAACCGGTTTGAGGGCACGACTCGCGGGGCCAGTGTGAGGGTTTTGTCAAGTGAGTTGAGGCTGGTTTGAAGGTAATGTAAGGTGTTGAGACGGACGTAGAGGCGTTGTGTTCCGCGGCTCATAGACTGTCGAGGGTGGATTCCTTCATTCAACCCGGTCGATGGATACTCCCCCTCTATTCCAACATGGCAGGGTCTGGCTTTCTTCAGCAATTTGCGCAACTTTGAGTCCCTGCCACATCTTGTAAGAGGCGGGAGTGCCGGGATGTAGTTTTGTTTTGAACCTGAAATCACCATTCACAATCAGAGCCTTAAAACTGAATTTAAGTAGGTAACAAAAACTCTTGAGTAGCAGAGCTTCCTTTGCTTACCACATGAAGAAACAAAGGCAGTATAGTCCTGGAAGAGGATCTGTAACCCATCTGCAAGATCGTGGACTAAGTTTTCAGAGATGGGTATCGGGTTCTCGAAGAATGCGTCCACAGCTTCTTGCGCAATCCTCACCAGCTCCATGCCTGAATGCGCAAATGGCTCTATTTTGGAGCTAGGATTCCAACTCTGTAAGACATTTTAACAAGACATGATACACTATGCCGAATATGCATGTTGTCTACTACTATGTCAAATATAGATGGTTGACTCACCTCAGTTTCTTTTGCTCTGTCTACACAGTCCTTAACTTCAGTCAATTTGGCTACGATCCACTTCCTCAGAAGCCTTAACACGACCGAATCAACCTCGAACGGTGACAGCTCCCGGATGACCCCTTTGCCACCCTCCCCACAGCTTTCCGATTCCTCTGCCATTATTTGCAGCAGAACCTTTTCAAGCTTCCCTGCTCTTTCCAGCACTGCAACTGTGGCCTTTGTCAAGGAAGTGACCCCAGATAGATATCGCCTCAACTCCGCCCCGTAGCAGGTGTGGAGGGTCACAGCTGCAACACCTCCAGAAACTGGATGCCATTTCCTGAGTACGTTGCTGAAGCACTCCTTCTCTTTCAAGGTCAAGTCCTCAACTTCATTTGCCAATTGAACCAACAGCTCACTTTCTTCCCCATCAGCTTTCAGTTTGATAATTTGATCGCTCTGTAGAATCTGTCAAAATGCATATGCAAAATAGTGCGTATAAGCATACGACACACTGAACAAAAGAAACTTTTTATATGAACTGGAAATGTGCTAACCTTCACAAATGCATTCCTGATTGAAGATCTTATGTAATGATCAACCCGGTGCCTTGTCGGGTCAACAGCAGGCTCTTCCCAGCTTCCTTTCTCCTGTCCAGTCAGCTCAAAGACCGAGACATCGCCGCAATTCAAAATCTTAGTAGCGGTCAGTGCCAAAGGCACGAGATGCTCCAACACTGCAGCATTGCCCCTTTGATAGTAATCATGGTAGCTCATCAGTTTCTTCTCACACCAAGACTTGATGAATCCCAGAGCTTGGGGCAGCATCTTAAGGTATGCGGCTTCCTTATCAGTCCTCTTCGCAGCATCGGCAGCAACCTCATTCATCATAACAAGCGCAGCGCCTAGTAAATCAGGCTCTAACTGGGACGTCAAAATGTACTGCTGAAACAGAGTCCATGCAAAACAGAGGTTGTGCATGGCTCTCCCTATCCCCAACGTAGACCATGTCTTCTTTATCAGCTCCAGAAGCTCATCAACCTCGTCCACCACCATCGTCTCGTCTCGCAAGTCGAAAATCGAATGAAGAAGCGAAATGTAGAGATGAATGTTAAATGGGTATCCGTCCGCCCAGTGGCAGACTTCTGTAGGAGACCCGTCCGCGCTCCTCCAGGCCAAGGACACGACAGAGTTGCACAAGGTGCGCATCATTTCGGAGTTCTTGCTCGTGTCGATTGGTTTGGTCTCACTCGACTGGATGATTTCCTGTAAACGAATGGCGAACGAGTTTGATTTGTCAAGTGGAATCGATGGGTGGATGAGGAGCCCCGTCTCGAGAATCTTGAGCTGTCTCCTCTGCCACATGTGATATTCATGTGACGAGCTGAACTCCGACGGCTTCAGATGCCGCAGAAGCTCCAATGGCAAGATTATCGTCTCGGCTCGCCTTCCCATCTGCTTGAAGACAGACCTCAAAATCAAATCCTAAACAGATATGTTTGAAAATGATGCAGAGGTTGTTGTTGATACATGATGATATATATACGTACCTGGCCGACGAGGGTTCTCAGGAGCGTCTTCCTCAGCCGATTGTCGCTGTATTCGGTCACCTTCATCTGCTGCCGCATGAGCTCTGCTGACGTCAACGGCCTCCGTTGCCTGCTCACATGCATCAAAAAAGCGGCTCCCGGGCTGAGGGTTGATCCGCCGGGCGAGCCGGGTGAGGAGGGCATGGAGCCATTTTGATGCGACATTGACGATGTTCGTTTGGAGGGGGAACGCTTCAGCATTTTCAATCCCAAACTCCTCTTCACCTTGCTGGTCACGGCCATGCCCACCCCATTGCTGCTCCCCTTCCCCGGAGACGACGACCCCCCTCCTCCCAACTCCTCCTGCGCTTGATAATAATTCAAACTCAACGAACTCCTCCCTCCGAATCCAGGCGTGGATCGGCAAGCGGTGAAGAAGATCTCATACGCGGTTTCCCTAAGATCATCCTTGTCCAATCCCTCCACGCTTCCGAAAGGCCATTCAATAAGATCAAGCGCGGGAGAGTCAGATGACAAGCGGTTATCAACAATGTGATCATCGAATTCGGATGAGAAGGTGAATGTGGATGAGCTCATTGTGGTGGCGGTGGTGGCGTATGACTCCTGACGCGAATGGTAGCCCATGATTGATGGGGGATAGCAGAATAGAGGGGTACGTAGGAGATCGAGGAGGGGTTGAGAGAAGAGATCGAGGAGATGGCTGATGAGCTGGGATGATGGTGGCGTCGTCAGATGTCGGGAGGGAGAGAGAGGTGGTGGTGCATGTTTCAAAAGCTGCTGGCTGTTGTTTCGTTGGCACAGATGGGATGAATGAAAGGTGGCTTGTGATGATCTTTCTTTCTCTCTTTTTTTTTTTCACAGATGAGACTGTGCGTGTGTGTTTGAAGAAAGAGAAGATGGTTGATGCATGGGATTGGTAGATGGTATACGTAAAATGCCAACTTATTTGATTTTGGTTGGAGAAAATGGCGGAGGAAATGGGTGGTCCACATCACCCACCATGCATCAATTCATGCGATATTTTTAGTAATTTAAAAAGAAATTACTCTACCATGGAAAACACTGTTCATGAAAATGACAAAAAGTGACAACCCAACACTCGTGAATAGTATTTCGGAGCATGTTATAAGCTTTCTTATCAAAATCGATCGGAAGTTAAACCGATCAGAGCATCGGTTTAATCGATAGTTCGAACCAGTTAAACGGTCAATCTATTTATTCATAATTTTTAAGGATAAAGTTTAAAAGAGACTTTGAATTATGATCAGTTATCTAATTGTAGTCCGAATTACCACGATTTTCAAAACTGATGCATTGAAAAAAAAATGAACTGATTTTTTTAAATAAAATGTATCATTCCATTTTCAAATTAATATTATTATAAGACTTAAATTTGTGTGTGAAAATTATATCGTGTGATTATCAAAATAAATAATATCATTTTACACAGAATTAACTTCACAAATGAATTGTAATGTAAAATAATAAGTCTTCTCAATCATAAGTCCGAGTCTAGGTATAATAATTTTTTCAATTGTGGGTCCTAGGCGCCTCGCTCCCTGTCTCGTAAGAGTCTCACCTCAGCCCGTTTATGGTTTGAATTGAATCTTTTGCAGGCATTCCAACCATTATATTTCTAATCTTAATAAAGTGATAATTAAAAAAAAAGTCGTCTCAATCATCATATGCTATGAAAAATATAGTCAACCAGTGATAAAGTATACTAATAGATCATTCATAAAAAGTTATACTCTTTTGTAATGTTTTTGTCTAGTCTTCAGAGTTTTCTGTTCGTTTATGTTGCGTAGGGTTGTATCTATATAATGAAATAAAATAGTAAAATTAAAGTATAATTTTTAAATTTTGTATTTGATATCGTTCTGTGAGTGGAAATAATGAGAACCAAGAAAGAATTACCCCTAAATTTATCTTTTTTATATGTCGCCTCTTCTTCTGTTCATCTCAATCTTCTCCATTCTCGTGTGTTCTTTGTTTTTGTCTTCAGCTTGTCGTGTTGGTTTGTAACATTTTGGTGCTTTCAATGATAGTTGAACTCAAACGGATGCAGACCAACATGAATATATATCTCAACCTGATAGAATGTGATCATGCAGGTGTTCACTAAGATGCGAGAAATTCTGAGGCAATTCTATGAGGAACAATTTGCTAATATCCAAACAATGAAGGCGGAGATCAACAAAATTTTCTTCAATGTCGCTGTCAACGTCATTCCTCTTTGAGAAACCGAACTCCGTGTTAGTTAACATAGCGACATTTTGATTATGAACATACTAATATTGAGCCGTCACGTGATATTTTGATTAGCTACGTATCGCGTTCAAAAATAAAAAAAAAATTCAAATTAAAACTAATAGTGAATTGTCACTCGTCACTCTGATTTTTTAATTAAAGTCTGCTAACCTTCAGGACAAAAGGAATCGTTGGGAGCGCCGGAAATGCTTCTTAAAGCTCCGATTGTGAACCAAGGCAAATAACAACCATAGAGAAGGGGCGCTGTTGCCAAAAAGGCTGGCATAGATCTACGCAAGGCCTAATTGAGATACATAGGGTTTTCTTGCATCAAATTTCACCAGCATCGGAAATATGTTGTCTTTTCCACCAGAAGTCGAAGCAAGTTAAACATGTGCGGTATCGGACTATGAATCAACAGGTCAAACATTATTCATATGTTCGAGACTCGAGATACAATCAGGACCTCCGAGCAGCATGTGATTAGGATGACTGAAACTCAGTCTAGAGCAGCATGAGCCTGAGCACGTTAAATTGCGGTGAATCAACAAAATTGTAGATTAATATCGACACTCAAAATCAATTGATAATAAGTGGGGAAGCTCAACTATATATTAGGATCAATTTTATATTTTCAATAGACGATGTGAGATAATATCACTATGCTAAACAAAAATAATTATTATTTGCCATGTGCTAAGTACGACTGAAACTCAATCTACAGTAGCCTGCGGGCCTGAATATAGTTGCGGTGTATCAACCATAACAATTTATTTACCCTGTGTTTTGTTTGCATCGTGCTACGCATAATTGTTTATTGTCGTCAACAAATCCATCCGATGAAAAATATACTGGCAAAACGTCACCATACATATAACTCAACATTATATTATTCATGTCGCATCCTACTAAGTGTTGGTGCGTGTTATATTATTGAGAATGAGACCATAACAGTGTGGTAGATTATTTGTGCTCTTTTATTTTTGCGCAGCTAGCTTGCTATTAGAGCTGTAGTAAAACTGGGGTTACTAGCTAGATTCAGCCAGTACATGACGGTTCATGTTCATCTCATCCTGCTTTCGGACCACCAGCATGACCAGCAGCAGCAGGAGAATCAGGAAGTTGATCGTCATGACGATCATGAAAATGATATTCATGATGTGCCTTATGAGCAAGTATACCCAACTTATGGAGATGATCATGTGCATGTTTGAAGAGTCCCCCCGCCCCATCATCCACTCCATGATGCTCGTCTTCGTCTCCTCCCTGGCTGCTGCTTCCTAGGCCACTGTCGATACCCCAAGCAGGTGCGGGAATATAAATGTCGCCAGCAGTATGGCCGTCGTCCTTCTTGGTATTGTTGTTGCCATCCACAGCAACTGCTCTAGCAGCTAGGACGGCCTTCGCTCGCTCATCCATTTCTACAGTAGTAGTCTTCAACTCCACATCACTCTCGACTTTGTCAGCCATCAGCCTGCTGCTGGATGCAACCTTGTGAACACACAGCAGTAAAACACCACATATCACAAGAAACAATGTTCCATGATTGACCCTACCAAGGCCACCAGCAGTAAAACCCATAGCTACGACCTTGATCTCTGAACGGCCAAGCAGATCGATGTGAAATTGTTATGAGGTTGTGGGGATATCTATCATAAGAGAGCTAGCTCCATTGCTACTTATACCTCCACAGATTCTGGCTCATTAAATTGGGATTTAACTTCGAACGCCTCCATGCATGACAAGGTAGATGATCACTGAATGGCCTGCTGAAGAAGCTGGGTTGCTTTCCCACTGCGATGTGGACTCTCAAGCATGAACCAACGTGTATGTTGATTCATTTCCAGTTTCGTATCATTGATACCGATGAAATAGCTTGGCTACATTAAGAGACGAGTATACAGCTAGGGGTGGTTAAGGGCCGTGTTGGGTGAGAAGTTCACTTGTTGAAACGGAACAAACTCATCGTAACAAACCCTAGATCCATTAACATCAGCTACTCATATATCATATATGTATTTCAACGTCCAGACCAGAATGACAAAGGTGTAAGACAAAAGTAGAACATTTTGATAGCTGAACCTCTCTAGTCTCTACTGTATGTATTAAAAGCGATAGATGTGTATTTTTTTTTTCCTAAACTTGTCATGTAAACAAAAAGGTGATTCATTTGTCGCGTGTTATCAATACCTTGTCCATTGTTGCACCACTTCCTTATAATCATTACAGAAATTACTTTAGATGGTGCTTATTTTAGTAAATAGACGGTTTGTCATAAGCACCGTTTATTAAAATATTTTAATAAATTAAGGGTCCCGAAGCTGTTCATCACTATTACAAATAAATATTATCACGATGTTTATTTGGTGCATAAGACGCCATTTATGGAGCGCCATTTAATCCACCGCCGTAGTAAGTTCAGAGTTTGAAATGATGTCTGTAATCAACATTTTAGACGGCGCTTCATATAAATTAAAAACATCATCTAATGTAAGCATTTTAGAAGGCGCTTCTAGCTCAAAGACATCATCTGATGTAAGCACTTTAGACGGCACATATCAAACTCATAGGCGCTCTCTAATGTAAGCACTTTAGAAGGCGCTTTTGATCTTAAAGCACCATCTAATGTCATTTTTAAAATTAGAAAATAAATTTTGTGTTAAGTTTAGACGACGCTTTTATTTAGATCGTGAGTGCCGATCCATGAGTGAGGAAGTGAGGATGAAGAAGATGGAGAGATTCATGAGCATCTAATCTCAACGTCTTTCGGAGAGATCCATGAGCCGCATTGCAACGATGATACAAGGATGTATTAGCAGGATCGTGAGCGTGCTGATGAGCATAGATGACGAAGCAAACCTAATGCTGACGTTGGACAGGAGAAAGCCGAATCCGGCCTACTGGAGGATTTGCACCATGTAGTACAGGACGCCATTGATACCGACAAAGTGTAAAGACAGGCGGAAACGTATCGATTAGCAAGTGGAATCATAAATCATAACTAGTTTTCTTTGAGTGTAACTAACGGATTACTTATTCGAGGATCTGAATGCCGTCGCTGACCGCGTGCTTGACTTTAGTCTCGAACAGGTCGCTCCAGCGAGAGTCGGGATCTGTAAAAGATGGTGATGAGCCAAGAAGATCAGACAAGGGTGAAGAAAATAAGCTGTCGTGCAGGCGAAATTTACACTTATGATGGTGAAGGAATAGAATCGGCATTGAGTTGCATCTGTGTACTAAAAGAGAATGAACGGGAAATAATCTCATATATAATACAATCTATGTCATTGAATTGATTACAACTGCGAATTGTTGCTAATTTCAAATCTGACGATCCATATATGAATCTTATTTTTTTGATATCTGAATATATAAGACAAAATATTTTTTCAAGTAAGATACTTACTAGCATACTCAATCAGAATTTGGTTGGCAAACCTGTGGTTATTGCACTTGGTCAACAATCTTTTGAAATGCTTGTAGTACTTATAAAACCGCTTGGTTGTAACAATTTTGTATTCATGAAATAAATTTTATGTTTGCCCTTATGTTAAATTCTCTTTTCTTTGCGCCTTTAGTTTTTGGTGGAGTTCCGGCAATTTCAAACGAGGTGATTTCACACGAATTTTTATGAATTTATATAGAAACACGAGTACCGTGCTAAATGAAGAAGTTGGTAGACAACCTCAAACACAAGGCCGACTAAGGCCTAGTGCAAGTGGATCAGCTGCACTGAGCCCCTAAATTTGTCAAGGCCCCCAATTTTTCTAAGTTTCCATGGTGTTCTAATTTCATAAACCCTAAAACAAAAATTCGAGAGAAAAAAGAAAAGCGTGTGACAAGAAGGACGCACGCGGCACGGCAGTCGGCACGCGGCACGGCAGTCGGCACTCGGCAGCTCGAGGAGTCAGAGCCACAGAGGCGCGATAGTTCGAGGCAGTGAACAGTCTATGGCGAACGAGCAGATGGTCAGATGGTACAATTCTATAACAAACAGTCGAATGGTAGGTCGATTTCTTCTCAGCGTCTAATTCCCTATTTCTAGCACTCTCCTCTCAACAATTGATTCTCCACTCAGCAATCAATTTCAGATTCGTTTGTCCTGCTCATTGCTCAACTACAATTGATTTCTTCATCCTTAAAGAACACTTGTTGAACCTGACTCTCCAACTCCAAGTCTCCACTGAGCATCTTTGGGATGATATTCCAATCGGCCCTTTTCTGAGACCTAAGGCTGATTTACAACAGGTTGTTTCGTTTTTATACAATTTTCTCTTAGATTATTAGGATTTTTACTATTTTGTCTCCCTTTGTTGTGATAATGCTATTTGGATGTCGATGTTATTTTTACTTCTAGATTTATATTTGAAAGTAAGATAAATATCTCATGTGTAATTACCTGGAAGCAATTTTTTTTGCTTTTTATCTAATAAAATAGATACTACCATCTCTCTTTTATAAAAAAAAAGTTTTAATTATTAACTTTCAACAAAATTAGGCCCCAATTTTAGATTTTTACAAGGCCCCCAAAACCTTTGAGCCAGCCCTGCTCAAACATAAGTATATTATCGCAAACTTATTACATGTAAAGTTTGGTAAAATTAGATCAGATTTGTATCCGATGGTTCGAAAAACTTTAAAGAACGCCAATTTCGGCCATGACTCAAAACTTACATGTTGTGTTCGCCCCTGTCCGATGGCTACTGGGACGTCCATCCCAGACTTCTCTGGCGCTGCGTCGAGCCTGATCTGAGGGCTGAGATATTATGAGCTTGAGCCGCTGCTCTCCATGCCCGCCTCTGACCTCCCTGGATAGATCTCATCCCTTTCGATTGCCTTGGTGGCGACTGGTTGGCTCAGATCTATCCCACAGATCTAATTGCGACCTTGTTATGATTTGGTTGGGTGTCCCTTCCGGAATCGGCCTGCTCCCCGGTGGCTGCGCGACGCAAAAGCGGTCGGACCACCCCGTTCTCGAGCCCCGTTTCGCCTCCCTCCTCACTCCCTACTTGTCGCATGCCACCTACCTTGTTGCGGGCTGTCGGTTGCCTCGCTTGCTGCGCCTCACTCGCGTCGTCTGATGGCTCCAGTGGATCCCGATCGGCTCGCCCCATCCTACAGCTCTATGGAGCTCGGCCCAATGTCTTCTGGCCCAAGCCCTTGCAAGAATTTTCAGGTTCAATCAATCTCTTTGAGCAGTAGATCAATGAGTCCAGTCCGTATTCAGGCAATTTAGGTTCTCCAGTCCAGTCCGTAGGCTCTCCGTGAGTCATTTTAGGCGCTTTTGCCAAAGGTCTTGCAGACCATCTATGAATAAAGTTTTATTTTAAAAAGAACTATCAACAGGACTCCCGACTCCTCTTCAAGGTATAAACACAATATGAACCTAATATTTTTGAAGTTACATGAGCAGCTCTCTGTGACCAAAGCTCGAATAAACTACTACAAACATGTGTATTTAACAATATTAAAGGAGATGTGAATTGATGGAAAACATAAATTTAACCATTTTCTCTCTTTTCTTAATTTTTCAGGCCAAAAAAACCCTTTGGCTCTTTTGCTATCACATACGCGTGAGAGCGATTCTGACTAAGAACAATAAAGAAGAAAAATAATAAAAAACAAAAACACTTGATTCTGACTATTCCTTGTCTATCTAAATGGATTCAAATCCAAATAAAAATACACACATGTTCTCTATTTATCGGATACAACTAGTCTTACATAAATTAGGAATTCTATTATATACTAGAACAGAACAACTAATTAAAAAATCTGATTAAAATAAATTTTCTCATCCTATTTATTTTCTAACCCCGTAACATTTTTGATTTCCTAATTTCTCTAATTAGTTTCACACCCAACAAAATTCCATTACCAAAAAAACAATATGGTAGAGACTCGTGGTCATTGTAAACTGGACCAATAAAATTCAATAACTCATGCGGGCACTGAGAGCATGTGCTCTCAATGACGACGTCGTTTTCATTTGATTCTAAACGATGTCATTTTATATAATATAATTTATATATATAAATAGAAAATAAATTAAAAATAGTTCGAAAAAATTATTAAAAAAAGAAAAAATTAAAAAAATACCAGTTTCATTTATAAATATTAAAATAATGGAAAAAAATCATATAAGTCATATTTTTTCTATTTTATATCCTTTAAAATAAATATATGTAAATTTGATAAATATATGAGCAATTTTGATGAATATATAAATAATTCTGTTGAATATCGAGGCATTTCTGATGAATATGGAAGCAAAAATAATGAATACATACCATAAAATAATCTGATAAATATAGAAGCAGTTCTGATGAATATATAAGCAATTCTGATGAATATCGAGGTATTTTTTATGAATATGGAAACAAAAATAATGAATATGTACCATAAATTAGATAAAATATGAATTTATAATTTTTTTATTGTTTTAATGTTTATAAACTAAACTGGTATTTTTTCTATTTTTTTATTTTTTTTACAATTATTTTGAATTAACTTTAAATTTAATGGGTGGTGGGTAATAGTGTTCAAAACAACGTCGCCTCCAGAAACATATGCTCTCCGAGCACGCAAGAATTTGCTAATAAAGTTGGTGAGACTTCCTATTCAAGTCTGTTTCATTCTAATTTTAAAAATAATGTTTATTTTTGGTGTGTCATTATAGACTATTTTACTTTATTTAAATAAAGCTGAGAATTAAATTAAAATTGATTTGATTTGATATGATATGTGAGAATCATACTATATGTTAAAAAGTATTATAGATTAATTTATTTATGTAAATAAGTAAAAACTAAGTTGAACTGTATTGAAGTGATGAATGACAGTGAAATAAAATAAAATACTGGGGAAAACCAAAGGTTTTATATATGTTGATTTTTAACAAGGTATAGATAGATGGAGTTCTTACACACTAACTCTCTACCATCAAATGAAAAGGCACGTCTGATTATCCATGCTCCACGTCGCATTGCATTGCAACCCTAATCATGCATCATGTATACTATAAAGAACTTCAAGTGTTATATATAGAATAAGTTGACAATTCCAAGTGGGAAATAAATCATTCTATTGGAGTATATATGGAGATGAGGGCTGGTTGGTCGATTGGCAGCCACATGCACCCACACACATGTGACGTCCAAGTCCACGCCCGTGTTAAGGGCATCAATCCCCACAGACACAGGCTGCCCACACTACTGTTCAGTATTCACCATGCACCATGTCTATTCTAATATCTATCTCCTCCTCTCCCCTCCATCTATCAGATGCCCTTTGTAGAGCAGTGATGAGTGATTTTTGGGTGGATTGTGTCCACCATGTTGTGGTGGATATTATCAATGGAGAGTCGTCACGTGGTGCGTTAAAAAGTCAAAATTACACGTTGTGATTTATCATTTGTTTGAAAAAAAAATTATATTTTAAGACACGTGACAACTTCCCGTTAATGATGTCCACCACTATGTGATGGACACATACCACCGAAGAATTTTTCGGTGAACATCTATCATAGAAATTTCAGTAGGCGATTGAGCAAGTACCCACGTGATTCTGTGCCTTTGGAAAATAATACTTAATTTTGTTAAAGGGCAAATAGACTTATCATGAGAGAGACTCAACATGAAATGAGTGTTTATTGGTTTCCAATTTAACACGTAGATTGTATGTTTTCAGATTGTTTCATGTATTTTAATTTGAGTATATCGAACCATTTTGTTAGTATCATACAATATATTTTACAAAAAAAGTACGCTTATCGCATTTAAATTTTTTAATTTTCAGGAAAAAAGTTATTTGAAACTGGTATGCAATTGATTAAATTACAATCCAATCTTGATAAATTTTAGAATAAATATAGTTTGATCATTATAAACTAACACGGTGTGAGTATAGACCGAAAAAAATATCATTTTTATACTAACCCAAATCGACACATCTGATAAAAATAACAAAATTTTGTTGTGTTAGTTAATGTTATTAAGGATTGAACTGTAATTCTTTTAAAATTTATTCCATTAGATTGTAATTTTTTTGATAGAACTGTCTCAAATGGTTTTGTCGTAATTAAAATTTTTGATAATTACACTTGAGATTTAAAAAATATAATATTTCATACCTTTTAATAATTTTTTCCATAATATATATCATCATTAAAATTTGAACTTTATTATGTAAAACAGATAACTATTGCAATTTGAAAATTCCGATACATACACTTTTATAACTCTCAAGTTGTAACATAAAAATAAAAATCTTTTATCACTACAAGGAAATGGGGTATCGGGCATCTTTAACCTATAAACTTGAAAAGTAGATTGATGTCATGTCACGTGAGATTTGTGTCATGCCACATTGTTATTCTCAGAAACTTTTTTTCCATAAACCTTACATCCACATTCATAAACCTTCATACAACTCTGCGCATGAGACTCACATGTCATATTATAATTTTTATATATTTTCATATTACATTAAATTATAAAATTTCCAAATTTATTAAATATTAAATTTATAATTATTTTTTATTCTGTACATTTATGTAATAAAATTTATATAATTAAATTTTTTTATTAAATATTAACTTTTAATCACATTTGGAAAAATTAAACATGATTAAAGTTAAGTCTTTTATCACGTTTTACCCTTCTAAACGTGATTAAAGATCAACATATTTAATCACGTTTCAAAGATTCAAACGTGATTAAAAAAATATTCATGAACTGATTTGTACAGATAAAATTATTTCATATCAGTAAATCATCCTCGCACATCATCATAAATCTATCACGTGTGATTTATATTATGATATAAACCTGTTCATGAACCTCCTCCTCCGTTGAAATTGCCTATGTATCCAATCACAATTCCCTTACGAACACTTTTTCAATCCATCATGTCATAACTATGTTAATTTAATATTCACTCTGTCATTAAAATAAACCCATTTGAAAATTCTTTAGATCTCATCACCAATTTCCATTTTTTGACTTTCCTCCCGGCTCTCATCCGACCACGCGTACGCCTCCTTGAAAAGTATTATTGGCTACAAGCAGAGTACCCGTCGAACCGACGGGTTTGGATCGGTCCGATTCGAGAAAAATTAAAAATTGAACCAAATTATTAGTCATCGGTTTTTTAAAATTTGAAACCGAATATTTAAAACCGAACCGATCCACTAACATTTAAAACCGAACCGATCCACTAACATTTAAAACCGAACCGAATCAACCGGTTTCAAACCGAACCGAATCAACCGGTTTCAAACCGAACCGAATCGAATCAACTGGAACCAAACCGAACCGACCGATTCAAATCGAACCGAATCAACCGGGACCAAATCGAACCGACTGGAACCGAACCGAACCGATGACGCTCCTAATCCTATTCTATTATATATATAGAAATACGCCTGCCTAATTCTCAAAAATAAATTAAACCACTTTCCTATCAAATTAATACTATCATGTCGGTGGCGGAACTAAAAGTTGTATTCCAAAGTAAAAAGATTTTGTTTTAAAGATAAACGAGGCACAAATATAAAAAAATATAATATTTTAAACTTAATTATGAACTGAATGCGATAGGTGTCTTTTAAATAGTTTTTTTGATTTAATACTCGCTTTGGTAATCTTAATTGGGATGCCCTTATCTCCAACCATGTTCTAGCGTTCTCTAATTACTTCATTGAGCTTGGAACTAACTTTTGAAGTTGCACCAACCAGTCGGCTCAATTTTTACAATGGTATATCGAAATTTACCCTGAGTTCTTGATTTAATTGTTACATGAATTATATGCAAAATATCGACACTAATATAATTTGAAAGGAATTGTGCATCGTCAGGTAATAATTATAAACAAGCATTGGTCTAAAAGATGTCCGTTTGGCCATTTAGACGGTCGATTAGTCATTAAGCGTTGTTAAAATACCCTGCTTAGTGCCTAACAGATTAATTATTTTAAATATTTTAATTAAATAAATATTTAATTTTTAATATATATTTTTAATATTTAGTATATTATCAATATATATATATATATAACTCCGTCTAATCATTTAATTAATCTTTTTGATTAATCTCTCTAGCTAATTAATCGCTAGACGTTAGATATACCGAATCCACTAAGATTAGAGTTAGTAAATAGATTTTACGAATATTTTCTTTTAACTTTATGAATAGTCCATGTAAAATCACAGCTGCTTCGTGTAAGCTCGTAGCCCTTGTATTTGGCATATTTTCATACCCATGCTTCTTTTTCGTATCACTTTTGTTAATTACTACTTTCGTGTTCTCTTAATTGAGCATCAAATTACAGACTGTGATCAAAAGTCACCATTAATCCCGTAATTATGTAATTTTCAAAAATGTAATTAAGTTAAACCAAATTCAGAATTACTACTAATCACTGCGGTGGTTCCACTGTGTCCCTGCACTCCAGACTAAATTGTTACTATTTTAACGTAAAAATAAAAAAATTAATTTTTGTACTCCAAATAAATATTATATTTTTTATTTTTATTAAATAAATTTTAAGCTTGTGTGTATTTATAGAGGCGCGCAATCCGCGTGCGTAACTATCAGACGCACAATCCACCAATTGACAGCTCCGACGAGGTGGAAGAGAAGAGATAGGCAAGACAGGTAAAAATATTTCTGTAAACCATTTCCATGGATATATTCTTCTGCATTTTCACTAGTGTGACTACAGTCCGCATTTCTCGGATTCCTAGGTAGTGAAAATCGTCCTCGTACACACACATGTCGTCCAGCAACGAGATGAGAGTGGCGGTGGTCGGAGCTGGTGTAAGCGGATTGGCGTCGGCTTACGCTCTGGCCAAGGCTGGCGTCAAAGTGGTGCTGTACGAAGCCGACAGTTCACTCGGCGGACACGCCAGGACTGTCACTGTCGACGGCGTCGATTTGGACCTCGGCTTCATGGTCTTCAATCGAGTATGTGTCACTCTCTTCTACCACTACTCTCTTTTTCCATCCATTCTTCTTTATTAATGGACGGTTCAGATTCCATCTTATCTCCTCATCCATCTATCTCCTCAAATTTCAATATTACTCCCCGTTTGTTTTCATTGTTAAAAATAAGTAGAATTTATAAATTTAGTTGTGCAATTATATTTTTTATTTTCTGAAAAAATAGCTGACAAATTAAAGTGGAAGGACAGAGTAACTTACTGTACTGTCCTCCCAGACAGTCATCAATCAACCTTAGTATGTTTTTCTCAGTTGAAAGCTCTTGAATCAAATAAACACCTACTGTGACATAATTTATGATCCAACCAGTTCCAAATTATGAATATCTATAGAGCTCTGGCTGGTATAAGCAGCTCATTGATCTTGGCAGAATAAGACTGGGTGATTAATTTGGTTTAGCTGTGGACTGACAGAGTTAGGATGGAGTTCCCAGTTCCTGGAAAGTTTTGATCAGGGGAGTAAATTTTTTTTTGGAATTGCAGGTAACATATCCTAACATGATGGAGTTCTTTGAGGGCCTTGGAGTTGATATGGAGCTGTCTGACATGTCATTTGCTGTCAGCTTGGACAACGGTAGAGGCTGTGAGTGGGGTAGCAGGAACGGTTTCTCTGGCTTGTTCGCGCAGAAAAGGAACATGGCAAGTCCCTACTTTTGGCAAATGATACGAGAGATTATCAAGTTCAAGGACGATGTTCTCAAGTATACATACATACATGCAATGCTCGTTACTTTCTGTTACATCAGTTTAAGATTCTGAATGTCGGTGATCCTTCAACGTGTGTGCGAATTGTTTTTAAGGTACCTTGAAGAACTAGAGGCGAACCCAGACATTGACCGCAGTGAAACTTTGGGTCACTTCGTCAAGACAAAGGGATACTCGGATTTATTTGAAAAGGCTTATCTTGTGAGAATCAGAAGCAAAGATGCTGCTTTTCTTCTTTTTTCGAGTTTCATCTATTTCCAAGTTTCTCTCTTGCCACAATCTAACCAGCTGAATCTGTACAGGTTCCAATATGTGCATCCATCTGGTCTTGCTCTTCAGAAGGAGTACTCAACTTCTCAGCTTATTCTATTCTCTCATTTTGTCGAAACCACCATTTACTTCAGGTGGACTTCCTTTTCTCAAGATGTGTTTGATAAGTGTCTCAGTTTCGTTCTTTCTGCACGCTAAAGCTTAACCACTCCTTTACATCCATACCAAACGGCTCATGTTTCCAGTTTGGGTTGATCTACAGCTATTTGGTCGGCCACAGTGGCTCACTGTTAGATGGCGTTCACAGCATTATGTCAACAAGGTTGATATATTTTCCACTTCCCATGTATCATACATGAATCACGTCATGTAATCTTAGGCCCACAGGTGATGTTGTTTTCATCATATGATTGTACTCTTACGGGACAGGTTAGAGAAGATTTAGAGAAAAGAGGGTGTCAAATAAGAACCAGTTGTGAGGTACAGACTGTTCTGACATCTGAGGAGGGTAAGTAGTTACGAGGTGGAGTTCCATCACTTGGGCCTGTTTTACATGCTATTCAGTTAGAGTTAATGCTGTGTTTGAGAAGAAAAAAAAAATACCTTTTGCCTCAGGCTGCACTGTGGTATGTAAAAATGGTTCTGAAGAAAATTTTGGAGGATGCATTTTGGCTGTTCATGCTCCAGACGCTATAAAAATATTAGGACAACAAGCCACATATGATGAAACCAGAGTGTTGGGTGGTTTTCAGTATGCATACAGGTATGGCCATCGGCCATTAAAGTCAACTTGTTCCAGAGTCCATAGATAACAGCTCTGGACGTTTTGCAGTGATATTTTTCTTCATCGAGATAAAAATTTCATGCCTCGGAACCCATCAGCTTGGAGTGCTTGGAATTTTCTTGGATGCCCTGGGAATAAAGTATGTGTAACATATTGGCTGAATATTCTTCAGGTCAGAAGTAGATTCATCATATCACCCCTTTGCTCTCTGGTCCTTAGAATATTGTGTTACTTGCATATCTACTAAACGCTTGCCATGCAGAATCTAGGTGAGACTGGCCTACCTTTCCTGGTCACTCTGAATCCTCCTCACGTGCCAGATCATACTATGCTCAAGTGGAGGACTGGCCATCCCATCCCATCCGTTGCCGCATCAAAGGCTGCGCTCGAGCTTGATTCTATACAAGGAAAGAGAGGAATATGGTTTTGTGGAGCTTACCAGGGTAAGTCCTCACCTCACTACTAGTTTCATACCACTTATTACTCTTAAAAGTTATGTTTAGTAATCTGGTATCATTGAAATTCATCCTCAAACTGAATTTCGACTCCTGTGATTACTTGTGTCACCCTCTTCAGGTTATGGCTTCCACGAGGATGGGTTTAAGGTAAGATCATCTGAAGCTGGGTCTATTCCTGGTATCGTCATGTCTTAAAAAAAAAACTGTGCATTAACAATATTGCATTCTGCAGGCTGGGTCTGTTGCTGCACACAGTTTGCTTGGTAAAAGATGCAATGTCCTCAGCAACCCAAAACACATGGTGCCATCTCTGCTAGAGACAGGGGCTCGCCTCTTTGTCACCAGATTTCTCAGCCGTTACATCTCCACAGGTTCCTTGATGTAAGTGTTCTACAGAATGTCCACTAAGCGTTTAATTCATTAATAAAATAAGAAATATGCTGATCTCAAACTTCTTGAAGTTGAACTTTGCAGAAAAGACACTACATTCTCTAACCTGCAGGCTTATGCGGCTAGAAATTCATATGTATTCTACCTCTCCAGTAACAATTAAAACTTGTGCATTCAACTGCAGATTAGTGGAGGAAGGAGGCACCATGTTCACCTTTGAAGGATCCATTAAAAAATGTCAGTTGAAAACCGTCATCAGAGTCCACTCCCCTCAATTTTACTGGAAGGTACACTCATATTCATCATGTTTGAATCAGTTAATGTTAGAAGCCAGAGCTGGGGTTTAGGTGTTTTGTTGGCCGGTAAACTGCAAGCTATTACTAATATCTCTACCTTTTTAATAGGTCATGACCCAGGCTGACTTGGGCCTTGCAGATGCCTACATTCACGGAGACTTCTCTTTTGTAGATAAAGATGAAGGCCTCCTTAACTTTTTCATGGTGTGATGGAAAATCCATTTCCAACTCTCATCTTCTTACTGATATTATGAGTCAGATAGACTCATGTCAATTTTTCTGTTTACAGATTTTGATTTCAAACCGGGATTTGGATGCCACAGTCACTAAATCAAGTACTAAGAGGTAAGATCCTCAATGTTGCTAACTATCATTTATAGCTCTCGCCCCTTATACTGAGCGTCATCTTTGGCTAACTGTAGAGGTTGGTGGACACCTTTGCTTTTCACTGCTGGAATAGCGTCTGCGAAATTTTTCTTTCACCATGCATCAAGACAGAATACGCTTACGCAGGCTAGGAGGAACATCTCCCGCCACTACGACCTGGTAAGTAAACTGCCAAGAATGCAACTAAATTTATAAGACTATGTAGCTGGGTTTACCATAATAGATGGATGTGAATTGTAGAGCAATGACCTCTTCGCTTTGTTCTTGGACGAGTCCATGACATACTCTTGTGCGATATTTAAGGTCAGTTTCACGACCGCTGCTTGACAGATTAATTACCATGCATTGTTCATCCTTTGGTCTACATATGGACTATTCTTTTTGCTGCTGAACCATCTCTTAGGCCGAGTATGAGGACTTAAAGGTCGCACAAATGAGGAAAATCTCTCTTTTGATTGAGAAAGTGAGTGCTTTTTTTACAGAGAATTGCTATAATCACCCTCCTTGAACTATGAATAATTTATGCTTGTAAACTGTATAGGCAAGAATTGAGAAAGATCACGAAGTACTCGAAATTGGAAGTGGTTGGGGAAGTTTAGCTATTGAGGTTGTCAAAAGAACTGGATGCAAATATACTGGAATCACCTTGTCGAAAGAGCAACTGAAATATGCTGAAACTAAAGTACAAAAAGCAGGACTTCAGGTAGAGTGGAACATCATCTTATTATTGTGGTGCATAAAATTAATTTTCGCTGTGCTTAACAGTAATAGCTAAATACTGTTTCAGGATCGTATTAGATTCCTCTTATGTGATTACCGCCAGTTGCCAGCTTCCTACAAATATGACAGAATCATATCATGGTGCATTTCTGAACTGTCTGTGCTCTCACACTGAATCTGATCCTGTTATATGTCACTGACACTAAAATGATTTGCATTGGTTCTGCGGCAGTGAAATGATAGAGGCCGTTGGGCACGAATTTATGGGTGATTTTTTCGGGTCATGTGAAAGAGTGTTGGCAGAAGATGGGGTCTTTGTGCTGCAGGTAGTACATTATCAATAGGATGACCTAAGAATGTCAGACACTTACAGAGTTTAGTAAAGTAACCATGGCTGGCTCTTGGTGCAGTTCATCTCTATTCCAGATGAGAGGTATGATGAATACCGGAGAAGCTCAGATTTTATAAAGGAATATATCTTCCCAGGAGGGTGTCTGCCATCATTAAGTAGGATAACTTCAGCCATGGTCTCTTCATCTAGAC
>NQLW01000076.1:3593366-3625044 GCA_002312845.1 Kalanchoe fedtschenkoi
GCGGCTGGTTTCAAAACATACACTCTTGGCGTGTATCAGGCATTGCTTCTGACCCTAATGGCATTCTCGCAGATCATATTTTAACCAAATCGTCACGTGTTTGAGATGAAATAACGCAGTTTTAAATATGGCCTTTCATAATGCAGGTGGTGTTTTCACGCCCAGGGAATGTTTCGGCATTTAGGGATCCATACAAGGGTATACCATCAGCTTATTGACCCGTTCAAATCAAAACGAAGGCTCAGATATGCAAACTCTTATGGATCATCATTCTTTCCCACTCAATTATTATCTTCCCTTTGTTTGTACTTTATAGAGTGTGCACGTGTTCATGTTCTGTCAGTGGTCTTACTAGTGATCAGTGATTGGTTTTGCGAAGGAGCAACCATCCATTCTTTAGGTTCGGTTTGCTTTGGGGATAATTGTGGAGAAACGAAAAGATGACTAAAATCAACATGAGTTCCATTTTACTTTCTCATATGTAGTTTTCAAGAAAAAAGCTATTGTTAGTCGTCATGAGTTTGGCTGTCGATATTATTTTCAAATGAACTTTCTTCTGTTTTTTTTGCTTCTATCCAAACCAAACAATGAATTTCTCAAACTTTTCCTCTTATTTTCATTTCTCTTATGCTCAGTTTGAAACCTTGAGAATTTTGTTGAAATAAATAGAATGGAAAAGGCGTGGAAAGTGGCTTTTCCATGGAAAAGTTCATCGCAATTTTATAGTGCATGTTTTGTCTTATTTTATTTTAATTTTCCAAGATAAGATAAACATAAAACTTCACTTTCATACCAATTTTTTTCATCCCTAAAAATATATGCAAACCAAATAGGAGGTAAAAGTAAGCTGGCTGCTAGTAACTCGCATTTGAGTTCAGGTAGTAAGTGGAGAAGAGGCAAAACATTCTGCTGTTAACACATTCCTGATTCATCCATTGGAAGAACTCTCTGATCTAAGATGGATGCTATCAGTTGCTACTCTGCTCCGCTTTTCTTTTACTGAGGCACAACTTCAGTAAAAGTTATACTGATAAACCTCATCTAAATATCCATTTTATCTTTGAGAATAAACCTCATCTAAAAAGTGATACTGATAATGAACCCAAAAAAAAAAAAAAAAAAAAAATCAGCTTTCCAGTTTAATTTGTTACTTCAATGAACATGCTGCAGCGCTCCTTCTATGTCCGGTAGATTTCAATTGTTACATATGTTTGAATATCCTGTATGGTATCATAACCTGTCCTTATGGGACCTATTGACTGAAAAACACTGAACTGAAAATGAGATGAAACCGTAAAAGCTAAGATGTTGTGTGTTGATACAAGTTTTGCGGACTCAATTTCAAAGTTTTGGGGCTTTCATTTAGACTTTGTTTGTTTTAAGGAAAGTCGGAGGAAAAGAGAATGTTATAGTAAATTTTTTTTTAAAAAAAAAATGTGTGGTTTTTAGAAAGTTGAGTGAAAAAATTTGGAAGGAAAGCTCATTTAATTATAGAGTGCTTTTTATAATTCCCTTGAAATTTTCCACATCTGACCCAAGTAAGAGAAATATTAAATGGTAACCACTAACAACTTAGAATTTATTTTTCTTTCCATTTTTTCATCAATTTTCTCTAAATAAAATACATCTTTAATAATGTGACAGATAGCTAATGTCACAATCTTATTCCATTTGCGTGTTGTACCAGATCATAACTTGCTTAGAGAAAACCCAAGAAGATAAGAACACAAGTTCAATTTCTAGAAGATGTTGAAAACTTGTGGAGAAGTATGAAAAATTGTAAATATCTACATATTTTGTGAAAATTATCAAGATCATTAGTCATAGTTTTATGATTATGTTGGGTATACCTCATATACTGATAAAGAGCTAATGTCAAATTGGAGCAGGAAGTGACATAGGACTGAATCTCAGTGGATGGTGACAACAACTAGTAGTTGTGTGTCAGAATTAGGTGGGTTTGGGGTTGTGGGGCCAAAGGCCCGCAGTATGGTATAGGAATAGAGTTACTATTATAAATACCATGTAAATGCGACCTAACATGGTACGACACATTGAATAATACACAACTGCTCTTTTGCTCTTGAGGACTTAGGCACACTACCGAATCTGTTACATCTTGCGTGTTCTTTACTATTTTATCTCTTGTCAGTTAGCTGGAATTCTCAACAAGTGGTATCACAACAAAGTTGAAATGGCTATGTCGAATGCTAAATTCGAAGTGGTCAAGTTCAATGGTCACGGTGATTTTGGATTGTGGCAGACAAGGGTGAAGTATCTGTTAGCACAGCAAGGAATTCTGAAAGCTTTGAAACCTGCAAAACCTGAATCGCTAAAGGAAGATGATTGGGAGGATATGCAGCAGCAAGCGGCAAGAATGATACATCTGTGTTTGGCGGACAAGGTTATGTACCACGTGATGAGTTTGTTGTCTCTAGGAGAAATCTGGAAGAAATTGGAGTCTCAGTTTATGTCGAAATCTCTTACGAATAAATTGTATCTAAAGCAGAGGTTGTACGGGGTGAAAATGCAGGGAATGGTTTGGCTCAACACGTGAATGTCTTCAATCAAATCATTACGAATCTCGTGCAGCTTGAGGTGAAGATTGAGGATGAAGACAGAGCAATGATCTTATCATGTTCATTGCCTCATTTTTACGAACATATGGTGACCACTCTGACGTACGGAAAAGAAACTATCAAAGTTAAAGAGATTATTGCACCCTTGTTGGCCCAACACCAACGAAAGCAGAATGCAGGGGAGAATTCTTCACAAACTGACAGTTTGTATGTCAAGAGCAGTCAGGACCGTGGGAGAAAGTCTGAGAATGATGGTTTTGGAAAACGGAACTCAAGATCAAAATCAAAGGACAAGAAGATGATTATTTGCTACAAGTGCAAGGAGGCGGGACATATGAAGAGGGACTGTCCAATGTGGAATAAGCAGACTGACAGAAAAAACGGGGAATCATCAAAGTATGTGAATGTGACAGAAATGATTCTGATTGCAGCGATGGCGATATGCTTTCGGTTTCAACTATTTAGTTCGTGGATGTTTAGATTTTTTATTCGGGATGCTTTTATCATATCACACCCAATAGGGAGCGGTTCCACATACATATCATTTAATTCTGATTATATCTATCTATGTGATGATAGATGTTGCAATATTGCTGGTATTGGTGAATTCAGAATTAAGATGCATGACGGGATAGTGAGAACACTCTGTGATGTTAGACATGTACCTGAATCGAAGAAGAATCTTATATCCTTGGGCACTTTGTATAAGAATGGTTTTATTCCTAAGACATATGAGGATAAAAAAACCATTCGTTACCGTACGACGGGATTGCACCATAGAAGAGAAAACCTTTTTTTTTTTAAGAATGTGGTTAGACATTGGGGTTTGCCTCAAATGATAGTAACTAGGGGTGTTCACTATACGGTTAAAACCGTTAATCGAAATCGCAAAATTTTTAACCGCTGTTAACCGAAAAATTCAGTTTGGTTAACGGTTAAGGTTATCTGTGTTTTCGGTTAACCGAATAAAAATAAAAGTATTAATATTAAATATAAAAAGTTATAAAATTAATAGTAATATTAAATATTAAAATGAAATATAGAAATTATAAAATCATTAATATTAATAAAAATTAAATATAAAAAATATTGAATATAATAATAATATTAATTTAACCAAATTAATCGAATTTTCGGTTATTCGATTAAATTAACTGAAATTAACTAAATTTTTGGTTAACCGAAAATTCGGTTCGGTTAATGGTTAATACTTTTGGCGGTCGGTTAACCGAATAAAAAATTTTGTCGATTAATAACCGATTGTTCACCCCTAATAGTAAGTAACCGAGGTTCTCGCTTCACGGGAAAATTTTGTACAGAACTCGTTACACTCATGGGGTCGGAGCTACACTTCTCCACCAATTTTCATCCTCAATCCGATGGGCAAACCGTGAGAGTCAATGCATTGTTGGAACGTTATTTGGGGCATTTTATAAGTTCCAACCAGAGGGGTTGGGCTAAGCTCATGATTGTAGAACAATTCACATACAACTTGCAACAGAGCGAGTCCACCAACAAGAATTTATTTGAGCTTGCCACTTGATAACAATAACTCGTTCCCCAATTAATATCCAAGTATGACAAGAGGAGTTCATCAGCATGCAAGGAGGTAAAACTTTGGCATGACCAAGCCAACATAGCCCAATTATACTTAGAGAGAGCAATGAGAAAGATTAAAAAGTGAACTGACAAGAAGAGGAAACATGTTGTGTTTCGTGTGCGAGACTTAGTCATCATCTAGGTCAACCAGGATCACATGAAGAGGCCTGGAAAACTCAGCAAGAGACTCATTTGACAGTATCAATAAAAAGTTGGAAAGGCGTCCTATCAGTCGAGTTGCCGACTACCTTTATGAAGATGCGCCTCGTCTTCCACATAAGTTGTTTGAAGTTATTATGAAAATGAGGAAGATCCGTTAAGAGGAGAATCATTAAAAGCACCACCATTTGATCTCATTTCGCTTGATAAAAAAGTGGATCATATAGACTCGAAGCGAATCGTGAGGCAACCTAAAATTCTACCACACACCGAATACTTGGTCTTTTGGAAGGGACTACCTACAAGAGAGGTGTGCTGCAAATCGTTGAGTCCTTGTGGCAATTCGAAGATAAGATCCGAGACTTCGAAGGGACATCGATGAGTTAGGGAGGAGTATGTCACCGTCCGATCCATTTGCATCTTGGACCAAGTCATGACTGAGAGAGCTCAAGAAGATGGGAGCCCAAGCCTGATTTTTAGAAAATGGTGAAATCTTGTGGAAAATTATGCAGACTCGTAAATTTAGATATTTTATAGAAAATATCTAAATCATCAATCCTAGTCATAGGATTAAATCCATATCTACAGCCCATTGAAGAGGAGGATGAATGTATAAGGGGAGAGGCTCATTTACTCCAAATCTCCAAAAACATTATCTTTCTTGTGATAAGAAGTGCTCTCATCCTCTAAGTGACCTCTTAAAGTTTCCTTTGCCTTGTTGTGAAGTTTTTGAGGGAAAAACTTGTCTAGTTATGAAATTGGGAGAAAATTCAAGTTAAACACCGCAAAACTTAATGATCCAACGTTAAGTTTGTGACGTTTAGGACTACACACTCAACTAAAGCCAAAAGAACATAAACCATCACAAAATTTAAAAAATTATGGAAACTGTTATGGTGAAAATCACATCTATGAAGTTGCGCAAAAAAAACCGATTAACCAGAAATCAAACTTACAGGCTTGAAATAAATTGATATGTCCTTAGACTTGTTTTTGTTTTTAGCTTACAACTCAGGACAAGATCCTAGTCAAAGAGCGATTGATTACGCTAAAGATAATTAACCGAACTTCAAATTATTTTTGTGTCATATCATTTGGAATGTGTGTCATGTCACCTCAACATCCTTATAAACTCACTTTCACAAGAATTTTTGATCAAAGACTGCAAAACCAGATACAATCAAATCAAACTACGTAGTTTTGAATTATAATCGTTTATCATCATTTGCCATGTGTTAAGTAAAATTAAATAACACTAATACAATCAAAACCATATGCTTTCCCTCAAAACCACCCTGATTTTACATCAAAACAATCTTGTTTTGATTGTCGGTAAACTTACTTGGCATTATAAAATCTTACTCATTTCTATAAATATTTTACCCACATTGAATTAAACTTTGCATAACTATGTATGTAAGATCCACATGTCATAACATAGTATTTTGATTTTTTTATTATTCAGTATAAAAGATCATACTTAAAAATTAAAGGCGTAATAATTGATTCACAAAAAATCAGGATATTTGATTATTTTTGGTAGAACAATTATCACGCTTAAAAATTAGATGCGTGATAAATGTTTTATAATAAATACACAAATATCACATTCCAAGTTAGAAATATGATAACTGATTATTTTGATTAGTTTATATAGATTAAATATCAGATTTTTGACTTTTAAACGTGATAATTGATACTTCATGAATCGCTTTGTGCAGACGAAGCTGCTTTCCGCCATAAAACTATAAACCAACACTTACATAAACACAAAGCCGCTAGATAAACTTTATACTCTCACACAAAGCTTCAATGAAATGCCGTACGAACAAATTGTTTCAGCAGCTAATTTTGAGATGCGGAGAGCTAGAAATAAGCCCTAAGAATGCCTTGTTGTTTCGGCTGCTACGTTTGAGATGAGGTGAGCTACAAATGAGCTCTTTTCCTGAAAGCAAATAACTGTTGGACACAAGGTAAAATTCATGTTATGCCTTATTGTTGAACACTATGCAGCTAGTTCCAATTACCAACCAATATCCGGGATGAAAATTCTAACAAAAACCCATCTAACTTAAACGATAATGACTCAACTCTATAACCTGTGGTCCTCAAATATTGCATCCAGCAATCTGCAAGATCCAACTATTCACAAAGGCTCACATCTGATGTCTGATTTTGTCTCCTACATTGCACTTCAGCATACTGGATTCTTCAAACTTCACGCTCCTCACCTCCTGTACAACACAAGGGGAAATACAGGGGATTGGTTACGCCAGAGTTTCAAAGTGACAACACTATCCTTACTCCTACCATGTCGGCTTTCAAAGTGACATCTATCTCTACCGATACTGCTACCATATGAAGTAATCTGCAGAGTGAGCCATAGTCGCACGTCTATAATAGGCCATACTACATCAGAGACCAAAAATTCTCAAGAACCAACCTATCCACGTCGATGACCTGTGATTCTGACTATAACCAACACGACAACCAGTAGGCACACAATTTAAAACAAAAGATTCCAAATTGAAAAGCTAATATTGAATAACAAGAAAATCTAGGTTCCGAATCATCTAGGCAGATAAAGACCATGCATAATTTAGAACTACACTCAAACAATGACAGAATAAAAAGAAATCTAGTACTTCAATACCAATATTTATTTAGACTAGCAAAATAGATATTGCAAACTACTGGGATTCAAGCAATCCAACCAGTTAAACGCATGATTCATTTCTTCACGCCTTCATGCCCGCCGATGCAAACAAGGAACTCAGCAAAGGATGAGAATGGAGGACTGCACGACTACAGCAGGTTGATTTCGTGGCCTTTTTTTTTCTACTGCTGTTGAGGTTGTCGTGTGGGGGCACCACCATATCCGCTACCATAGCCACCTTGAGGGCCAGGCTGAGCCCCATAGTTTCCAACAGCTAGTGAAGGATCCGCTCTCCAACCTACATTGCCATATCCAGCATCATTATAGCCAGTTCCCATATACCCACCGCTGCCTTGCATCTCAGAACCACCTACACTGCCACTCGGAGCACCACCACTACGACCACCAACAACACCATAGGCACCTGCATTTGAATAAGATCCATCGCCACCACCATAACCCCCATAACCGTATCCTTGGGTTCCATACGCAGAGGTCCCATTAGATGACTGACCTGTAGGTGCAGATCCAGGTCCACCACTGCCAGGGGCATTACCAGGACTTGGGGCAACCCATGAGGAAGCATTACCATAGCCAACAGCACCATATCCAGAGGCACCTTGGCCACCCCATGAGTTGCTAGTCGCCCCAGGTGGACCACCAGCATAGCCAGAACTTGGGACTCCAGGATTCCCATAAGCTGCTGCTGCCACAGCAGGCCCACCATAACCTGGATTGGCACCTCCATAAGGTCCATAGGCTCCATAACTCAAGCCATTACTGGCAGGACCATACCCATAACCTGAAGCATTAAATCCAGATGATCCATACGGTGGAAAGCCACCGGCAGCACTCTGAGTCGGCATGTATCTGTGGGGGTCCATCCGTCCACCATATGCATTTTGGTTGCCTCCAGAAGATCCATAACCTGGATAACCCCCACCACCACCAGCACTGCCACCTACGGAATGGCCAGATCCACCCACATTGGCATCCTTAGGAAGCGCGCGCTTAACTTCTACTTGCTTACCATTCAAATCATGGAAGTTCTTGTGTAGGACCCTATCAACCGCATCCTCACTATCAAAAGAAATAAATCCAAATCCACGTGGTCGTTGTGTGTTCTGATCATACATAACTACTACATCAGTAACATGGCCGTATGTCTCAAAATACTCGCGAAATCCTTCCTCAGTCAAGGTAGCAGGTAATCCTCCAACAAAAATCTTTTTGGTTTTAACACTTCCACCACTCCCATATCCCCTAGTTGGATTCGGATTACTGGACCTAGTTACTTGCTGTTCCTCTCTAGACATTGCCCTCTTAGCCTCAACCTAAAAAAATTTACCAAGCCATTTCAATAAATTACAACTACCACAGCAAAGAAATGAAAGCAATATCTACTCTAAACAGCAGAAATCTAGCAAATACTGGCAACACATCATCACAGCATATAATGCAACTTCCAGAAAATAAGTAGCTTAGCAGCACCGGTACATCAACCATTTATCCCAAATTTAAGAACAACCATACACCACCAAAGCTACTATTGACACTCAAAAACCAACCATGAACACAATTATCAAAAATATCAGTGCAAACCAACACTGAGGCTGAAACCCCTAGTAGTAACTGTTAGCAACTGATTAACAAAATTAAGAAAAACCCCACATCACCAAACTGAACCCACGACCTAAACAAGCTTCAAACAAAAAAACGAGGTCAAATCCTAACCGTCCTTCCGTCGATGTTATGCGTATCCTGTAGAACCCTATCAAGAACGGAAGGATCCGCGAAGCAGACGAACCCAAAGCCTCTGGGCCTGCCCGTCTCCTTATCCCTCATGACCACAGTGTGCGAAACCTCGCCGTAGTTCTCGAAGTGCTCCTTAAGCTTCTCCTCCGTCGTCTCCCATGAGATTCCCCCAATGAAAAGCTTGCCTTGATCTGAATCCATAGCCTAAATATTTTCCAATTTCGGTTTGAGGGGTTGCCTGTGTCGGATTGAAGGAGCAAAAGGGGACGAGGGTTTGCAAACGATGGCGCCGATTGGGGCTTGGGGCGGAGTCGGTAGAGAGATACGAGAGAATGAGATTAGTAAGAGATGAGTGTGTGAGAACGGACGGCTGAGATGGATTTCGTTGAAACTTGGACAGTGAGTGTTGGCTTCGAGTGAAAGATGCGAAGATGCTGTTTTGCTGGTCTAGGCGTCACGTGAGGAACATGTGTCTTTTCTGATATTTGTGTTTCTATTAATCTTATATTTTTTTTTTTAATATGTGAATAATTTACTCTCATTTTGAGCTGAGGGTGTGACAGCATTTTCATGGCATCCTCATTTTTAGAGAATAATTTATTAGGATTATTTTTATACTTTGATCAGTGTGCGACATCAATCTTTAGTATTTCTAATACATTTTGATGATTTCATCAATTTATAATTATTCTTACAATAAATTTCATGTAAATCAATGAGCAAATAGATGGAGTGACAAATGTCGATGGTTTGGTGATGGTATGCCTTTGAATCAGAACTTTGGGAATTTTTTAGTTTTTAGCAAATTATTTATTTTTAATAAGATTATATTTATTATGACGAAAAAAAATTATGAGAAAACGGATATAACCCATCAGGGTATATAAACAACTCTCTCGGTCATTTTTTTACATGTCACTTAACCGAATTTTTTTGTCTACTTTTACTTGTCACTAAACAATTTTCGATGCATATGTAATATCAACACCTACCTTAAAACATCAAACATTAATCACTTCTTTATCATAATCAATAAAATAATCATTCATCACCATTAATAATCTATCAATTTTACTTTTTGCACGAATTTTTTAAAAAAAAAACATCAACCATCCACTCATTAAATTTGTTCAACTGCTAGCATTAATTTCACCTTAATCTACTCAAATTATTCTTAAACGACATGTATTAGATGATGGAGGGAGTACATACTTTAGCAGTTAAATTGACTTCATCTTGAATGGTGTTTAGGGGTTTTAGCATTTAATGATTCAAAGTTTCTAATATTTTAAGATTTCTAGGATTTTGAGGATTTATAGGGTCTATTTTTTTAGTATTTTTGGGATTTTAGGATTGAGAGTTTTAGAGTAGTGAAATGATGCCGTTTTGGATGAATTTGGAAATATCCAAAAAAACACTAAAAATATGAATGTTTGAAACAAAAAAATCTTTAAAATCCTAAAACAATAAAATTCTAAAACTTAGAAGTTATAAATCTCATAAAAATAACTTAAAACGACATCTTTTAGCTACTAGAGTACGAAGCTTATATGCCCTGACATGATATATCCGCTAAGCCCAAAAATTATATTTGTTATGCATTCAAAATATGTTACTTTTGATGCCAGAGCAACTATTATTTGTTAAGATATATCTTTCACCAAGCAATCTGGAATAACATATTAAGAATTTATACCAATTTACGTCAAAAATTAAATTTGGTTTGGTTTTATCGAATAGATTAAGGATGTGTTTGGTTTAGGAAAAATTTGGTGGAAAGTGAGAAGAATTTCTTTGTTTGGTTTAGAGAAAATTTGTGGGAAAGAAGGAAATTTCGTTTCAAACCGCGGTTGGACTCAACTAAATCCTTTCAAAAAATTTATTAAAGATAAGGAAAGTCGGGCAAACAAACTTCACAAAAGGATTAATTTAAAAAAAATGGAATCTATTAGACTATGGTTTAGAGAATATTAGATAAAAAGTTATGAAAATTTCATGGTCAATTTTTATTATTCAAATCAAATGCAAATTTCATACTCTTTCTAATTTTTCTTTTCCTCAAAATTTGTCTCCACTAAACATAAAAGACAACGTTCTTATTTTGTCATCTACAATTATTTTAGTATCGGACAGAACCGAAGATTTTGACAGAGGAGGAGAGAGACCCACATCCGCATCCCACCTCTCTTCCAACGTTCTTATTTCTTCCACTCATTTCAAAACCAGAACACCACCGCAGACACACACACACACATTCAGTTCAAATATATCTTCCCTCTTCTCTTATCCAACCCCCCACTATACACTTCAGCAAGTGCAGATGCGCCCAGAGATTTGAGTGGTTCCCGGCTGCAAATGGGTTGTTTTCTAGCCTGCTTCGGCTGCACCAAGAACCGAAAGCGCCTCAAGCCTGCCCGCGTGTCCGTGATTGCTAATGACGCCCCTCACCGAGTAAGCTCCGTCTCATTGTTTCTTTACAAGGTTGGGTTGAAGCTTTTTTGTTGCTTGCCTGTGGTTTGAGATGCGTACTGAGTGGGCTGGTGTTTCGGTTGCAGGGTTTGGGGAGTTATCAGCAGCTGGAAACTGCATCTATGAAACTTGATGCCAAAGAGAGCAGCGCTTGTCATGTGGCTGGCCCTGATTCTAAGTGAGAGGATCGATCTTGAGACTTTTTTTACAGCAATGGTTCTTGATTTGCTGCTAGTGTGGTGATTGGGTTATTGTGTGTTTTGGTGGCAGGAAGGAGAAGCCGACATTGGGATCTGTGTTGAGAGCAAGAAAGAAGGTGAGCTTTAACTTGAATGTGAGGACCTATGAGCTCATCAACTCTCAGGATTATTCCCAGCAATGTGACGAGGGGGAGAAGCTCGAAAAAGAGAAAGTTGAAGTTAGAAATATCGAGGAGTCAACTGCAACAGCATACCCATCAAACTACAGATACAAGAATTTTGTAGACTGTGAAGAAGAAGAAGATGAAGTTGGGTATAGTGACAATGATGCTGATGAGGAAGGCGACCACTATGATGACTGTCTGGAAGACTGCGAGGATGATGATTATAAGTTGGACGGGGATACAGGCCTCGCCGCTAATAATCTGGCACTTGATCATTCAACAAATCATGAGGCAGCCCTTGTAATGAATCATCATGAAAGATTCAAGAACGCGCACTCTGTGCTCAGTCCAGTGGAAAACACAGCTCAATGGAGAGCGGTGAAAGTGAAGGCATCATCAGCGCAGCCAATACAATTATGCAAGGAGAATGTCACTGGGGACAAGAGTTTCCATATGTCTATGCAGCAAGAGATCAGAGTAGATGCTAGTCTTTCAAACTGGATAAGAGGTGGCAATGGTCAGCACAATGCGCTAAACGCTCCACTAATGAGAACAATATAGGGTCCTTACCATCGTTGACGTTATGCCGGCGTCTGAAAAAATGGTCAGAAGACATTTTTGTATTCCTTGTTATTCTTTTGTGAGTGGGAGAGTGTTGTATCTTAATTGTTCTTTGGATTTTCATTCTGATGTGTTGCTTCAGGTTTGGAAATGTTATAGAAGGGAGGGGGGGTTTGGGTACCTTATAAGTTCTACCCTGACTTTCTTCAAGCAAGCTCATAGATAGAACCAGTTAATTCCATCTTTCTGCCTGCTTCACAAATTTGATTCCTCATCTTTGTCTTGTCTGAAGTACTTACGAATACACCAGCACCAGTCGGAGTAGCTCCTGCTGTCACATTTTCACAACTAGAAAATTCTAGTATGTTCTTGAAAACCAGAGTAGCATGAGAGCTAAAAATGGAGCATGGCGTCTGAATTTACCATCATATATCTCAGAATGTTTACAACACACAAGGCAGACTTGTAGGCAGCTCAGTTACACTTGCACTGGTTTATAGTATGAAGATTAAAGGCTGCCATCACCTTCTCACTCTATTTTCCAACCGATTGAAGTATCTGCATCCACAGAGTCCAACTTCTCCAATCACTGGAGTTGTGCGGGTCTCATGTCGAAACCCGGGTCAACTTATATACCTCGCAGTATTCTGTGAGTGGTGATGAGAGAAATGGTTCTGGGCTATTAACTCCTTAAATTAGCAAGCAACATTCTTCCCGAGTTCATCTGTACACCGTCGAAATGGCATCTACATTATGCAACACGTACAAGCATCTGATTCATCTTCCTCAGAGTCACTTGCCTCACTACAACAAGAAACAAGTGGCCCAGTCAGTCAGCAAATTTTAGCCGGTCATTTACTATTCATAAATGTTAAGGCATAAGTACCACAATATGATATTGAATTTCGCCATTCAAAATCTGAATGCAGGCTAACAAAGCAACCTCACACATGTGAACTGTAAAGACAAGCATCAGCATCAACTCTGGTTCAAGAGTAGACATGTAACACCTAACCAGCCATTTAATAGCCAACTAAATACCTAACACCATTTTTATAGTCCAGCCACCACAATCCCTTTCCAGTAGATGCTTAATTTTTAAGAAAAGCCTACATCCACCTTACCCAAGTGTTTGAACTATCCAGCAAACGAAGAGCATCTGCTTACTTAGTTTGAAAGGAACAAGCAACTCTAAACTCACATTTCCGTAAACAGCCCAATTCATAATTTCAAGATTTAAAAGTGTCAGTAACACAACATCTACCAAAAATTTATCTGCTCCAGCCTCTGCGGCAAAAACTAACAGGTAACTGCAAGCTGCACAAAAATTATGAGAACTTCCTAGTCATACTAATAAGCCACAAAAATTAGCAAATGTGGGGCATACACTATCGAGTAGACTAACATGGAGCTCAGGTTAAATCCTGAGAAATTCTGTGCTAAATGCTACCCACACATTCAAGAACAAAGCTCAAACCTTGTACAGAATTCCTCCTGTAAAAAACTAACTGCGAGTATGAGTACAAGTGAAGAAGCTACACACTCACCTGGGTTGAAACTCCAAAACCTCAGCAAGCTTATTCCCATGGGCATCATTCCACTGCACACTGAGCCTCCTCTTCTCCCCATTTCTCGCCATGCCGCCCATCCGCGGCGCCAACAAAGAACAAGTCTCCACATTCTCCTCCCCCTCGGCCGCCTCCAGCAAAACAGTCTTGGGCGACTCCATCCCATTCCGATCCCCACCTCCCTTCACAATCATTGGATCTCTAACATCCGTCTCCATACCACCACCGCCGCCGCCACCACAACAGCAGCTCCACAAACTTAAAGTCCCCAGACCTAAAGCCCTTCAGCCACTGACTACCAGAATCGCAACTTTCAATAACAAAACCTCAAACAAATCTACTCGGTATACTGGAATTCAGAAACCCTGTTCTGAGATATGGCTTTGTGTTGACGACCAAGAAACATCGCACCCGTTTCAATTCAGCTGTCAACGCAGATCGTAGTGTGAAAACGGAAGCAACCCATGATTCGATGGATGAAGAAAATTCGGATTTTTCACAGTGATGATCGTATCCAAACATCGCCCATGTGTCGGAAGAATGTCACCAAAAAAATCCGTAAATTTCCAGGAAAATGAGTTTACAAAATTACGTGGAAAGTCGAAAGCGGATAATGATAGTGGAAGACAGGAGGGATACCGTGTTTATCTTCATTATATATAAATAAATAATAAATAAATTGTCATCGAACGGATGAGAATCTTTTGAAAATGTTGACTATACTAATCGAACGGTTGATATTGAAAGGCAAACTGGCACTGTTTAGATTATACGGTTGAGGAGATGCATGCGTCATGAATGGCAGAGTTGCGTAAATTCTTTGCAACTAAGGCTGTGTGGGGGAAAATTTGAAAAAATAGAAAATTTAGGATAAAATCGGAAGAAATTTTTTGTTTGGTTTTGAAAAAAATTAGGGATGAAAAAATTGATTTTTTTCTAGTATCTTTTTCACTTGGTTTTTTAAGAAAAATACTATAATTTTTAATTTATGTTCGGAAATACTTCATTTCTAGCAAACCGCCGTCGTCGAAGGCGGTTTGTCTCATATATTTCCGTTTACACCAAAAGCGGTTTGATAACATTACCGTTTTTTGATGACTTGACAACTGACTTGGCCTATTCAAAGCAAACCGCAGTTAACATTATCAATTTTCTTTAAAATCGGGTTCTTGAGTCCCGTTTTTATTGCAAATAATTTTGTGGAAGATAAAACTTGGATCCATATTCGCGGTTTGTATTGTTTTCAGAAAATTTTTCTTCTTCTTTGCTTCTCCAATTCCTTTCATTGTGCTTCTCGTATCCACAATCAACACAAATTCTTACACTGGCGCCCCTATCTAGTATTCACAATCGAGCCGTATAGTATCTGCACATTCTAGACACACACAAAATCACAAAAAAATCAAAGATCAGAAGTAATCTGAAGCGATATGTATCAACAATCGTCACGATCTAAAGCCTTTATTTCTCTATCATTCTAAACAGATCGTGCCGCTGAAGCGACTTGTTTGGCGATGAGTGGTAGAGCGGGAGAAGCATTGGATATGGAGCAGAGTTGTCATTCATTGCTTTTCATCTGTAATCCGCGGCCCTGATCAGAAGATGGTGGGTGATCACACAGTGAAGAGGATGATAAGATGGATCGGAGCGTCGAGCATCGGTCGCCATTGATGATTGAAGTTGGTGAAGCTGAGAAGATAACCAAACTGCGAATATAGATCATGATTTCTAATATTTACAATAAAACCTGGACTCATAAATGCGGTTTTAAAGCAAACCGATATTGTTGATCGTTGTTTGATTCGAGTAGGCCAGATCAGCTGCTAAGTCATCCTCAAAATGCCACGTTATCAAATCATTATCAAACCGCTATCGGTGGAGGCGAAAATGTGTACGAAACCGCCTTCGACAGTGGCGATTCGCTAAAAATGGTGTATTTCTAAAAATAAATTGAAAATTAGGATATTTTTGATACAGAACAAAGCAAAAAATGTATATTAGAAGAAAGAATCGAGAAAATTAGATGAAAATTTCAATTCAAAAAAGTGTTTGAACATCCATGATTTTTTATTTGTAACCAAATAAAAGAAAATGAAATGAATTCCATGGAGAATTCACTTTTCCTCCTATTTTCTTTTCTTTCTTATTTTTCCAAAACCAAACACTCTATAACAAAGTTAGTACAAAGGGGTAAAAAAGTTCATATATTGTGCTTTTCCTGACAGATAACATTTTCATTTTATAGACCTTTGTATTGAGCGTGAAACTGACCAACGAACAAAGTGTTCATAAGAAATTGTGCCATGAGATGTTGTCTCCGATGACCAATCAGAATTGGCAGACTTGTTAGCCACGTGCTGCCAATCCTACTCAACAATGTCCAGGCCAATCTCGTGCTGTCACTGTAGATGGTTCTCTCTCCCTCAGGGCTCAATCGACAAGCAAGCTGCGAGATAATATAGCACGAGCTCGTCTCCGGATGCAACAACAAGTAAATGTTCATCGAACAGAAAAAGAATTCATTGAAGAGGACTGAGTATATGTGCGGCTCCAATCGTGTCAGCAGATAACACTTGCTCGGGCCTGAACTCATAAATCGGCCAACCGATATTATGGTCCCTTCCAAATTATCTAGCTCATAGGACCAATGGCTTACAAGCTTGATTTGCCTATAGAAGCAAAGGTCCACAGCCTCTTCCATGTGTCCTTGCTCAAACTATGTAAAAAAGATCCCTAGACAGCCAAGAATCCCTTGCTACAACAATTTACTAAGAGTCACCCGATTGACACTCCTGACAAATTACTAGGCCAAAGACAACATCTTGCCAATGGGACGGAAACAATGCAACATCTTATCCAATGGAAGGGTGAACCAGACCATGCGACGTTGGAGAATGCTAAAGAATTCCGGACAGTTTATCCAAAATTCAACCTTGAGGACAAGATTGTTCCGAAGAGGAAGGCAATGTTGCAAGAGGAATTCCAAAAGGAGCAGAAAAAAATAAAAAGAAATCTTGAGGTGAGCTTGGTGTTGCCACTGCTAATTAGATGGAAGTGAGTTAGTAATTTGAGAGGGCGTCACCTGCACTGAAAGAAATCTTACTCAGGATATGGCAAACCTGATAGTCAGCATAAAAAGACAGTTTTTTACTAGGATATGAGAATGGTGCTACTCATTCTGACTGTTTATTTTACCTGTCAGGTCAGGAGTTGATCACTCTGTTGAATATGGCATTCAGGTGTATAAATGTATTTATAATGGATTCGATTTGTTCCTCCAACAGTAACTTTGGTACCCGACATTTTGTTTTCGGTCTTCTGCATCAAAGAAGCAGCGAGACGGTGCTTCGATGGCAGCCTTTCCGAGTACTATGCCAATGCCAAGAACCAAGATGAGTATTATAAGGTCAGCTAAAGTAGATCTTCCTTACGGATGTTCTAGACTCGGACAATTTACCAAAATGATAAAAAAATCCACAGATGTTCACAAGTAATAGAATGAGAGTGTAAAAGCAAAATTTCATTTCATAAGCATTCATGGGGCAACAAGCAATTCAAAAATCAGTATATATTACAGGGTGGGTGTGGAACTCAAACATAGGAAGGAGTTCAACTTTTTCCAGGCTGTTATCTAAACTATCTGTCAAGGGAACAAAAGGAGGGGAAACCTATAATACCTTTATGTCCCATTCAACACTATTTACCTCTGAAAGCCACACTAAGCAATTACCATACTAATACATATACACAAACCTTGTATTGATGATTCTAGCATATTTGAGATTTTGGTCGTAAAGTTGGATTCGTGTTGTGAATGACCGCCACTGCTATTGAAAAGCATTGCAGTGCTGACAACTTTGATTGGAAATCGATATAGTAAAGACCCTTTTGTATATTCGCTATTTTGATTGTAGGCGCACGCCCCTCGTCTCCCTACAAAAATTGGTTGAGATCGATTTTACTTATATTCCTAGTGGCAAAAACTGTTTCAATGGCAAGATATATGGCGGGTGTGGCGTACCTTTGGAAATAGATAGAAACACTTGTCGACGCCTTTACTTTGGGAGGCTGGATTCAACTCTTCCGTATTTGATCTGATATTTAGCACTGTAAGAGGGCACCCAGAGTCCCAGCCGCCACAATCACACTGCCCTCCAGATCTCCATCTTTCAATAAGATTTGAGGGACCACCATTTCGGGTTTTTGGGCCACCATGATAACCTGCAGGGACTAGAATATCCATACTTGCTTCGAGTTTACTTGGCCGGCCAAGGTTAGAAAATGCTTGAGCTGATTGGCAGTTGATGATTGCCTGCTTTTCTTTAGTCTTCTTGAGGAAGCTCAGACCCCATCCACTCACTTCTGTTTCCTGTTGCGGGACTTGAATTTGCTCAGTCACAACAATGGCAGCCAATTCAAAGTTGGATGGAATGTTTCCTTTTGACAAGTTGGGCCGCCCTGTATGATCAAGATCGCAGTCATCATCCTGCACCTGCTCTGACTTGGACGGAGAGAAATCCAGCGAAGTACTAGTTCCCCAAATACTGGTATTGGGACGATGCTTGGGCAAATGGA
Organism: Kalanchoe fedtschenkoi; assembly: GCA_002312845.1. NCBI lineage: Eukaryota > Viridiplantae > Streptophyta > Magnoliopsida > Saxifragales > Crassulaceae > Kalanchoe > Kalanchoe fedtschenkoi. The sequence continues at coordinate 3,611,652 of NQLW01000076.1, forward strand.
GTGGTTTGAAGAATTTAGAGACCTTGCCAGGTAGCATTCTATGCTTCCCTCCCATGTCATAACTCAAACTCTCCAGCTCCTCTTCTAGATGCTCGTTATCACCATAAAGAACGAATTCTGTCTCCATGATTTTTGAATTGTCAGCGCGTAGTGTGTAGCGAGGAGCTGAGACATTCATCCTTCCAACCATATCAGACTCACTTCTGCGAAAGTCAAAATCCTTTCGATTACTACCACTAGCACTCAGATGAAAGAAATACGTCCAGTCAAGACTTGTCCCATCAGATGATGCACACTTTGATGGTCGGGTCACATAGACGTCTCGCTCATTGTCCATAGAGAACATAAAATGGGGAATTCCATTGCTCCATGTACATTGAAGAGTCCCGTGAGACATGGCCGTCCATGGGCAGAAAGACAAGTCAGAAAACGTAGATGTAGTGCTCGACATATACTGAGATCTTTGCCTAATAGGTACACCATCTGACCCACACATTTGCTTTGGAGTTTCCTTCTCCGCCATGGGAGATGAACACAAACTAAATCCATCAAGAGAGCCGAAATGGTGAGAGTCTAATGATGCTTTGATGCTGGCTAAACTATTTGCTTCAAAGTAAGTGTCATTGTCAGCTGTACCGTGTCTAAACAAAGGGCTCCGCAGTGTGTCTATCATAGTTTTCCTTCTTGTTCCTGAACCTACGATCCAATTCTTCGAAGGGCTGACAGCATCAGGCAGTAGTGAGCCCACGATTGACACGTTTCTTTGTAAAGGGAGGCTATCAGTCGAATAGCTGTTTTTTGAGGGACTCCAAGTTACAGAAATGTTAAATGAGGCTGCTTTTGCAGCACTAATCTGTATCAACTCCAGGCAGTGGCTGAGATACTGCTCATCAGGGCTAGTAATTCGCTTTGAAATTCTGCAGTCGGAGGAGTAATGTCCGGGCACCAACTCCTTACTGATCTTATCACTTCTCTGATGCTTCTTGATACTCACAGTTAATTGGCACTCAGCGCACGTGCTGCTTATCGAACCACTTGATTTGGATTGAGAGTACTCTAAGGTGACCCTTTCCCCAGCATCATTGCTGGATATATTCAGTGACTTTTTCTGGCCAGCTTTCGGTGCCTTGATGCATCTGTGCTCCATCATCTGTGGCAATCTGCATAGAATTTCCAAACTGATAACTCTTTCTTCAATCTGTGAAAACAAGAAAATTAAGCATCAGACAAGAAAAAAATCAGCTCTAGCATATACACTTCGCTTTTGCCTACGAATAAAGTATGTAAAGTCCGAAGAATCTTTCGCTAGCAACCATGACTCATTGCGCCACAGAAATACAGGCACAGCTAGTTTTCGAAGCTAATAGAATCGCTGGAAAGTAAGTACCAGTTATCGAACAACACATAACTAGTCGATAAAATGCATGTTGTTCTATAAAACTCAACATTTATCGGCAGGAGAACCGGGTGCGTAAATGTCAAAGGGACAGTCTGCAAACATAATCAAACTAGTCATTCAATTTCGGGTCCTGCATCATTTTCCACAAAGATACACTCAGAATCCAAAACATGAAAATGTAGATCAAAGTCAAAAGCATTGAAAATCATCGTCCACCATTTACAAGATTCTTTTCCGAAGGTAGACCAGAAACTCACAGACTTGTCTGACCGCAGAACACACAAATACATCACAATTCACACCTGAGGACAGCTAATGCAGTTCCTCCAGATAACAAACTCAAATCAAACAACACACACGGCCCCTACCAGAAGAACTACTCAAGTACTCATCAATCCATAACAGATGTACAGAAACTGTGTTGATGTAACTCACAACATGGAGTCATACTAAAAAGCCAACCAATTTCCTCACCTGGAAACCCAATAGCCAGAACCCACTATTCTTATTGTCAGACTTCTCCGAGATAAGCCCCCGGCTGAGCTAGCTCCACACAAACACCAATACAATAAAAGAAAGGAAGAAGCACAGGTCAATTGAGTGGGAATATGGAATGGAACATGGGAGGAGAGAAGAGCATAGACCACTCTAGTGCGAAGAAATCGCTACACAACTATAAACTAGCAGTAATTGGTAGTCCCGTGGGACACCATCATCATCAATCAAACTGCTTCCTTCATCAAATAAAATATATACAAATTTTTTTAAAAAAAATAAAAAAAAGTTTGAGGGTTTTTAGGAGATGGGATTGAACAAGGCCATGAAAACAACCCACTCTGTCACGTCGATTCATACTTCAAAAGTTCTCTTTTTTATATTTTTTAATTGAAAAAATGGCCCATCAACTTTTATTTATTTATTTAATTCAAATTATCATATTTATGTTAATGATTTATAATTTCAAAGGAATAGACTAATTGAAAAGTAATGCGTGTTATGAAAATAGCTAAAAATTAACCTTCCGAAAAAAGTTAGATTACGCGTTTTGAACTTTTTTTTTAAAAAAAAAACAAAATTGTAAAATAAAAACAGTCTATGGGTAACGGCTAGGAGTCAAATGCATGAAGTAGATGTAAAATGGTGACATGTGTCGGATATATATTGGCCGTTCAGTTCACCATCCAAAGCAAAAGCAAAACGCATCTTCCATCCAGGAGGAATCTTTTTTTATCACAGCTCGTGATCCAGTCCGCCCATTAATCTCGTAATTCTCAGCGTGAATGGGATTGGTCTTAAAAAGACAGAGACTCGTAACATAACAAACCATTGACAGACAGAGACTGTCTTTTACCTAAACTTTGAAAACGAAGTACGAAATTAATTAATGAAGAAAATTGTAAAGAAGGTATCAATACTATCGTGTTTTTAAATTTGATATTTATTACTATCTGATTTCACAATTTCAGGAAAAATTCTAATTTTGAACTATTGTGTAATTAATTAATTTTTGATTTGACCCAGAAATTTGTCCAAAATTAGAATTTTATTTGGAATTGCAAAATCAGATAGTAATATCTGTCAAATTTAAAAACACGGTAATAACTAATTTTGATACACTTGAATATGTTGAAGGTGTATATGAATTTTGATAGAAGACCCAAGTAACAAGAGATATGGGAGATTGGGCAACTGATAGATGCGACGCTGCTGAGCTGTTGGGCACAATACATGCGTATGACTGATGAACTGAAAAGGGGCAACACGGCAGCCGCTTTCGTGACCCACCCGCCCGCCCGCCCTTGCGCAACTAGTTACGGATTTTTGACAAGCATGGGGTCGGTCGTGGCTTGCTTCTTCTTCTTGATGTTTTTGTTCTGGAGCATGTGACAGAGAGAGAGAGACAAATGGCTGGGAACATGGGAAGAAACACCCATGATAAGTTGGTTCAGCAATCAGTCTTATCTTGATTGTTTGCTGTTAATATCGTAGATTTGGATGGCATTATTCTACTCACGTTCTTGTTTCTTGTGTAATCAATGTCTGTCGATGACGACCCAGGTTGAGGACTTCGGTTCATATGTTGAAATTGTGTCACAGATTTGAACTATCATGAATGTTTAATTATCAAGTAAAAGAATTTAAATTTGAAATTTGAAGCTTGTCTGTCTCTTCTCCTGTCTGCACCCCGTCAAACACTCATTGCTGAATTGAATTAGGTTAATTATAAAACAATTAATGATATGGGGTTTTGAAAATTGGAGAGAACCACTCAGCACTCCCACACAATTTATAATTATAATTAGTTAGAAAATTCATTAAATAATTGGCCACTTCGGGATTGGGACTTAAACCAACTTGTGAAGTTTGTTCGTTAAAGGGTCTCCCAACTCTTGAAATCTGCCCCCTACTCTCATCTTCCAAGCTCAGTGGTCCTTCAAAACCAGCTACAACTACTACTCCCTCTGTTCTATTTTACATGTCACTTAATCGATTTTTTTGTTCATTTTTATTTGTCACTTAACAATTTTCAATGCGTATTTAATGTCCACAACTATCTTAAAATGTCAAATATTAATCACTTCATTATCATATTCAATAAAAAATACATTCTCCACCCGTAATCACCTACCAATTTTACTTTTTGCACATATTTTTTTATAAAAACATTAACCACTTATTCATTAAATTTGTTCAACCGTTAGCATTAACTTCACCTTAATTTACGCAAATTAACCTTAAACGACATATAATAGAGGACGGAAGAAATATTCGCTTCCTCATGGTCACACGCTCCTTAATCTAGACTGGCTTTAGAGGTTAGGCAAGACGGATGAATGAATATGTGTCTTAAAATGCGAATTGGTACACAACAATTAGTCAGGGACAAAACCTGTGTGTCGTATACACACGTGTGTCCTATGTCTATGACTCCTAGATTCAGGTCTTCGGCTTGACAGATCATCTGACATGAAAATGATGAGAAGCTGAGAGGTCATGGAGCTTGAAAAGAGAAACCAAGTTCAACAGAAGGCCCAATTCAGGGTCAGGAAATACCATTCTCCATCGGCTTCCATTTGAGGCCCATAACCACAAGCCTCTTCATTTCTAAATTTGAGATCAGTAACACACACACACGCTGGCGGGGCAGACTTTGTTAGACTGAATCACATTATGTATGCTTCATTCTTATCTAACCCTCACTACATGAGGCTGCAAGCAGCAACTGCATTCTCAAGCTCATTCATGGTCGTGGCTCTGATATCCTGACTCAGGTATTCGAAGCACTAAAAATAGGATAGGAACATCGACAATGAGGGATGACCCAGGTTTTTATTTAACTATATAAGACCAGGGGATGAATCAATACACAGCCTGGTGCTCAAATGGGTCCTGCAAAATCGTAGTATAACGACAAGGAGTGTGTGGCTGAAGTTAGGTCCATGACTGGACTGAGAAGTTATATTTGAATGAGTTAACACCACTTATGTGTGAAAAAATGTCTGATGAACTCAGTATTTCATCCTCCTCCTTCACTGTCATCTGTTATAAAATTATGAGAAACACGATGATTAAATAATGGTGCAACATGAATTTCGATCATTGAATGATAGATGAAATTCAAAGTATAGGATGGGAACCTCACATCATCATCCTCGTCATCTTCATGCTGGCTATAGTTGCCTCTAAAGGACTGCTCCGGTCCGTATTCATCATTTTTGGCAAACCTTCCTCTCACTCGCGGCCTGCTGTCTGCTAGCGTCTTGCGACAGGCATACTGCATTAACACAGTTACACAGTTTAGTTTGCTTCCAGGCTCGCTCTGAGCAATTACAAGCACTATGTACAGAGGCAATCTAGTCCTGATCCTATGAAGACAAGACTCTGCCAGTGGCATTTCCATGATTGAGTCAGGAAGAGAATATCGGAAGTACCTTGATTTTCTTGCTGAAGTTTCTTTCATTTCTCTTCTTCATGTATCTGTGTATCTTTTCCTTCCTTTGTTCGACGGAAAGTTTTCCGACCTTGTAACTTGGCTCTTCCATTTCCGAGGCCATGGAGGGATTTGAATTTCCAGCCCCTGACCTCATCCACTGCCTACCACTTTCACTGCAAAGGGACTTCAATACAACAGAACTTCAATTTATACTGCTTAAAACTTGGAAGGACTAGACGACATAAGATGGGTGGTACCTGAATTTCGCCAGAGTAGAAGCCTCTCTGCATTGAGTCAGGACAAAAGTATGAACTGGTGTCATCTTGGTAACCCAAAGTTTGGGGTTGTGGCATCTCGGAGCCCATGAATAAGTTACTTCCGGCAAAGTTGTCAGCAGCGGATAACGTAGGACTCAAGCTGTCAAGCAAGTAAGGTCCGAGTGAAAGATCCAGCAAGCTACAGGGAGGAGCAGCGGAAGAGGAAGGATTCACCCGCACGAAAGAATGAACAGATGACAAACATTCATCCTCAAAAACTGGGGGCAGCGGATGAGCAGCCATAAGCGGGTCGACGACTTGAGTTGGGTACTGTGTCATCCCACCGCTGATAACAGGATCAGTTGGAGTCATATGAGGTTGTGTTTGGGAGATGTCAAACTGGCTTTCTTGAGCAGCAGAGGCTAGATATGGAGGCACTGGAAACGGACCGCTCGGGGAGAAGTTTATTGAAGCTGAAATGTCGTTATCAATGTCGTCTTGAGGATCAAAAATCATAGAGGGATTGCTACAGTTGTTGTCAGGAGCAGCTGCGGTTGCGGGGGCGCTGTTATCATACCCGCTACCGAACTTGATATCTTGCGGGAGCGAAATGCTGGCTGAGTAAGAAGAGTTTTCATCGTAGCAACGATTTGTACAAGAAGCATCCTCAGAGGAGGTTAACGTCTGCTGCGGCGGGAACAGTTCACTGTCGCAGAAATCAAATATCTGAATCGGACTTGAGATCCCACCCTGCAATAAGCCATGTACCAAAAAATCAGAAACGGGAAGAGACAGAAAGCTTCCAAGTTTTCATACAGAACATCAACATCAACCATCTGCATAGCACAGAATGTTTACTAGGAATGCCACGGACATCCTCAGGATCATCACCAAACTGCAATGGTGCACTACAATGACAGTCTACCTGGCTCACAGTATGTTCGGGGTGTATGATCGATAAAAACATCATGTAAGCACAATTTATAGTTTTGAAGGTGGTTGTGGCAAAATTTGTGGAAAAAGTAGAAATGGAGATGTGATAGTTTGCACCGTGCATGTGACTTGCAGGAGCTAACAAGGCACCCAAGCTTACCCAAAAAATCTAGACCATCTGACAAGTTCCAAGGTATAATTTATCTTGTTGAAGAATAGGGTCGAAACAACCGTAATAGAACAAACCATCAGAGTCGTTCACCATGATAACTAATTCCCCTCACCAATCCCAAATGAATAGAAGAATCTCAGTAGGACAAAACTTAAAGCAACAAGCGGATAGAAGCGACATGTTCCTTAGTAAACATAACACCAGTAATTACACACCTTACTACCTAAACTCACCATTTTTTTTACATGTTTGATAGCAAAAGTAGTGCTTGAAAATGACAAGGTCGGTCCCCAATCAACCTTTGATTTGATGTATAAAAATGACAGCTTAACAAGCTTTAAGTTATGGACATTAACTTGTTAAGCATCCTTACAAAATGACCAGCGGAAAAAAATGCATATTCCCTCAACAAAAGAAGAAGGTTGAGATATTTTGTTGGCAACTTTCCAGTGCATGAGAATGCTTCTGGAAACTCCTTATTTTTCAAGCACGGAAAATTCTTACAGAGGATTTTCAACCAACGTCAGTCAGCAAAAGACAGAAACTTTATATGTGAAATCCGAACAGCTAGCTAGCGCATACAGAAAACGAAAAAACTGGAATTGAAGCTAAAGTTGGGACGTTTACGGAAGGGAATGGGTCAGGAGGGTCCAGAACGACGTCGTCAGGCAAGACCAACGACATCAACCCGTCCGGCGAATCGAACGAGGACAGAGCGTCGTCATGCAGCTGCTGGTCGTCTTCTCTATTCACAGGGGACGAACCCATTACTGCAACCACACTCCTTTCTGCTTATCAAGCTAAAAACACCCACTTAGACATATGGCGCGAAAATGGACGATCAAGGGACTGGGGATTGACAGAGAGAGAAGCAGATGGATACAGAGCAAAGGAAACGGGAATGACGAGTGGAGATGGTGTGGTTATTTATAAGTTTGTGATAAGGTGGGGGGGTGTTGGTTATGATGATAGCGATGTTGATGATGAGGGTGAGATTTTTAGGTGCTGTTGGGGAAGGTGTGCTTTACATAGCCGTCGTCAGCCTGGAACTTAGCGGTCTTGCGTCCGAGGACCGCGCCACACCGTAAAGCGTCTTATCGCCTCAGCGGAAATGGAAACATCCTCTGACGAGGTTCTGTACTGTCCGGAATAAGAATATGCTATTTGTATTTTGACCGTATTCATTTCCTAAATACGTACGATTCTACTCCCACAATTGATTTTGTTCTCTAACCTACTCCAGATACTTAGATTACGTTTAATAAAATTATTTCATACATAATGAGTGAACTGTCTTATCCGATAACAGCACTCTTTCAAATTAGGGTAAAAAAAAAATATATATGTTTTGACAGACTTTCTGGAATTACGAGTATAAAAAAAATCATTTGAGACTGTTATAATTAAGTTACAATTCATTCTCGACAAATTTTAAAATAATTTTAGTTTGATCTCTAATAACATAAACTAACACGATATAATTATAAAAAAAAAATGTATTTTTATACTGACACAAAAAGACACCTCAGATAAAAATGACGACGATGTTTTGTAATTTTTTTTGATTTTTTGTGTTAGTTTATATTATTAGAGATCAAATTAAACTCTTTTAAAAATTTATGAGGTTATATTTTAGTTTAATCAATTAAAGAACAGTCGCAAATGATATTTTTTTTTAGAATTGTAAAGTTTAGTAGTTGCACCCACGATTTTAGAAAATGTGATAATTCATATCCGCTTTATTAGTTTCTTCTTCAAATTATTACCCTTTAAATGATTTTTTAATTTTATTTTTATCCACAAAAGATAAATTTACATTTTTTTAGAGAAAATGATTTTCTAATTTTACAATTAAGAGACTCTTTTCGAGGTATTATATTACATTATGTACCAAAGGAACATTTACTTTTACTCTTATATTTACTTTGTCTCCAACCCTCTTCCCATTTTTTTAACCTATTCTGATTTGTTGGTTTGTTTTTTAAATTACTTTATTTGTACCAGATGTTGTTCCAGCGAGATTGCACTTGTAAATTGCTATTTACATGCGTTTTTTTTTTAATATTTTATTTTATTTATAATTGTCCAAAGGACCTAGGGCTCTGAGAGCCTACAAGGGGTGGCACGAGGCCTAGGGGTTTGGCTCGAGAGCCTACAAGGGGTGGCACGAGGCCTAGTGATTTGGCTCGAGAGCCTACAAGGGGGTGGCACGAGGCCTAAAAATTTGGCTTGAGAGCCTACAATGGGTGGCAAGAGGCATAGGGGTTTGGCTCGAAAGCCTAAAAGGGGTGGCCGAAGCCTAAGAATAGCGAACCGGATCTGCTAGCTGGAGCCGCGGTCTGGCTACCTTGGATGACCATTTACATGCGTATTCACTATCAAAATTGGAGTGAGACATACTCTATTTTAGTGAATAGCCACAAAATCTTTATACAAATTAAATTTATGAACTACGGTGGATTCCAATTAGTAGTGAGCATGCAAACCATAATTTACATTCAAATGACAACAATGATTGCATATTGCAATAACTGTAATTTTAATTCAAAAATTGATCAATAAAGTGTTGGTTCAATAGTTTAGGTGTTGTCTAATAATTTCAGATCATGAGTTCAAAATTTAATGGTATCACATTTACATTTTATTGGAGATAGGTGGATGGAGTGTGCGGCCTCTGTCCAAAAAAAATATAAAATTGCTATTATGAATTATGATTTTGAGAAAGTATGATAGTATAAAAATAAATTAAAAATATGTGTAGATTGAAAGAAAGAAATTAGAAATAAAAAGTAGAGTGGCAAACAATCTTATAACCAGTGATATTTATAAATATGTCTACAAGTCAACAAGTAGTGTATTATGATAAGAGATAAAATCTAAGAGGATTCATGAACTATCACCACTTAATTATAGTCTGAATTATCACGATTTTTTAAAAGGGTTCGATGAAAAAAATTAGACTGATTTTTTAAAATAAAATTTACCATTATATTTCTAAACTAGTATTATTATAAGATTTATATTTGTGTGCGAAAATTACGTCATTTGGTTTTAAAAAAATAATATCATTTTGCGTACATAAAGAAAACAACGTCTTTCGTATTCAGTCATTCATATTTCTCAACAAATTTAATAAGATCAATCATATTTAAGAAATCAAACAAATTAATCTCAATCATCATCCAAAATCTGTCCAATTTTTTTCATCGCACCCCTTTTTAAAAATTATGATAACTCAGACCACAATTGAATAAAAAAATAATAATTCAGTGCCCCTTTTAAATTTTTTTCTCACCATAATACCATGTGGCTTTAAATTTGAGGGAATGGAATTTACAACAATTATGAGTACGTAGCTATTTTATGTTGACACAGGGGTCGTCGTAGTTTGCTTTGAATTTATGCTGCTGCTGGAAAGTGATGATTAGGAGCATATATCTATCTATCTATCTATCTATCTATCTATCTATCTGGTGTCCTTGTACTTGCAATTATTTATGATAAAATTAGAATTGCATAAGATCAACGCAGCCCACTCCACAACTGCAATTGCTAGCTTTATATAGATATCTGTCCACGAATGATTGGTTAAGAATAAAAAAATTTATCATTCATACTCATTGTGATATATCGACTAACGTTATTAGTCAGTACCAACAAGGTATTGACCTAATGATATTGGGTGTTGTCTAATAATCTCAAGATACTGAGTTTAAGTCCTGTTGGTACCGCATTTACGCTTAGATGCGCTGGAGGTGCGCGTGAGCTGGCCCGCAATAAGTATGAACGTCATTATCAAGGTGAATGAGATGTGCAGCCCCTAGCCATCACGAAAAAAAAAAACCTTATTTGTGCGTCATATCGATATTTGGCATGGATTCTAAAATCTATATCTTTTGTTTCAAAAGAAAACAAACAATAATAACTCACCCTAGTTTAAGATTCCACAAGCAAAGCAATCATGCTATGATTACATACAGACACATATATGGATCCGTATTATTTGATGGTTTTTATTTAAACTATGTATAAACATCAGGATCTTGATGGTTCCGGTTCGAACTGCTATATAAAAGTGTGAATCCGAACTGAAACCCTACGCACGCATAAAAGTAATACAAACAAGTGATGTATACCCCCGCATCCGAAGTGCATAGCTTCGGAAAAAAAAAATTCTTCGTCTCACTATGTGTTTATCAGTCAAATCAGTGAAACACTTTTTGCAAAAAATATGCATGTCGAATGACTCTTAAGCCATATATTTATAATGAGAAATAAGTTGTTGGCCTTTGGCCCATGCTTCTATCCATGGTTCAAATTTATAGATTCAACCCTCGGGTTTGACGGCTAACATATCCAAATTAGGCTTGGGTTGATCTGAATCATATTCAAATTGAATTATTTTTGAAGTTTTTTTACACAATTAATACTTCCTTATCTGTTGTGTGCGACTCTATAATTTTATTCACAATTAACTTTGGAATGAAGTCAACTTAATCATAAATGACATCTCATAAGATATTATGACTCCTAGTTATAAATAAATTTGATTCTCTTGAGACTACCAAACCACAATGTGAGTGCATAACGGGTTTAAAGACAGACTTTAACAATCTTGCACTTGCACAGAAACTAGTTGTAATTAACCCCTCTGCCAAATCATGTTTTTAATGAGCATAAGAAGGAAAATATGTTTTCTTTATTTAGCTTAATCAAGTTTCTAGGTCTCCGACTAAGATTGAAATATAGTTTCTTTGAGCATGCCCATGCATTTTTTCAACCTTCACTCATCGATGGGTCCAAAGATATTTTCTTTGTCATATGAGAGTGACAGACATTGACTCACTTCCCTCATCATGATTCATGACTTATCCGAAATCGTCTTTAAAATTATTGGTTTATTTAATGATACCAAAGTTAATCATTCCACATGTAGGTAACTATAGGTGCAACTCAGATTGAATATTATACTCAAACATCAAAAGAAAAATTAATAACACTAAATTCCTTACATGTCTCTTTGAAACGAGTCGATTCAACACATATCCTCAATATGTATTCATGTCATTATCTCGGTATGAAATACGCCAATGACACATGAAAAATGTTTTATCAAATAATTGTCACATGATAGTCTTACAAATCATAATAATATAAATAATAATTACAACTTCAGGACATTTTAGAATGAAATTATTTGTGAAATTAACTCTCACAATCAAATCAGATACTTAATAATTTATAAATAACTTTTTTTTCATGGAATGCGAGTACCCACGTGATATAAGTTAGAAGAGAGTTGGTCAACTAAATGTTAACTAGTTTTCATATTTGTCTAAGAATCATGTGCTAACCCCAAGTCTGCGATACTACCACATAATGGGATACAATTAAGTAACTGGATGAAACTTTCTTACCTTTTCTTTCTCAACTTTTTTTTTTTTTTTCCAAACTTTGCATTTGTTCCAAGTTATCAATCTTCCCTTGTTCAACTAATTAGGGTTTGCTGATATATGCCGAAATCTGAGCTCACTCGTTCAACTTGATACAACTAGCTAAGGTAAAAGCAAGATACGTTTGAATAAAACTATAGGAGTTAAGGAATTATCGAGTTTTTATTTGCTCCTCAAGAAACAAGTACAAGCCATGTGTCTTATAAATTAAGTTACAAGTTAATGTCTATTCTCTATTTTCTAAAGGTGTGTTTGGTTTAGAAAAAAATTGGTGAAAAATGAGAAGAAAAATTTGGTGAAAAATGAGAAGAAAAGTTTGTAGGAAAATTAATGTAAAATAGGAAGGAAAATTTATTTATAATAAAGAATGTTTGAACATTTTTAATCATTTTTTATCTCAAACCAAACAAGAATAAATGAGATGGATTCAATGAGAGAATCTACTTTCCCTCAAAATTTTCTTTTCACCAAAATTTTTCCTAAACCTAACACACTCTAAGGCTCTGTTTAGTTTTGGGAGAATGAAAAATGAGAGGGAGAGTTAGATGAAATTGTAGTTTAGTTTAGGGAAAGTGAGTGAGATAGAAAATTAAAAAGTGTTTTGTTAAATTTCTTACAATTTCCTATCCCTATTAAAAAAACTTAATTAAAATTTGCACAATTCATTTTATCAACTTTTCACTGTCCTCGTATTTTCTCTGAACTAATTCTAGAGCCTAAGTGAGCCTCATTTCTAAAGTGCATCTGCTTGCAATGTTTTCCGTACACATCTGCCAAAAGGGCATACTAAAGCATTTTGCGACACCTATCTTCATACATACGCTGTCTGCAAATATATGAAAATCACTAGAGGTGGAACCCTGGATTTGCATATATATTATTTGATATGGAAATCTCACTGCATCAGCATGGCTCTCTCACAGTCTTACACACACACATGTTTTGATGCTGCTGCTTCAGCCTTGTTCTTTTCCTGATCTGGCTGTCATGTTACTATTCACAAAATTGATTCTCTCCAGCCTAGCTAGTAGATTTTTCAGGATTCAAGAAGGTTTCGACACGCATGCAATATATATAATGATATTTGATCTTCGAATAACTTTATGTGTTGATTGAAACATATATTCCAATACTGTTTAGAAAGAATTTGGCTGTGTTTGGTATGAGGAAAAAGAAATTTTGAGGGAAAGTAAACTCTTACGGCGGATTTCACGTTATTTTCTTCTTATTTGGTTAGTAGTGAAA
>NQLW01000076.1:3625107-3667066 GCA_002312845.1 Kalanchoe fedtschenkoi
CAAATCCCCCCCCCCCCCTCAAATTTTCCCTAAACCAAACACAGCCTTAAGGTCTGTTTTTAATGTAAATAAGGTTGAGTAGCTAGAATCGAGTTAAAGTGAATCGAATAGAATTGAGCTAAATGAATTTGATTCAAATAAAAATTTTCACCCGGACCCTCATAAATAGATAATAAGGTATAAGCAAAATAAATTGAAAAAATTGTCACACAAAAAATAAAATTGAAATGAACTAGATTAATTGAACCGAACTAAACTGAACTAAGTTAAATAAATTTGAAGATGAGAGAACATACCCTTCCAGAAAAGCTTACGAGTAGTTGTAATGGACACTGAGAAACATTGGCATGAATTTGTAGCCACAGTCAAGGGGAATCCTAGGGTGGTCAACATCAAATCCATCATCTATCTATCACAGTCACAATATTTATCTTTAAGATATATAGCATCTTGTCCTGTATGCATGCGAATCTACATATTGATATATCGATTGGAGGAAATTATGTGAGTGAGGCTTGGGGAAAATCTTGGGAGCAAATTGTAACTGTTTGTTTCTGTAACTTGGTTACGCAAACAGAACATATCTATGTCTGGCTACATATCAAAGGTAGTATGGGGAGGCGGTCTAGCTAGGGCGAATTTGTTCAATAAAATCATATATGTGTTGTGCTCTTCAATAGTTAGGCATGCAGTAGTACTTACGGATCTGCTCAAGCATGCTTAGTACTTACTCTCGATCCCTTTAATCTGGTGCAAAGACAAACTGTTCCAGATATATATGTTCATCACCGCGCCATGTGTTGGAAATTTGGAATACCTTCTCCAGTCGTAGATGCCATACCAATCAAGTCAGCTATTGGATTTGGTTCACATTCAAATCCACATGGGCCATTTGATAGGTTATGAAGAGAAACTGAAGTAAGATTAAGAAACCCTAGCCAGAGTGGTCTTGAGTTTTATCAGTTGGAAGCAACAACCAGATTGACTTGGGCCGCAGTGCATCACTATATATCTATAGGGGTTGAAAACTTTCTTAAATTGAAAATTTTGTAGACATCAATTATTTTTTTTCATTTTATAAGTTTATTTGTTTTATTAATTATCTGAGACTTAATATATGCGACAAATATGAAAATGTGTAATTTTGTACTATATTTAATCAAATGTCATTAAAAAGAAGTCTTAATATTATTTTAAGTTATTATTTTTATCATTAAAAACAAAAATTTTTTATATTTTGTGCGCAAAATGATAACATATTTTTTTCATTATTTACCATCACATATTATATATTGTGAACATCATGTACAATTTTCACTGATTGAATTTGTATAATTTGATGTTCGCTTATTCTTCTATATTGATTTTATTAATTTCACGTTGATGTGCAATGTTTCTGCGTACACAATGAATCACACATGTGCACCAAAACTCAATACAAATCCATAAATCGAATAGTTATATAATTGTGAATATATGTAACAACAAATATAATGCAAAAATAATATTTCATTGTCTAATAAAAAACTTCATCAAATCCAAAAAAAATATGTTCACTGTCCAAAGATAATAAATTCACAATAAAAAATACTCATAAAAAATTGTAAATCTGAAAAATCTGTTTACTACTAAGAAAATTCACCAAAATCACATAAATTCATTTCCGTTCATCGCTCTAAAAAAATTCACCAGCCCCGTAATTCCAATGCATCTAGTTCGGTAATTTTGAATACGCCACAGAGGACACCAAACTTAAAAAATCCAAAATATAAATAATATATTTACTAATAAAAAATATATCCATCAAAATCATAAAATCTAAAAATTGTTCACTACACATAAAATTCACCGAAACGACACTAATCTGAATCAATTCACCACCCTACAAATTCTCCGGTCTCGTGAATAATCAAGTTTATCAAATACATGTTCACTGCAAAAATACATTACACCATTTTTGTATACTGTAAACACATATTCATTGTAAAAAATATATTCAAACTCATGTTCACCAATAAAAAATACCCACACATATCACATTCGTTGACAGAAGTCCATATTCTCCAATAAAAAAAATACTCACAAGTATTCACAGTCAAAAACACATGTTCACTGTCAGAAATAATGTACACTGCCAAAACACATTTTCACATTGGCAATGGACATTTACTAAATGTGCAAACTCAAACAGGGCTAGCTCAAATATTACATGAAGAGAGGGCTCACGTACCCGGACTTCTTTGAGAACTTCCATGTGCTTCACACTGGGACTCAGAGTTTCATGAATATCTCTGTGCTGTCCAACAAGATATTAAAGCTGCTTATTCTAAAAACATTACCAGAATTAAGAAGTTTAGAGGAGCGAGATTTTCGGATCCTATTTGGTCCGGAAATATTATTCGCATTGATTTCGCGAATGTAGCGTATCTGTACCGGATTAGATTTTCAAAAAAACCGAACTCTAACGTTGAGGATAATTTTCGTTCCAATTTCTAACCAGCAGTGGGGTTTAATTTTCGGACTAGTAGTGGGTAGATTGAGGGTGTGCTATTTGAGGGTCCCTTTCGCACCATTTTCAGACAATTAGCGCATTAAATAAATTTTCATATATGATTTTAAGATCAAAATTAATCCCCAACCGGTCCGAAACTAGTCCGAAAACTTATTTATTGAAAAGTAATTTTATCCACAAATGATCCAAAAATGTTATGAAATCCTGCCCACAACAGCTCCACAAATGGTCCTAAAAAAATAGGTCCGAAAATGACCCTATATAACTCCTCTATTTAATGATTTTTTAATTCTTGCAGCCTACTTTCAAAACAAGCTAGTGCGAAAATAAGTCTGAAAATATTTTTTTCGGACTACATTCTGGACATGTTTCGCGTTAAGTTTTGTAATCCGAAAAAATATACTTTTCAGAACTTTTTCGGACCTATTACGGAAATTTATTGATCCACAAAAAAAAATAATTCTGATAGTGAAACAAGGAACACCAAATAAATAAGTCATGCAAAATAAGCATTTCAAATAAAAAAAATACAATTAGAAGTATGTCATCAAAGTAACGAGTTCTCTAATATAACAAATACTTCTGCCAGAGTGGGGATTATTCGTAATTTACAAGACGGCATGCGGCAGCTGCAAGTATAATCTGATCTCTCCGAAAATCTCAAGGCATGTAGCCTCGTGGCACCACCAATTATTTGTGCAATTTGATGTATCCATCATATTCATCGATTTTGAGTGCTTCAATAATTGTGTTATTATAGATAGTATCATTTTACTAGCAAAAAAAAAATTCATCACCAAGACAACGACACAAATTAAAAGTTCATCACAAAAAAACAGAAAGAAAAACTGAATAATTTTAACAAACAGGCGGCGTGCACTTTGACACTAGATCAGTAGATTAGAAGCTCAAATTCAAAATCCAATCACCAAAAAGCCAGCCATAACCAAATCTATACTCACATACAAAACCCCATCACTAGATATCAAATCTAGAAAACCAAAACTCTAAAGAGTCACTAAACAATCAAATCAAAACCTGAAAACAACCACCAACAAATCAAAATTCCTAAACTTATCCTGTCAACTGATCCTGTACGAAAATATGAGTTATTAAGATTATTGCCAAGCATAATAAATATGTTGATACACAAAATAAATAAGTTGAAATAAGGACATATCGTAATCAAAACACGTTCATTTCATATATAGAATGATTGATTACGTTTGTCCACAAGATTCTCATAAATTTATCGCATCATTGATGTAGTGAACACATATTCACATTAAAAAAATTTCTTAAGCCCATAGTAAAAAAATTTCAGTAATTTCCAAAGGCCCGCAAATGGTCACCACCGCAATGACTCTGACCGCTATAAAATATAACACCAAAAATATTGGGGCTTTTGCAACATTTGAGCAGAGAGTGGTGCTACAATTGGATATCACGTTTGTGGACTTGAGGATATTCTTCTAGGCTAGATTTATGGGCTCTGGCTTGTTGGCACTAATAGTGCACTTCTCCATTGTGATGAACTTGCTGTCATATAAGCCTGAATTTTTTCAAGCGAAATCCATCATTAAACCTCTTCAAAACTAAAGCATTGAAGAAATCTGACTAACATCAAATTTTATTACCAGGTGAACTTCGCTGGCACAAAAATTGAAAAAAATGACATAAAAAGGATCCATAATTTTACAGTGAGATTATTACATAAGAAGTAATCTTGATTCACTTAAATATTAGAGAAAATCATAATTTCATGTTGCAATTGCTGACTGTTCCATGTAACAAAAAATCTGCAGATTTTATTACCAGGAATGTTTTGGAAACATTTCAAATATCGCCTCTCACCCCTCTTGGTTGTTTCCCTTCATCAACTTTAAAGAATGGATTATTTTCACTGTCACCTCTGCCACGCTGGTCACCAATTTTATGTATACTATCTACTAGTGAATACTTTCCACCTACAAAAGCAATAATAAAAATATGAAGACCCTGAAAAATTAGACAGCAAATAAGTATAAGAGCATTAGTTGAGCATTGACCGAGATGGCAGCAGAACAATGTGGTTTTTTCCTCCTGCCATCATTGTCCTTGGATAGCATAAATTGGTTGAGTTTGAAATTTTACAATTCTGCAAGTGTGGCCACACAGGAGCTTGTGAAGTCTCCAAGCTCATCTAACTTGTCTCTTGTCATGAAGCCTAAGTGATCACTTTCAGGCTAGAGAAATTAGATGTTTCATCAAGACAATCAAAATATATTTACTATCAGCGACTTGGATGAGGACTCGATGAAACTAGCAGTTTTTAGTGAAACAACTCCATGGTTATTGTCACATGGGTGGCATCTCAACAGCCTGCATATGCATCAACATAGCAGATCCAAAGTCAAAAAAAATTCTCCCAGAAATATCTCAAATTCTTTTAAATTTGAGAACAAAAAACACACACTCAAAAACCTCATATTTATGTCCCAATGGAGGTCCGATAACCTCGCCAAGTCGCTTAAAAATGCAAAATTAGGGAGTATGTCCACAATCTAAGTATAGTAGTTTCTTATTGCTGACGAAAAAAATTCACTTACGAACCTTGTTCGATGAAATCTCAGACTTTTCAAAATTATGAATGGAAAGGTCAAACCCTAATATTGGAATACACTATGGATGAAATAGATTGTTGGCGAAGTGAATTGAGGACGAGTGATGAGTCACAAAGAGCATGACATGGCTGGGGTGATGTGATTTGAAGGAGACAGCGATGCGGGCGATGAGCAGGACGGAACGACAGTGAGAGAGAGAGGGAGGCGGCTTAGACGGTGTATGCCTCTAGTTGACTTGGATCTGGACTCACGATAGACTAGATATGGATGGAATCGCTCTGGTGTAGAGATAAGGATAGGCTATCACTCGCGAAGGAATCTCCGGCCACTCGGTGGTGATATATAGATATTTGTGTGGTTAAGATTCAACGTCAACTGTTTATGTATAGATATATAGAGATGTTCTTCTCACTTTTGTATAAGGGTTATGTGTATGAGTTGGATTTGGATGATAATTTGTTTTATTTTGTGTTCTCCATAACTCTCAAAAGGATTTCTGTTCCTCGCTTCTAGAGCGTGAGATTGAGCACATTATGTGACTTGGTGGGGTTGGTTTTAATTATGCTTGTTGAGTAACCTGACATCGGATAACGGCCATGCAATTGGAGAATCGGGTGAGCAATTAGGGTTTGTATATCATCAATTGGTTCTAGGAAAGGGTGAAAGAAAATATGAGATTTGGTAAAGATGGGTTGAAAAATCAAAATTACGTGACACTTTTCTATTGACAGCGTCCACCCAAAAATTTCTCCTAATAAAATTTAGGCTCAAATTTTGAAATATTATAATTGTTGAAAATTCTACAAAAAGACGATGCAAAAGATAAGAATGAATACTCTAAAAATGAACCCTAAACTGCTACTATCTTTTTGCTAGCGCCTTCTCCTTTCATCTCAATCCCATCTTCTCCACTCATCAAGTCCTTATAATCTTTTACCGTCTCCCCATTTCTAGTCTCTATTCCTAGTCAAAATAGATTGCGGGTATCAGATATCTGTAGAGTCTGTTCAGAGCTCTCCCAAAGTCTGCACAACAATATAATGGTGCTTTGATTAGTTTGCGGCTGTACAGAGCTCCCGCAGAAAAGCCCCCTACACATCAATTCTCCAATTTTGGGAATCCTCCCTGCGCACCAAAACACTAAATTCCCAACATGGTAAGGCTACTAACAGTGAGCCAATCTTGATGCTACTTGATCTATTGTAAGATGACAACGTACGTAATTGCAGATACTCAAATGAACTCTGAGCATTGACGATGTGAGACGTACTACTATATAAAGTTATTTGTCATTATCCCACATATACTTGAGTCCAACCATGGTACAGTCGAACCTCGTCCCGACAGAGAACGGTTGACCATCTGTTCTGTACTAGGAACAGAAGCTTAATCAGTAGTGGCTGAGTAAATACAAGATGCCCATTTGTTGTCTTGTATACTGACTTGGTCAAAGCTTGTTGTTATGTTTGGGTAGACAGAGAGTTTGTGTACTGAGTTTGAGTCGAAGCTCAAGCAGTAACTCAACTCGACCGGGCGCGCCGTCATCGTCGGCTGCATGAATAAGTGCCGTTCGGACCCGAGAACCATCCACGCCCGGATCATCAAATGTCGTCCTCCCGACAAAGCCGCGTACAACGGCCTCATCCATCACTACTCCAAGTCCCAACTCAACAAGAATCTACGTCAAACCTACGCACTGAGGGTCTTCCACGTCTACCTTTCCAGACCTACTGTCGTCTCATGGACTTGCCTCATCTCGGCGTTAGGAGACACCCATTCCTCGCTTACCCACTTCGTCTCCATGCTTCGCTACGGCACTATGCCCAATCAGCGAACTCTGGCTGTGCTGCTTAAAGCTTGTGCCGCTCTCTGTACCGTTTCTTTTGGCATGCAGGTTCATGGTGTGGCTCACAAGATGTCACTTTCCACCGAGCTCTTTGCTGGCTCCGCGTTGGTCAACTTTTATTCAAAAAGTGGGCGATCAGATGATGCATGGAAGCTGTTCGGTGAAATGCCCGAGAGGGATCCGGTCAGTTATTCTGCTGTGATTGTCGGGCTGGCACAGAACTCGCAGCCAGTTGACGCACTGTCGTGTTTTGCTGATATGGTGGCTTGTGGTGTGCCGGCTACTGAATATAGCGTCTCAGCAGCACTTACATCTGTCGGGGATATGGCAGTGCTAGAGCCGTGTAGGATACTTCATGGCCATGCTGTAGTAACCGGCCATTATCCGAATGTCGTTGTGGGGACTTCGTTGCTTGATGCGTATGGGAAGTGTGGGTTAATTAGTGAGGCTAGGCAGATTTTTGATGAGCTGTTGCCTGACATGAATTTGGTCGGATGGAACGCTATGATGTCTAGTTATGCTCAGCAAGGTGAAAGCAAGCTGGTGCTTGATATGTTCACGTCGATGAATGCTCGAGGATTTACCCCTGATGAGTACAGCTTCTTGGCTGTTCTCTCCTGTCTTCAAAACGCAGGTTTGGCTGATCAGGCAGAGGGTTGGCTGAATGAAATGAAGCTCAAATATGGCGTGGAACCACAGATTGAGCATTATACTTGTGTGGTGGGTGCACTCAGTGGAGTTGGGAGGTTGAAAGAGGCTGTGAGAGTGGCAACTTCGATGCCCTTCGAACCTGATGGTGCCATGTGGCGGACATTACTTATAGCTTGCGCATCTCACGGTGATGCTGATATGGCTGAAACTGCTTCCAACAGGCTGTTAGAGCTTGACCCACATGATGATTCTGCATACATAATTCTTGCCAATATATTGTCAAATAAAGGAAAATTGGCCGAGGTTGCAGAGTTGAGAAAGAAGATGAAAAATAGTATGATTAGGAGAGTAGTGGGGAGAAGTTGGCTATAATTTCATGGGGAAGTCTGTCTGTTCTCAGCAGGGGATAAAAGACATGACAGGCTAATAAAATCTACAAAAAGTTTGCTGAGCTACTTGAGAAGATTGAGGAGTTGGGATATCATCCCAATTCGGACATGATACTCCAGTCTCCATGGAACTATATGTGAAAGGATAAGTGGAAAGAACTTCAATTCGGACATGACTCTTGCTTATGGTGTTCCAGGTAAGGCGATAAGGATTGCGCAGAATTTGATGAATATTGGCAGATGATATGGCAGCTTAGAGCCTATCTGATCGTTTGACGTTAGTTGTGTTGTCTGTTCCTTGATGTTAATAGAGTTTGGTTCTTCTTCCCTGAGTAACTTTGTATTTAGATCTCTCCCATAAATTTCAGAGCAGGGCTGGAAATTTTTTCTTGAGGCCGTTCATAGCTATCCAGACCACCGCATGGAAATTTCGGACATGACATAATTCTTCTGATTCCAAGTTGCGGCGTTGTGGGAAAGAAGCATGGAAAAGGTAGGGAGGTCTACAATTTCCCTCGCATTGTTGGAGAACTAGGAGTTTAAGTTTGTGCTGAGAAATTGACAAATTGAATCAAATTGAATCAGCCGATTAGTTGCTGACAGTCTATCATTCTTGTGGTTTCCGGTTCAAATCTCATTGGTGATTGAGTGCGTGATTTTTTTTTAAAAAAAAAATTCAGCGGATCAGTTTGGTTCACTTCAATATGGACAGTTCTAATTTGTTGTTTACCAAAAACATCGAACAATTCGGTTTGATTTTTACCGAACCATGATATATAGCAATTATGAAATAATTTATAAAAATATAACTATATTAAGTTTGATGTGCATATTTTGTTGAATGACTTTTCAATTCAATCGAGAGTTCTGAGAATTATAGGTCCAAGTCACTTGGAGTAAGCTTTAAATAGAGAGTGTTCCATGCATTTTTTTGAGCATTTTTGGTTATTTTAATTTGCTTGAACCTCTTAAAGAGGAAAAATGACAAGAAATATTTATTTTACTACACGTTGACTAGAAAAAACTAATAAATTTAGAGGAAAATTATTCTGGTGGCAAGCTTACAACTTTTGGTTTGACCTTTGGTCTCCATTTTTGTAGTTTTTTTTTTGGCATTTTGTTAGATGATTCAATCATCGCTACCAACACATTTTACATCTTTTTAATTGATAACCTAAGCATGAATCACATAATTCACTCAAATCATTCAATCAACTAATAAAAATAAAAAACTACTATTAGAATGAATTTTGTATAAGAATGATGAGGAATAAATTTGTTTATGTCTATCTTTCCTTACTGTATATGGCGAAGAGCCCATTATTCTCATCTCGCTCGGAGCTCTTGAAATGTCTGGACCACACCTACTCTCCGGCACAACCCACCCCCGGTCGATGGAGTCCACGCTAGCTGCTGTCACTCCATCGTCGGCAGTGTGACCAATAATATATTTCAATTTGACGCTAGGGATGAAGGGATGCTGGCCGAAGAAGCAAGCGTAACAGAAGTTAGAAGAGTCAGCCCCTGACATATAATCTACAACCTGTCCATTGGAAAGAACGCAAAGGAGCCGATGAAGCGCTTAACTTTCTATGACTGTTAGGCTTTGCTTCTCACAAGCATCTAGGGGCGGATCTAGAAAAGATCTTAAGAGGGATCAATTATAAAATAATCAGATAAAATGGGAATATTTAGTATATAATTTTAATTTTAGACTTTTTTCCAAATTTACCGCTAGTTAATCAATATATGCAAGGATTCAAACCCGGAATAAATCAATGCTCACATTTCAGAATTCAAAAATTGAAGTCAAACTTAAAAAAATTTCGTATGCTGATCACTCCAAATCTAAATCTAATTATGCACATGAAAATTAGATTCACCCAACAACTAGCTCAAGTAAAATTTCAAAAAAACTTGAACTGTGTCAGCAAAAGGATTTAAAACGCATCTCAATCGACTACCATCACTCCGCTAACAATGAGGAATCAAAACTCAGGAGTATTTTCCGAAAATTAAAGTCAAAAACTTGAATTGAACTCCATATGCTCCATATAGATCACTGCAAATCCTAATTTAATAATGCACATGAGCAATTGGGTTCAAATTAGATCCATCCAACAACTAGTACAAGTAAAATTATTTCACAAAAACCAAAATTGTGTTTGCAAAAGAATTAAAAAAACGCACCTCAACTGAGTATAGCTACTCAACTTACAATGAGGAATCAAGACTCAGGGAGTTATTACCAAAAATTAGATTATCTAACAACTTGTTCAAGTAAAATTTCACAACAACTTGAACTATTCAAAAAAATGGACCTCAACTGATTACAGCCACTCAGCATACAGTGCAATGAGGAATCAAAACTGAAGGAGTATTATTTTCCATAAATGGAAACCATTAAAATTCCCAATATTTTGCTAAAAAACCTACAGACGAGAACATCCTATGCAGTCCTCTGACACGTGTTCGGATCTCCCAAATCTTGTGGCATCCACGTGCAAATTCTCTTGTTAAACAACATACAACATCTCTGACACCTTCTCTTTGATGTCTTTCATCTCCCCCAAAACCCAAATACCAGAGCCAGATTTGGCAATAAATAACACACATGGATCTAAATTAAGGCAGCAGTGGTCTGTCATACATTTTGAATAAAGTCTACTAAATGAAGACAGACAACATATTACTATTATATATGACATTCTTAAATTAGCAAATCCGAGTTTTTTTACCAACCAGATCCCAAAGACAAGAAAAAAACAGAGCCAGATATGTAAAATTAGTGTTTGGAGATACCGGGGGAGATTGGTTTGAGCGATTGGTTGATTTATGCTCTAATCTCTTCTCCAACTGATTCTCTCTCTCTCTCTCTCTCTTTTGCAGCCACTCCTGCGGCGTTTCATGCCAACCCACACCCTCGTCGTCTTCCTCTCGGACGGCGGCGAGTGACCGGGCCGCCATCCCCGCCCTCAAATCAAAAACACGACAGCTTAAAATACCTCGCGTTAAAATGACGATGAGCATTCGCCCATTTCAGCTCCTAGAGCTCAATGTAATATCGGCGCAAGACCTGTTTCAGACCTCCCGCAGCATGAAGACCTACGCGGTTGCGTGGGTCCACCCGGACAGAAAACTCTCCACCCGGGTCGACACCACCGGCCGCACCAACCCCACCTGGAACGACAAATTCGTGTTCCGCGTGAACGAGGAGTTTCTCAGGGCAGACACGTCGGCCATCATGGTCCAGATCTACGCTCTGCACTGGTTCCGCGACGTGCTTGTCGGGACTGTGCGCGTCATTGTTGGCAATCTTCTCCCTCCCACCATGAAGTCCCACCGCCAACGCGGACCGCAGCATGTCGGGATGCGCTTCGTCGCGTTGCAGGTTTGGCGTCCCTCCGGACGGCCCCAGGGGATACTGAACGTCGGCGCCACCGTGTTGGACGGCTCGATGAGGAGCATGCCGCTGTACACCCAGCTGAGCAGCTCAGCGGTGGGGTACAGAGATTTGATGGGCGAGGAGGATCCGCTGCACTTCCACCACCACCCCCTCCACCATCACCACCACCAGACCGGAGACAAGATAGACAACAACAAGGATGATAAAAACCCGGCCAACGAGCCCAACCCTAACTACACGGCTCTGAAGCCGATTCTGAGACGCACGCGGAGCGACAGGAGCGAGATGGAGAGGAAGCCGGCTCTGGAGATGGAAGAGCTTTCGCAGATAAAAAGCTCCATGCTCAGTGGCTCGGATGTCCCTTCAACTGTCAAAATGAAAAATGGGAAGGTCAAATCCGGGTCGGAGCTTGGGATTTCGCTTCGGGTTAAGAAAACGGGTAATTCAAGAGCTAGTTCGGTGATCAGCGGCTCGGATATCATCTTTTACAAAAAGGATGTTACGAAAACGACGCCGCCGAATGATAACCGGGGCAAACCGGAGGATCCGAAGGAAAATAAGAACGCGTCGGATCCTCAGCCTAAGAAGACGGTCAACGAGAAAGTTGTTGCTTTCGAAGGGTTCGACCCTCCGGCAAAAAAAGCGGCTGCGGCGGCGACACCGCAGATGGGGAAGCAAGGTGATTACAACTGGCCGGGTCTCATCCCGCCGAACAAGCCACCTGCAAATCAGAAAAAGATGCCCAACGCAGGAGGAGGTCCTTACCAGACCAGCTCGATGCTGTCCTTCTCGGACGTGGGTCCCTCTCCATCAGAAATGGCGGCCATTGTGGCGCAGAAATATCCGGCGGAAGGGTCCAACTCGGTGCTGGAAGGGTGGAGCGTGGACGAGAGCGTGGAGGGTCTGCGGTCGAAGCTGGAGAGGTGGAGGATGGAGCTGCCGCCGGTGTATGACTTGGGGGGAGAGTACGCGAGCTACCCATCGAGCGGAGAAGATAGCAAACGAAGCTTATCGAAGCATGCAAGAAGGCACACTGACGGTGGCGCCACCGTGAGCGCGGCCGCGGCGGGCAACGGGGGCGGTGGCTTGTTCTCCTGCTTTGGGAATGTGTTTGGGTATGAGTGTTCCTGTGTTTGCGGCAAGCCGCCGGGGGGAGCCGGGCCGATGACGAGTAAGCAGGAAGTGGCCGGATCGAGGATGCCGTCAAGGATGCAGTCTCCATGGGTGCAGCACTGAGAAGTGGGAAGGATGAGCTGCTGGTTGCTGCCACGTCATTGCATTGCATGGAATTTGACAATCTGGAGTTACGGTGGAGGTTTTCTGTTAAATTCGTTATGTGAATTTTCTGACATTTTGTTGAAGAGGAGTCGTGTGGTGGATAATATTGTAAGAAATGATGATGGTATTATTATATTGTTTTATTTAATTTGTTGATTTTTTTTTTGAAGTGTCTTTCTTCCTTGATCACTAGTTTATTGATTTTTATTGTATCTTTCTTTTTCAGCTAATTTTTATGTAATAACTATTTTAATTATCTGGACAATATCAGAGTGATTATATAGAAAACAAGGTGGTTTTATTTTTCAACAACCACTTACAAATTGATATGTATTTATACATAAAATAAACATTATTAAATAATTTTTAATTCACATTTGTCAATATCTAATTAGTAATTTAAATTCATAACCACCCTATTTTTAAGTGTTGTTTAATCACTTTGCAATGCTAGATAAAGATCTTAATAACTAGGTTTCCATGCCTCGTGCGCCGTACGGACATATTTTTTATAAATTTGATCAGCAACATTGATATTGATATCATGTGGTGACAATCCTGATTCAGAATTGAAATTAAATTAAATATATATTTTATCACTATAACAATATTATTATTTTGAATTTCTGTAAAAATTGTTATATTTTTTGTTTACGATGGATCAATTGTACATTGATCATTTAAAATAATTTTTAATCTCATTGTTCTTGTGATTTTGTTTTGTTTTATTTATTTTATTTGCGGTGGCTATACCTGTTAGGTATACAACTTAGATAGTCAGATGTTAAAATTATATTGCTTTAGATGACTTGAAATGATTTTAGAAATTTTAGTGTTTTAAGGTTTTTGATTCAGTGTTATGCATTTTGCATCTAATTTAATTTTCATTTCACTCAAATTTTCCTCAAACCAAAACACAACCTAAAGAGTTTAAAACTTTAAAATTTGAAAAAAAATAAAAGAGTAATTTTTAACAGTTCTAATTAGATATCCCAGAGTATATACAATTTTCTCATTTTTATATATGCATTTATCTTGATGGCCCATCTTATATTCCTCACCTGAGGCTCTTAAAATTTGAGGACCGGGTACCTTCTATTGACGAAACTATTTGATCACTCTCCATCCTCTGCGTTACTTTGTGTGAAGTTGTAAAGATAGTTTGGTGAACTCAGTATAAAACCTAAGTGATATCATTTTTCTCTCACATTTTAATTCTATTTATTTATTTTTTGTTAACTAAACACACCCCTATTGCTCAAATAATCACCCCTTTTAAGTGTTTCATTTGGATACGAGCACAATATTATATTTCAGGAAATGATATCACTAGCCTGCACAAGATTTTTTTTTGCTTAAAAAGCCTTTTCATACTTCAATCTAATGGGAGTTGTGATCCCTCCGGAAGCAGTCGCATACCTCCACCAATTGGCTTCGTTGGGCTCACATGACCACTATCTCCATTACGGACACTTCGGCCTGCTCGGTGGCCGCCTCCCACCAAATCTCTCATGGAGCGGATCTCCTCAGCGATTCGAGTTAAGAAATTGAGATCCATGTCAGCAACATTAGTGTGGGAACTCTGCTGTGTGAAAGAGGCAGCAAGAGACTACTGCGAGCCACCAGCCATCTCTCGAAACTCAGAGTCTTGCATGCCCAGATCACACGAGAGGTAGATGCTCTAGAACTCCTCAAAGACTTCGTCTCAAACCCTCATTCCTTCACTATCCGTGGTAGTGAAACAAATGAGGGATCTTTCAACTCTTCTAAAGAAATCTGCATCCCCAGATCCGTCGACAATTAAGAGCAAAACAACATTAGCTATTTATAAGCTATACAAATTTCATATTTGCCCAGTTTGACTTTTTTACAATTCAAATAAGTTTTAAGAACCTTTTTCATGATTTTAGAATTTAAGTTGGTCAGAAATCATGAACTTCCACTTTGATATTTGATTATGGTATGAAAATACTAAACTTGGCATTTTAACAAGTGAAACAAGTTTCAGGTCTTTTTCATAGTTTTGGAACCTAAGTTGGTTCAAAATCTTGAAATCTCACTTTGAAACTTGTTTGAGGTGCGAAAATACCGAACTTAGCATTTTTATAACTCAAACAAGTTTTAAGGACTTTTTCATGGTTTTGATACCAAATTAACTTTGCTCCAAAATCATGAAATCCCACTTTAAAACTTATTTGAGGTACAAAATGCTAAATTTGGCTTTTTCACAGCTCAAACAAGTTTCAAGAGCCTTTTTCATGATTTTAGAATTGATGTTGGTTTGAAATCATGGAATCTCACTTTGAAACTTGTTTGTGGTGTGAAAATGTTAAACTGCAAGTTTAACAAGCTAACCAAGTTAAACAAAGTTTCAAAGTCGGATTTCATGATTCGAAACCAATTTTGGAATAAAACATAAAAAAAGCTCAAAGTTCTAAACATAAGATCTAAACTTATCTTGTAAACCTAATGTAGAAACGTAAGTTCGAAAGCTCAAACTCCTCACTAAGCACCCACACAAGTGTCCATTCCAGGTAGCGGTTTGCCTTGAGCTCAACGATGCCCTTGTTCTTCCACTTCCCTGTCTTCAAGACCTTCTTCTAGATATTGGACGGATTTGAGTCATTCCAAAGCATAATATGATACATTCGCCACAAAATATTGAGTAATTATAATAAGTTTTAATTCCGTACAAATAATATTTGCAACAATATGGACTTTACCAGTTCTCTTGTATGCGAGTGGGCATCCTTTGACCCAAAGTGGTGGGTCGTGGGTCCTTGTTCGCTACCATTCCTTGCTAGTTGTGGCGGTTCTGTGCCTGCACCCCCTTGAACTCGTACGTCTTTATCCTCTCGATCATTCCAAACTAGAAGGCTTCCCAAGCAAAATCGGCCTTCACAAAGTCATTTCCCCAAGCGATGCGAAGTGAATCTAATAGAATATCTGACCACTTTGCCTTAAAGCATTTGACAATCTTTAGATCATGATCTGGTCACCCAATGTACATCGACTAAAAAATATATAAGTGTTAGATTGCTAATAAGGTGTTCATAAAATGTAAACTCGAACATATAAAAATAACTAATCTTAAACTTATCAAACCACCTCTTGCTGACTTCAGTTGGAACATCGAAGTCTGTGATCCAAGTCCCACTCTAGTTAAGGTGCATGAGTATGTGCACTGCTTTGTTCACCTCATCTGGGAGGAACTTGAAATAATGGTTAACCAATAGTTAAAAATCCACATCATTGAACTAAACTTAAATCAACCTATAGTTACTCTCATCTAACTTACCTAGAAGGCGAAGTTCGGGTGATGATTGTCCACTGGTCTGCCTTGCTCTGTCGGGTCTCTCTAATACTCGACGTCCTAATGACTATGGACTGTGTCTAGAGTCCACAACCTGTCGTATGATGCTCCTAGGTGGACCTGCAATTGGAGCATAGTTGTCTGGGGCTTTGAGCTGCATTCAAGTGACAAGTTGCTTAATGCAGCAAGGTGTGACGTGCTGAATGGGCTAATAAACCCAAGGCTCACTGGAAACTTGCTCTATCCATTATTGAAATTCAGGATGACTTAATCCGACAGATGACTGAGGAGGAGGTTTCCCCGGTGAGCTGCTACTCGGGAACGTGGGTAGCCTCCTCACCGGAGTCCCCTATTTGGCTAGAAACTCCATGCACGGGGCCTTGTTCTTCTTCTAGATCAAGCCTGAAGAAGTCATGATTGTAATTTACACAAAAGGCTATTAAATCTCTATATAAATTTAATAAATAAAGAAAAATTCAGCAAATGAAGACAAGTTCAGCAAATAAAGCAGCTTTTAATTTTTACAAGAAGAAAAACACAAGTTTAGGTGAATATAATATGAACACAAAGTCAGCAAGTTTAGAAGCAACGAATGATTCATATTATATGAATCCATGAGCAATGTTTTTGCTCACAAATAAACACATATGAACTGAGTACAATATCAACTTAGTAACAAATTTATATGAACTCAGCAACAATATTAGCGGAAAGTTCATAAACTAAGCAACTATGTGAAGTCATACAGCAATTTCAGCACTACAAACTTAGCAATTCATGAACTTAGCACCACAAACTCAGAAAATAATAAGCTAACAAACACAATGAGTTTCTAAGTTTTCACATGTTCATTATAATTCCATACAAGAAATATGCTAACAAATATACTAAAATCTTACTTGGAGCTGCCGGAGGGAGAATTATTGGCTGTGTGGCGGAGGGGAGAGGAACTGGAACTCCTCGGCTAGGTTGTACTAGATGGAAGGCTGTCAGAGAGGAATTAGACGCGGTGCTGGGATCCAGAGGGATGTGAGGGAATTTGCAGCGGATAGAGGAATGGGAGGCTACTGGTGGTGGGATGGAAAGGTGTGCTGGGTGCGAACTATTGCTTTTTTCACCGACAATGTCAGAGGAAAAAAAAGAAAGAGGAGAAAAGGGAAGAGAGGAGGGAAGGAGGAAAGGGGGACTAGGGCTCAATTTTGTTTTCAGTTTCCGGCTAGTTTCATCTGGTTTCGGCCAATTTAAAAAATGGCTGATCTTGGCCAGAAAAGTGGACGGTTAAATATTCTTTGTAATAAAAATACAGTTCAGCGTCGGTTCGAACAATTATGGAAGAAAACTTACCGGATACATTCATGCAAGTTTCTGACACATTATTTGGCTATAAAAAACGTATTTTTGGTAGTGTTATTAAGATTTACAAATGTTGTTGTCTTTCATAAGAAGTTATGAACTCCACATTTTGATGTCGTAGTTGTCTCCCAAGCTGTTTGGCTTCACTAAAATATGTTGACTAACATAATTAGAGAAATCTTATCCGGGTCAATTGTAATACAGAACTTAAAAGCTAAGAAATCAAAGAAATCATTTAGACATGACCTGAATTGATCTGAAGTGTAGGAAGAATAGTGAATTAAGAGATTTTTATTCATGATAAGTATCAGTTTCCAATAACATTTTTTCCTATCATCTTATGCATCTGTAACTAACTTAAAAAAGGGGCATTATTCATACTTCAAACACAAAGAGTGAATGGAGAGAATGGACAGACCACCTCTAATCCCTCAATTTCTTCAATTTCTGTAAGAGTTTCAGGCACAAGGACATTATGTCTAACAGTTGTGCAAGCTCTTCCAACAACAGCTTCAAATCTCATTTTCTCTATAAAATTTAAGGCAAATAGGAAAAGAAAAACACAAAATATGCTTTATGTCAAATCCTAACCAACATCTGCCACTCATCTCCCTAAA
This sequence comes from Kalanchoe fedtschenkoi, assembly GCA_002312845.1. Lineage (NCBI taxonomy): Eukaryota > Viridiplantae > Streptophyta > Magnoliopsida > Saxifragales > Crassulaceae > Kalanchoe > Kalanchoe fedtschenkoi. The sequence goes on from NQLW01000076.1 coordinate 3,643,076, forward strand.
ATCTCAAAACTTGGAGCCGAACTGGTCCAAAGCGCATCAATCCCACCTCCAAATACCCACCCAATCAAAAATTTTTAAAAATTAAACTCATAATCCAAACTTAAATAAAATCATAACTACCACAAACCTAGTGACAGGGCCAGCTCAAGCAACATTGAGGCCTTGAGCAACATAAATTTTGAGCCTCATGTGCCTTAAACAAGTATTTAGAATACTAAACCACTCTTCCACTGCTCACCAACACAGCAACTCAAGTTCACATCGTAACCCTCTATCTAAAAACCTCCATCTCAGCTGTCTCACTAACCATATCAGAATTATTATGTTCTTTAAGTATCACTTTTCAATCCTATGTGTAAGAATTTCAACACCATTAGACAAACACATTGGCCAAAATTAAAGACATGCTTCATAAAACAGAGAAACATGGTCAAATGCCAACAATTAACAAGGAAACAACTCGTCATCGAGACAAGATTCCATCCAAATTTCATACTAATAATGACCAATTAAAGTGAAATCTAAAACGGAACGCAGGCGTAAATGCCACCTCCCCAATGACTAAAATCCTAGTCACCCAATCAATCCAAAAAAGAACAAATATATTCAAAAATTAAGAAATCATAGTCATGGCCGTTTGAATTTTGTTGTGAGAAAGAATCAGTCTTAATCGCGTGTGCTTTTGCAGTTGATGTCGTGTTTTACGCCGTAATTGTAAATGTCGCCGTGAGCCTTTCGTTATAGTTGTCGGTTTGTATTTTAGTTTTAGGTTATGTGTAAATTGAGTGTTTAGCTTCACGTGGAGGTGGGCTAGAAAATTGAGGATCTTAGAAATTCGAAGGCTCAGTGCGCGGCTGATCTAGTTGCACCGGACCTTAGCCTGCCCTACCTAATGAGTCAGCAAAAGAGATGAAAAATGATTTCACAAGGCTCGAACATAGATGACATAAGAGAAGATGTAGGCTTAAACATAGGCTACAACTATCATTAATTACAGATTAGTGGTTGTGGCTATACAGTGGCGTTGTGAAATTATAACAATATTGTTTCGTTTACTTAAATAAGATGATTTCTTTTCATACTAAATCATCCTCCATACTCAAAAATTTATTAAGATTAATTGTAATGAATCTAACCAACTGATCTTAAATAACATCCTAAATTAGTACGAATTTTTTTCATCACACATTTTTCGACCATTCGGATAGTTCTGACCGTAACTGAGAAAGCGATGATAATTCAGATTCACTTTTTGTGTTTTTCTCTGATTTATGATAAACAAACTTTTAAATGAGATTTAAACGAGCAACTTATTTAGGAATCTCATTTCTATAACCAATAATTTTATAATTATAAAAAACAGATCCGAATCGAGTTTACAAGCGAGTCTCACACGAGTTATAAACAATTTGAAATCGAACTTTTAAACGAACTCATAAATAAGCTACTAGCAAACATAAACAATTCGAGCTTTACATTGTTCAGATTCAGTTCGTTTATTTAACAAACTTCAAATGAACGTTCAAACAGCTTAGCTCATTTATTATCAAACTGGTATTACCCAAAACAATCCATAATAATGGTTATGCATGTTAGGTTCGGGTCCTGATCTTACACAGCTGATTGACAGGCTGTGACCTTTCCCTTTAAATTCATGGCGAGGCTCTGACCTATCCCTTTAAATTCGTGGCGGGTCCGGGTCAAGTTTCATTGAGGCCCATGGTAGCATATAAAAAATACAAGTAAAGCAAATAATATGATGTTTGGTAGCCTCGATCAGGGTTACAAGTAAATCAATACAATTATGAGCTGTTCGTCAACATACTTAATAAAATCTCGGTCAAAACTTTGTTCCAGAATAAATGTGCAAACTTGAACCTAGTTTGAAAACTCATCAAATAAGTAAGTCGAACATAAGCAATGAGATAGTTGAATCATTATTTTTGTGAATAGTTCATTTATGGGCATTTTTAGAAGCTCAATTAAAACTTTTTTATATCTCTTGTGTTTTTGAACTTGATTGTAATTTTTTTATACAAGTAAAAGTTATTGATTAAAAAAGTAAACAAGTAATTTGTTTAAGGCTTGATATATATAACTCGTTTAAAAGCTAATTTATTAAATATTTATAGCTTAAAATTAGATCCATCCAAATGTTTAAATGAAGCTTGAGCTCAACTCAGAACTTGTATAAAATTATACGAGTTAAGAAAACGATCATATATTTTAGAAGCTGGTCAAAATTGCCTCCAACTCAATTTTATGAAATTTTAAATTCAATACGAATAATAAATACTTACTCGACAACTCATTTAAAGTCTGAGTCTAGTTGGCTATACAAATGAATATTCCTCTGTGAATTGGTCAGCATTTGATGCATGTGGGCCTCCATGGATTCTAATACACATCATTTGTAGGTAGCTCGGATTAAATTCTATCTCCATACTCGTCATTGAGTCTTGACCTCTAATCCAAGTCTGCTTCCAAGTCAAACTGGTCCAAGTCAGAATTAAACAGCTCACACACGACAGAACATTTTAATACGAAGTTGCTTATATATTTGTTCCTTTGGCGTTTTCAGACCAACCACAGCTCGGCTCCTCAACGGCGAGGCTACTGCAAGAACATTAAAATGGAAGAATTGCACAAGGTGGCCCGAGCTTACTACGACAACGGGTCACCGGAGGTGAGATCACTAGCTCATGGGTTCTTCTACTCTCTGGACACAGACAGTGACAGCAGGATCAGCGTGGCGGAGTTCAGGGAGTTCCTCAGCCGGGAAGGCTACATCAACTCACACGTTAACAACTTCCTATTCAACGAACTGGACAGGGACCGAAACGGGGCGTTGGATTTCAATGAGTTTCTGACCTTATACTACGTGGTCAAGACTCAAAATGGCTTCTGTCGGCAGTGTTGGCGGTGCTTGAAGGGGCTGTATTTCACTTGTGTCACATGTTTCGACTGTCCGACCGCTACGACTTTCGATCTCTGCCCAGATTGCTATAGCAATCCTAACAGACCAACCTATCACCCCCATAAGAACTTTGTTGACAGCGGTTTGCTGCTCAGAGCAAGGAGGAGGAGCTCCGCCGACCACGCTCCCAATCCATGCTCTTCCCACGCTGTCCAGGTAACAACTTTAAACTTCGATATTTTAAGGTTTAAGTTGGAACCACAGCCATAGGGCGACGCGCGGTACATAAATAACCTTGTTATGCATTTTCTATTTATGTAGCAACTAATGCAGCCAGCTGAAATCCAACCTCACAACAACTGTCAACCAGACAGCCAACCAGTGGCCGGACTGGTAGTCATTCGATATATCTTGCATTCCTATTTTTGTGTTTTTTTTTTTCTTTTTCAATTTTGATGGGTTTTGAAACTTGCCAGACGAAAACAGAAGTGGCACTCTATGCACTGGATATTGCGTTGGCTGCCGGAGCCACTATAGGAGCTGCTGCGTTCTGCACCATTATGTGAGCTTCAGTCCAACAGCTTGAAAGTCATTCAGATCAGTTATTATTGGTGTAGTTCTTATAAATGGCTACATATTAATATTATTTTTAATTATATAGTTATGAAAGTATGTAATTCCTCCGTCCAGAAATAGTAGTAGTTTTTTATTAATTTGAGTAGAAGAATAAGATATTATTAATAGTTGTTTAACAAATTGAATAAATAAATATTTAATGTATCTCTCTTAAATTTAGCGTAAAATATATAATAAACTGCATTGAGATTGTTAAACAATAAAAAAAATGTTGACAAATATGTTATAACAATCTTGATGAGGGATCTTGAAGATTTATAGAGAGGAGGCTTAATAGAGCAGATGGGAGAAGAAGAAGAAGGTAATATATGGCAAATAAATAGAAACAAAACAACACCATACATCGTTTAAACTTGGCGCGGAATGTTTATTTGCCTGATTAAGGAACAAGGTTGCTAGCTGACACGGGAAGCTTATTTGTCTTGTTGGAGATCGAAGTCGCTCATTAGCACGGAAGCCATCCTACTTGCGCATGACGACGACGTTCGCTGCTGTAGCTGAAATTTTCTTCTCTAAAATGCTGATTGTCGCCTTAGTTCAATTCCGACGATAGGACGACTATGGCAGTTGGTTGATATCCCCTACAAGTTTCACCGTAAACAGATTGTTGTGAATGTGAAACTTGGATAACAGAGTGGAAAATAATATAGGCCGAAGAGATTTCCTCAAGACATCATCTGGTTGATCTTGAGAATGAATGAAGTACAGACGAATGATTTTTGCAATGACTCGATCACAAACAAGATGACAATCAATCTCTATGTTGATCGTGTGCTCGTGAAAGACTGATTTCTAAGCAATTCCTAAAGCTAATTTGCTGTCACTTGTTACAAGTATCAGAGTGGCATCTACAACACCAAGTACTTTAAAAATGTTAAGCACACATAGAATTTCACATATAACATTAGTCAGAACACGATCGGCAAATGATCAGGAGACAGACAAATGAAGACTTTAGTTACAGACAGGCGACTAGTAAGTGGACAAGCACATCAATCAAAATTAGAACTACTATACGACGGAGGTCCCACTCGGTGGGTTGATTTGACGTAATGGACAACTCTATGAGGGCTCTGCATATGAATAGTATAAAGATTTTTGTAGGTTTTTTATTAAAGAAAACCATTAGAGAGTTGAGAGGACTGTCTTGGAGAGTGTCGAACAGAGAAAGTCCAATCTTATAATAGACATCTATCGACAATGGAGACCTATGGATGTGGACTTTATTAAAAGGAAAATCATGTTAAAAATATTATGTGTTCCTTTCGTCCTTTATTTATATTATTGTGTACTGTTGCGTGTTATTTGTGTGAGTGTGTCGTGCTATATTGTTTCGCTGCGCATGACTGGAAAAATAAAAGAAGTCATATACTAAAAAGTTTTCATATTGAAATAATGCGATTTTGGGCTAAAGTGATAAAAAAATAAGTTTTGTGACTAATCAACCGAAAGTGGAAGTTTAGGGCAAACTAACAAATTTGAGAAAATTTGCTGATTAAAGTTTTACTGTTGTTGACCGGCTGACTCTTGATATTGTACTCTTTTACTAGTTTTATTATTGACTAGATTTGAGTCCAAATTTTATTCTCATTTTTTAAACAATTTTAAGTCATAACTATATTCCTAAAGTCATTAAAAATATTAAAATTAACAAGAAGAAAAATAAGCTCTAAATAGAATTACACTCCATTTAAGACCTTCTTACACATCATAGTACATTTTTGCATTCAATAGGGGTCAGAGAAGAATTTTTTAAGTTTTGAAAAGCTGAAATTTTCAATTATTCATTCATTGTTATTTATGTCTCTTTGAATGACATGTACACATGTCGGATGTAAGATTGGTCGATGAATAATTCATACACTCATTCCATTAGAAACATCTAAGGACTTTCAGGCGTAGTAATCTAGAATTTAAATATGCACGTTAGAAGACCTAGACTCTAGAATTAAATAATATTACCCTCTAAGATAAACTATTTCACTTCACAAAGACACAAAACGAAATGAATTGCGTACTTTTAGTCAATATCCTTAGACAATCAAAGACAATTCCTCTAAGCTTATCTATGAAGATTGAGTAGTAAATTTATTTTTTATTATATTTTTAGAAAAAAAATATAAGGTTAAATATTTTTTAATGAGTGTTGTGAGTTGCAAAGTTCGGAATAGAAAGATAACGCGATATGAAATTAATTGTAGTCAATAATTTGATGCATAAAAAAATTCAGAAATTGAATTTATATAAATATTGAGTGATTACTGAAGTGGAAATCTTACAATATTTTTTATTCCCTTTGTTCATTTCAATCTTTATTTTTTGCTTTTGTTTTATTAGTAGTTAATTATCCAAAATATATATTGACTAGATTATTAACCCTAGCAAGTCTAGTTTGCTCTCTTGGTAAGACGTTATTAACTCCGAAAATGAATATATATATATATATGGGAGGGATCCAGTGTAAATACATATTTCGTTGTAAATAGTGGACAATTCCTGACCACTCATTTAGGATAAATCTAAATGTGAGTTAATCAAGTTTTTCAAATTTTGAGACATTTCAAATGTAATAGATAAAATAAATAAATATAAATATAAAACAAAAAAAAATAAAAAAACCAAAAAAGTTAAAAATAAAATAAAATAAAATAAAATATAAAAATAATGAAAAATTCCAGTTTACAAGTCGTTTACCGCATGAATTTGTTAGCTAGTTTCTATTCACCCAAATAATGGTGAACTTTTAGTTCACCATGGTGAATAGATAGTTCACCACTATGGTGAATATACAATTCACCAAAATAAATTTGTATTACCTAGACCACAAATCAAAGACCAAACTCATCTCCATATCACCAAAGCCAGATAGACCAAGTATAAAACGTTATCCCACCATGCCTCACCATACAAACCACATATTTGGAATTCGTTGCAACAATGAATCATGAATTCACCACATATCTAGAATTCACTACAACAGTGAATCGTGAATTTACCACATATATGTCATTCACGCAACAATGAATCATGAATTCACTACATTAGTATAACATATAAAATTCACTATAGACACTTCACTACCATGGTGAACAGACGGTTCACCAGTACAGAAATTACATAAATTAGTCGATCAACATAAAATTAAACAACTATGTCATCAATCACCATAGTGACAATATAGTACATACACAACCTGTGAACTATAATTGAAAGCTTGTTGTTTAGATTTGAGGCTTGGCGGAAGAATATAAAAAAAAACTTCTATGAACTTCCACACCTTTTGCTTAAAAAGATATTCAAACTTCCCATGATTCTTGTCTTCTTTGCCAGTCCACTGAGGATTGAAAATCAACACAGACGGGGTCATGCAAGCCTCCATTGACAGATGTAACCGCCTTTTTGTTGGTCCTGAATATGGTGAACAGACAGTTCATCAATACAGAATTTACATAAACTCATCAATCAACATAATATAAACTGAAACATTATGTCATTTATCCACGGAGACGGTGTACTCATACAAATAGTTCACCACCAAGGTGAACAAACAGTTCACAAACATAAAAATGGGCTCATCATGATGAACAATCGTGAATTCACCGCATCAATATAACAAATAAATCACATATCTCGAATTGAATTAAACCAATCTAAACATAAAGCTCTTACACTTAAAAATAAGATATGGTGAAAAAATTGCTCACCATACTAAAAATCCAGGTATATTGGACAAGTAAAATGATTGTTTTTCGGTAATTGAGACTGGCACATGGCAGAGAGGTACTATCTATGGGTGGCAATTGAACTGGTGCCACACATATCAAGATCTTCTGGCGCCATGCCTTTCGGTAACTCCCAGTCAAACTAGCATAAAAGATTTGCAAGAGCATAATTAATTTCTGACATGGCAAACTGAACACATGGGCATATTCTCCTCCCCAAACCGAATGGAAAGTACACCTGATCTTGACCTGTAAAATTGTAACCAGTGCCTAGAAATCTCTCTGGCAGAAACTCCAGCGGCCTTTCCCATGTGGTAGGGTCCCTGTGAATGGACCATATGTTTATCAACGCTATTGTCTTGCCAGGAAGCTTGAAGCTTCCTATACTGAAAGTTGTAGATACCTCTCGAATAGTCATAGTTGGACCGTGTAGTCGAAGTATCTATTTGATAACACATTTCAAGTATTTCATCTTATCAATATCAGACTCGTCTATTTTTTATTCCCCCCCCCCCACACTATGCACTTCCTCTTGCACTTTCTTCATGATTCTCGGATTTCTAGCCAGTTCCGTCATATTCCATTCCGTACTTGATGCGGATGATCCGATTCCCGCAAGGAACATGTCCAGTAAGATAGAACAAAGCAACTCCAGATCTACAACATCAAAGCAGCAGCCACCAATGTACCTGCACACCCAGCGGATACAAATCATATCGTCGCTAGCCAGAGCCTCAGCCGGCGGCTCGACACCCCGAAGTCGCGACATCAGCCAAGGGTTAACTAGATGGGGAGGGTGCGACAGAAGTGGGAGGAGATAGCGGTGCGGGAGCGGACGGAGTCCCTGAAACCAGCTCGCCCTTCTCATCGCCGGCCTCGGTCTGCTACTGCGACGAATTTGAAAACCCTAAATCGGTAAAGAGGGTGTGTAGATAGACGAGGAAACTGGAAAGTCTGGTTTCATTTGTGCAATTGAATTACTCAAGTCTATCGAGATATGTTTGATTTTTGTAAATAACATGTAAAAAACATAAATTGCAACCATAGGATCTAAGTGAATTAAAGGATGAGATTTGTCCACTATTTACAATGAAAATACCATTTATATTTGATCTCTCCTCTATATATATCTATAGAATTAAAAATACACATCCACATATTTTATGAAAAAGGATACTAAAGCTACGTTCTATAGTACTCATACTTCTCAAGAGGTGGCGGTTTCATCAGAAAATATTCTTCTGTTACGAGGGTGATCCGGGTTTGATCCCCGACAATGACCTATTTTTAAGATGATTTTATTTTAAATATAACTGCTACAGTCACAACAACAATTTTTCAATGAAACTGAGATGAAAGCTTAAGCTTTTTTTTATATATAAAAAACACACCTCAATGTGAATAGTTAACAGTGACAAATTTGGTATTGAGTCAGGTTAGGATAACTTAACAGTTTATCAATATTTCTGATGCGAAAATTTGATCTAACTCTGCTGTTATTCATCTTTGCATGCACGCAAAAGAAAGACATAATAATATTTCATCAGCCAATAAAAAGCTACCTAGAAGACTAATCCAAGAAAGGATACTAGGAATCATGCTCCGTAAGCTAGGGTTCTGAATGAATGATTTACAGTTTCAAAATGGCTAGACTGCAGCCTCATCCAGAAAAGATTGCTCTTTAGCAGCTTTCTTTATAGACCCGACTTTATGCCACTGATCACAAGCATCAGAAAGTTGAACAAATCTGAGTGTCACAAGCTGAAGTTTCTTAATCAATGGAATGAGTTTTCAGTGATGGTCTTTCAATTTCCTGTTACTCCATTGACAAAATAGCAGGAGATGAGTGACACCTGATGTCCTCAAGCACATCTATGAGGACTCGGTCTTCCGTCGAGGCTGGAGAAAAGTCTCAATGTGAGAGGCGCAAGAGCCGTTGAGCTCTTGATGTCAAACATAAATTGGCCAGAATCTGGATGTTCTTTTACAGGTCAAATTGGTTGAGCATTTACCCCTGAGACTCGGTTTCTCTCTCACGTCTATAAGCAAACATTGACTGAAGACCGAATCTTACACTTCTATTTTTGCTAGTCCTTTTGCTCAGGCCTCTCTTTCTTCCAGTTTCAGCAACAGGTTGCAAGGCGGGTACTAGACCAATCCACAGAAGAGGGACTAGAGCAGCCAAAGCCTGTATCACAATTCCAGTTGGTAAGCTTGAATAATCGCCAGAAGTAATTCCAATCATATTCGAAAATCCAACACCTAAAAACCCACTAAATATCGAAGATAACATCAGTGTGGATGCCATGAATGATGTAAGGGATCCTTCGCATCCAGGTGGGCATAAACTAGCCAACATCACAGTAAAAGGCAGGGTCTTGAACTGTGCGATTGTTTCAGCTAATCCTGATACACAAAGCACATACATTTCATTTGATATTCCCAATTTGATGTTAACTTGCTTAACCAGAACCAGATCAAGAAGCAGAGCCAACGCGTATGCAAACTGTAAGCTGCTAACTAGCTTTCTCACAGACAGCTTTTTCAAGAATCGATCGTATAGCACAGTCAGGGACAGAAGTAGCAGCTGGCCAATCACTTTTGACATGCCAAGAACTGAAGGATTTATGTGTAGGCATTGCACCTGATAACAGAAGATAGAGCCAGAGAGAATGGGGATCATGGCAATAGACCCTGCAATCCAAATAAGAGGTCGAGATATACGCTCGTCCCTTATTGCCATGGTAAAATCAGAAAATTGGTTTTTTATACTTTCTGAAACTGAACTGGCTAGTCGAGTCTGATCAGTTGGCTTCCGTAATCCCAACGACGTCTCTTTCGTCGTGACAGAAGCTACGAACTGTGTGGAGAGTAAAGCAGAGAACAACAAGAACATGGTTCGAGGCTCGGTCTTGAGCAAACAAAATCCACCAATTAAGTTTCCTAGTATCCCTCCGGCAGCAGAAGCCATAAAAGCATAAGACTGAAGGCCGGTGATTTTATGTTCCTGGCCGTACTCTGCAACAAGAGCATCCTTAGCAACTTCGGTGATAGATGCTCCAAGATTACTAAGAAGAACTAATGACATTAGAGGGGTTATAGCCCTTCCTGCATCCGGAATTAGAGCTAAGGGACCCCAGGCCAATATCTGCAGCAGGACTGCCGGCGATGTGCAAACCATTAGTGCCTTGACGGCAATCAGTAACCAAAATATAAAATGCAAAGAGACAACCACTAAGACACCTTATAGTTATAGGATGAGAGAATTGATGTACACATTTAATCAAATTCAACAATTTGCGTATGGATATCGAGATGCAAGACAAGGTTAAGAAACACCAGCAGACAGAAGCAACATACCTCCAATGCAGACATATGGAATTCTATGCGCCCCGCCTATATACACAGCATCAGATAACACACCATAAAGTGGCTTAGCGACCATAGGAAGATTACCAAAATTCTGAATCAACTGCAGCGTAGAAGGATGCATATTGAGATTCTGCGCCATATGTGTATTCAAAGCCAGCCATGGGAAACACCTAAACCCAGAAACCCAATACCCCAATCCACAAAAAGACAACATCTGTTTAAACCCCACTTGATCGCCAACTTCCTTCTCTTCTTCTTCCTCCTCGTCCTCCTTCACACTCTTCCCGAGTTTGAAACTATCAGGGCTCTCCAATACCACTAGGGTTCTGATCTGGCGATCTGGTGGATCCCCGACTCCACTAGGGTTCTGATGGTGAAAGCATACAGCAGGTCTCAACCTGGTTCTCACAGCTTTTGAGCTGCGCGAGGGTCTTTGTGCCATCCCGGCTGCGAACACCAACGTGCCACCTACGTAAACCGCAGAGCTAATCATCCTTTCTTATTAGAGAGGGATTCTGAGAATACGAAGACTGAATATTCCGGAGGAAGGCAGTGAGACAAGAAAGATGGGATCTTTGAAAATCTACTTCCTTTAATATAAAAATACCCAAAATTAGGATGAAAGAAAATATGGCAAAACCAACAAGAGGAAGACAGGAGAGCGATCTAGAAGATTGTGGCTCATGGTATGAGTAGGGTGTGGTTGTTTATATATCCCTAGGCCCTTTTCCGTTTGATGCTGATGTGATATCGAACCTTGGAATCACAGAACAAATCCAAGTTTGGTTCTCTGACGTTGGATGGCTGATTTGGGCAGACCCACTTTTAGTTTTCAACATTTTTTATTTTTTTAAGATTTTCAGTGTTTTTCTGCTGTTCATTTTTAATTTTTGGGTTGATTTTGTGTGATGGTAGGATGGATGCGGAGTGGGCAGAGCGTGAATAGCGGCTGAGGGGTGAAGATGAGCAGACTGATGTTTGTTCATCTCAAGGCTGAAACCCATTTTACCCTCAGTGACAGTGGATATGCATTTTGATGCAATCAAGAGACTTTGTAGCTTCTGATAAGGGAAAACTACCGAAAGAATGTATGAACTATCAACGTAACTATCATTTTTTTGTAATTTACAGGTTTTTTAATTTTAGGCTGTTTTGTAAGTAAATATTTTACAATCAACTCCAGATATATTATACACTAATTACAAACTCACCCTCAACAAAACTAACCTAACCCAAACTCACCTTCAACGCCGCCAGAGCTAGCCCGGCGTGACCGAAGCCAAGAGAAGCGAGCAGGGAGACTAGCGCGAGCATGAGGAATCGATCGGGAATCGGACTGGTGCGATCGGCCGGGGGAGATATTCCCGATCTTCGACCGGCGGCTGCTGTCGGAAGCGAAAGCGCGTGGTCGAGGCCGGGCATATGGAGGTCGCAGAAGCGCGCGGTCTACACGCAGTAGCTCCCCGGCGCGGCCCCGTCCAGCTCTGCCGCCGCGTCGTGGTCCCGATCATCGACCACGAAGAGGTTCCCTAGCGCCTACTGCACCTAGACTATGCTATGCTCTCTACTTATCTCCATAAGCGACATGGTCCACTTAAGCCAGTGATCAAAATTGCTTCTCAGCATGCCAGGAGCTGGTGAATAATATGGCTGCTTCCCTTCAGTGTGGCTTGTTTCACCAGTGAGCGAAGCCAGCGCCTTGACTTTCAAAGGTGATTGAGAAATGCTAAGTGTGTCCATAGCAGACAGAAGAACGAAGAATCATCCGAGCGCTAAAGAAATATATCTTTCATGCTTCACCTCTAGAATTTTGAATGTCCGTTGAAATGATGCGGTGTACGACTCCTGCCGTCTTTCGCGGTCTGCGATACCATTCAAACGCAAACCAAAGAGTTTTCAGTAATGCCCCATTAGCCATGTGTGGAATAAATATGCGCCCCCAGTATGGATAGTATGGTCCCGGCAGCTTCAGCAGTGTGAAGATGACTGCAATGGCAATAAGATGCCATGGCACTTCCGCTTCCCTTAGAAGTGGAGAAAGATCAAAAAGTGTCTCCTTCAAAACACCAGTAAGAAAAACCCCTATCAGCAACGGAACCGGCGTGAGAAACAGCTTCCTCTCATGAGCGCAGTAGGACAACTCGTTAAGAGATGTCACCGCCAAAAGGGGCACACTTAAATACATCACAACCGCCAAAACCAAATCAAGTATCAGCTAAATGAAGTGATCAGCCGCTCTATTCCAAGGGAATATCTTCACCGGTTGTGGAAATCTCCCCCAAATCTCCCTGACTTTCTCCTTCAAATGCGCAAACGCAATCTTCTTATCGTCATCTGGCATTCCTGCACTCGCACCCACATTTGCCACAAACAGGCCCCTCGGGCTCAACATGTCTAAACCCGGAATTCCTTAAAGACAAGAATTTACTGCCATTCCAAACGGCGGAACTCGTCGCGCCGGTGGCGAACGATCGTGGCTGGGACCTCGGGGCGGGGAGCACGCCAGGAAAATGCAACGCCATCGGAGCGCGCGCTTCCGCTTCCGACAGCAGCCGCCGGTCGAAGATCGGGAATATCTCCCGCACCAGTCCGATTCCCGATTGATTTCTCATGCTCGCGCTCGTCTCCCCGCTCGCTTCTGTTCGCTTCGGTCACGCCGGGCTGGCTCTGGCGGTGTTGAGGGTGAGTTTGGATTAGGTTAGTTTTGTTGAGGGTGAGTTTATAATTAGTGTAAAATATATCTGGAGTTGATTGTAAAATATTTACTTACAAAACAGTTCTGAAACTGAAAAACCTGTAAATTGCAAAAAATGATAATTATACCCATGATTTGTAAAAATGTGATAGTTCATACCTCAATTTCTGTAGTTTCCCTTCACACAAATGACCATGTTTACATTATTTCCCCCTTCGCTTGATACTAATATTTTTTGGATAGTTCTTGAAAAGTCAAACCACATTTTTTTTTCTTGCTCGTTCTGTTACTTTCAAATCAGAGTTATAATAAGAATTTTCCTCTGCATCATCATTGCAAGTAAACTTTTGAACTTCAACTGAACAGTTTTTTTCTCTCCAGAGAAGAATTGTGTGGCAAATATTCATCATCAACTGCATTCTCTAAGATGACTGAGGTTTCACTATCTAAATCATCTAAGATTTCAAAAACATCCCCACATCATTCTTACAAGATAAATATCTTGAATCCATTCTATTCAACTTTTACAAAAACTAGGCGACACTCAACCAATTTTATTTGAGGTTAGAAACATAAAGAACATAGGTAGTTTATTTCAATTCACATCCTTTTGTACAAATATTGATGTCTCATTTACTAGCCACATTATGTGTCTTACCATCATCGAGTTTCACCTGTAAAGTGAAATCTTAATCAAAGTTGACAAATAATTTCTGATTTTTCGTCATATAGCTACAGCAACCACTGTGTACTTATCATACCAAAATTAAATTTCATATTCCACTGCATACTTGTTTGTTTTAAGCAGGCACTTGAGGATTTTTCCCAACATCTTTATGGGGAATTATTTATCTTCTATTAGGCTGTGTTTGGTTTGAGGAATGGAGCGAAAGGAAAGTTAGAGAGAAAATGAATATCTCAAAAAATTCATTTTATATTATCCTTATTTGGTTTGATGTGGAAAATGATGTAGAAAGTACTAAAACACTCTTTAATTTAAACAAATTTTCCATCTAACTTTCTATTTAATTTTCCACCCTCAATTTTCTCTAAACCAAACAAAGAATTCCTATGAAAAATTTTCATTTCTGTCAAATTTTCCCTACACCAAACATAGCCCTGAGGTCTGGTCCCAAATAGTTTACACATCTCAGTCTGAAACCTTTTCTATTCATCTCCAAACCTACACAAAGTTCATACAATTATTCCACTGGCTGATTTCATTATTTGACCTAAGCATGAATCAATGATCTAAAAGTGTACCTGTAAACGTGGAGACATAACTCCACCATCCTCCCCCATGCCGTGTAACATGTTCAGCGAGTCACTAATCCTCCTTAGAAGTCCATGGTCCCTTCCTCCATCCTTCATCTGCATGTCCCCTAGTATAGCCGCAGCCATGACTCCTCCCCAAAGGGCCCCAACCATGTTGCAAAGTTTGCTGGCTAGCTTAAATAGTGAATAATAAGCGTCAGTTTGCTCTTGTCCCAGATAGCTGCTTGTTATATTTCTATATATATATACATCCAAAACTCAACCGTGCTGCAACATATTTCAAAGACAAGAGACTCCATCACCATGCATGACTCCTACCATCTAGTGATCTACCGAAACGTTTTATGTAGTTAATTTTTTTTTTTGAATTTGCAAATCTATTTATCTCTGTATAAAAATAGTAAATTCTAACTATCTAAGTTTAATGAATTTGTCGGATATGCCCTTTCACAATATATAAGTTAAAAAGATGTTGTTTAAAATGGTTTTTATGAATTTAAGTTTTCAAGTTCTTAGAGTTTTAGTATTTTAGCATTTCCAAATTATTAAGGTTTTAGCATTTCCAAATTTAAAGATATTTCAAAAATCATGAAAATACTACACACTGAAACTTAAAAACTCTACTAAATCCTAAAATCTTGAAAATACTACAAACCCAAACCCTGAAATCACAAAAATCCTAAATTCTCTAAAACAATAAAAATATTAAAATACTTAAATCATAAAATCTCTACAAACCATAACATTATATATCCGTTTTTCTTCATTTATATTTATGTTTGCGGTTGAAGGCCGGGCTCATTTTACTGAAATCATTCAGAGCTCTCGAAACTTCAGGAGCGGCTGCCACTTTTTTAAAGTTCTCCTACTTCACTTTTTTGCCGATTTTGAGTCTAGATACAGTCTCACTGTCACGAAGTTGATGATCATACTAAAATTCACAAGGTCACTGATAACACTTACTTAGAGGGAACATACAGAGAGCAATGAGGCCGAAGGGCTACTGCACATATGCTATGGCCACAATCTGAACAACACATTTTTCTTTAAAAGCTACTTTACAATAGAAATGCACATAAGAACCATCCGGGCATCTAAACTAGATAACATCTTCACTCTTTAGCTTATTAAAATAATCACAACAGTAAATGATGAGTTGGGGTGATCATTTGAACTAATAATTCCCTTGTCTCGTAGTACTCCCTCCGTCCTCTATTACATGTTATTTACAGTTAATTTGAGTAGATTAAGGTGAAGTTAATGCTAGCGGTTGAACAAATTTAATAGGTAGGTGGTTAACATTTTTTTGAAAAAGTTCGTGCAAAAAGTAAAATTGGTAGATGATTATTGGTGAGGAATGTATTCTTTATTGACTATGATAATGAAGTGATTAATGTTTGACATTTTAAGGTAGCTGTTGATATTAAATACACATTGAAAATTGGTAAGTGACAAATAAAAATGGACAAAAAAATTCAGTTAAGTGACATGTAAAAAAGGATAGAGGGAGTAAGCCGTAAGAAAACCTAAGATAGAAGGAAACCGTTAAATTGATTCGTGGACGGCAGGATTCGAACCTGCGCGGGCAGAGCCCACATGATTTCTAGTCATGCCCGATAACCACTCCGGCACGTCCACTTTATATTACCTTGAAGAGTTTTCAGACTAAGTCTGATTAACTAAGTTGAAGTCTGAAAGTGAATTTGGATGGCAAGTTTCAATCACACCTAATCCAATTTCGGTCTTGTGCAGTGAGCAAGCTTATATTTCCAAGCTTTATTGTGCAGCTTCTGATTGGTGCTCCACAAGCTGCTTGACATATTGCATTGTTGCTGCATAATTGGGATTTGAAATGTTGGCCCCGACTCTCTGAAGAGTCATTCAATCTCAGGTCCTTCGTTTCTTGTTGTCTCCAACTGTGCTATATATATTTAGGAGGACCAAAGGTATGATGTATTGCACCAACAAAACACTCAGTCCCTGGAAGCCACCAGGGAAATGAAAATGAAGGTTGCGCCCCAAGAACACTTTAGGAAGCTGGACAAGGTCACTGAGGGTTTCGATGCAGTTATTGGGTAAGAGACTAATGCTCAACTTAACACAGTTAAGCCCCGTTCGGCATTAGAAATAGAATGCTATTATTAATAGGGGAAAAACTTAAAATGGACTCTGAATTATCAACGCTTACCCAATTGCGGTCCGAACTAGCACAATTTTCAAAAAAAGTGCGATGGAAAAAAAGTATATCTCTTTGTTAGAAAATCTAAGAATATCTCTTACCGCCATGTAAAACGCTTTAAAGCAATCCCTCTTTACCTTATACTATAAGTGGGGAGGGATCCATTGAGAACCTCTTTAAGTTGAGAACCATTGTGTACAATTCTGAATCAATCATTATGTACATGAAACAACAATGTATTAATTATCTGGTTTCCTTTTTTGAGTATATTTATTATTGTTTACTAATTATATGAGATTCATTTTTTATTTATTATGAAACAGATTTACTTGCCATTTTGAGATTTCGTTTTGTATTTAATTTACCGGATTTTTTTTGTCTAGATTCTTTTTCTAATTTACATATTTTTGAGAAATATGAATAATGAACTTGAGGTTCACTGCTGCAATATTTCACCACATGGAGGTTCACTGCTCAAAAAAATTATAAAAATATAAAAAAATATAGTCCAAAAAATGTTCACTATTCATATGCCTCAAAAATCTGTAAATTAGAAAAAGAATCTAGACAAAAAAAATCCGGTAAATTAAATACAAAATAAAATCTCAAAATGGCAAATAAATCTATTTCATAATAAATAAAAAATGAATCTCATATAATTAATAAAAAATAATAATTAAACTCAAAAGATGAAACCATATAATTAATACATTGTTGTTTCATGTAAATAATGATTGGTCCATGTTTGTTCACAATGGTTCTTAATTTAAAGAGGTTCTCAACTGATCCACCCTCTACTATATCTTTGTTATTATATGTGAGATTTGTTCTTTGTTTAATGTTGCATGTGTAATCCCTTATTTTTTAGTTTTAACAATAAAGTGATATGATTTGATTGAAGGCAGTATTAAGTATGATATTTTTTTTTTCAAATCTAATAACTATAGACAATGTTCTGCAACTACAGACCTTTCCTATACCGTCGTATCCATATACACAAATAAAAAAGTCCCGCTGAGATTATGAGTAACTATATCAATTATAGTTTCAGATATTTACAATTTACTTCTCTTGCATTAAATATGAAAGTAATTGCTTATGCTCCTCATAGAGTGAAATTGTCATAACATAGTTCATCATAGATAATCTTATTTAGTTTAAATAGATTCATAATTAGTAGTTGTTATTATTTTAAAAATATCACAATTCAATTTTAATATTACTGTGTGATGTGTATGAAATATATATTATCATATTTAAATTTAAAAAAATCTGAATGCACAATGTTGGATTTAATTATCATCCATATTTCTTGCTATATTTATTTATATATTTGAAATCAGATATAAGAAATTAATAAGTGGGTAGATAAAATTTTGTGATCAATTCTTAATTTTCTTTTAATGAATCAATTTAAATCATTAAATACTTAGATTTCATAGTTGAGCTTCAATCTCAGTTTACTACAACAGATAAATACACATTCGATCTTTTCCTTGTATAAATATTTACCACATATAAATATTGATGAATAGTTATCACTTATTTATTTTTTTAAACTTATTCTAATAAAATGAGACTTTGTTTTACCAAAAAATTATTCTAATTATTGCTAAAATGACACTACCAATATGAATGCTCCTCATGACATCAGATTGTATTTTTTGTAGTAAGTGCACTCATGAAAAAATTTTAAAATTCGTTATTTTGGTTATTTAAAAGATATTGCGCGTCAGCTTTAATATTACTATTTGATGTATGTGAAATATATATTTATTATCATATTTGAAATTTAAAAAAAAAATTGAATACACTATGGTTGATTTAATTATCATCCATATTTCTTTTTTATTTATTATATATTTAAAATTAGATATGAGAAATTAATAAGTGGATAAATAAAATTTTGTGATATATTCTTAAAAAGAATAACCTTTTAAGACAAATAACTCTGAGATAATAAATAATAGATAAAAAAATAGATATGGAGTTCAGAATTGTGGGCCACATAAGACTTTTAGATTCGGAGGGTATAAAAAAGATAATATTTTAGAAAAAATTTATTTAAAAACAACATCCTATTAAAAACGAAACCGTATAAATAATAATTTAGATAAATAATAACACAAGGATTATTCTAAACTCAAATCAAATAAATTAAATCATTTGAAAATGATTGAGTTTCAAAATAATTTACAAGTGTCAATCAAATAAATTAAATGATGCTCCATGATATTATAAATTATTTTACCCTTTATTTTTGTGTTATATAAATAATTCAAGACTTGTTATAATTTTTTTTTATATTTCTATATATGAATAATTTAAAGATTTGTTATTATTGTTTTTCTATTTGCATACAATAAATCCTATTGAATTTTGATGATAACTTTATAAAATAAAAGTAAATCTTAAATAGTTAGCCTGCTTTTTGTTATATTGTTTTGATATTTTGCTATAGTTATTTTATAAACATTGTTCATCATATTTTTTGAATGAATTAAGAGGTAAATAAGTTAGGCGCCTTTACACAATTATCCATTTTATTAATTTGTTAATTGAATGATAATATCTTTCAAATTCACAACAAAAATAAGAAAAAAATGAAGAATCCATCAACAATTCAACATCAACAGCTATAACATCCTTCCCAATAATTCGCCCAAATAAAAATTATTGTCAGATTGAATACAAGTCAATATCCAGTAGAAACAAATTGATCAGAAACTACTTCAAACTAAAGTAATCCACTACAGAACTAATCCACAAAACACTAAGTTAAATATAGTAGAAATAGTGACCAAGTTAAATAAATATCTAATTAAATATATCTAAATATTTAGTTTAGAAATAAATAATTTACTATTCATATAATAGCACCTTAATTTTAAGTTCTTTTCTATATGACACAGTAAAAATGATAACATATAAATAACTGAACATGATTTATTTATCCTATAGAATTAATTAAAAATTAATATTTAATTTTTGATAGTGCGGAAAGTAAGCACCGAAAACAAAAGATATTTTTCAAGTTTATTTAACGTAAAGATACATGCATCTTATTTTTCATTTAAACATATTATGAACAATTCAGAGACACCATATAAACCAACATGTCACGTATTATATTTTTAAGAATAAATAATGAAAATATAACTATAAACTATTTAGAAAAAAAATTATCAATGAATTTCTTTTCACGTCATGGTTTCTGATTTTTTTGTTTTGCAATGAGTAAAATATTATTAGTCTATCTTATAATCAAAAATTTAAAAAATAGATAAAAATTATATTGTTTGGACATTAATGTGAAATCGCCCATTCGGTAAGTAGAAAATAATGTTTGTGTATTTCAAATTTAGATCAAAGTTTATATTAATATGAAAAAACTAAATATGGCTTAACATGAGTAATTACGGACAATTATGATCATTTTCGTTTTATTTATCTTTGAAAAAATTGAGCTTTACTTATCCATGTAATTTTCCTTAGTAATTAAACTTCTGTAAAAAAACATATTAATGAATTTAGCTGGAATTTCAAAGTTTTAGAACAAATTTTTTAAGAAAATTAATGTAGCTCAAAATCAGTAACATAAATAAAGAATATTTTTGAATTTCAAATTATGTATATTTACATATAGTTATGATAATTTGTCATTTTATGTATCTTTTAAATAAAATCACGCTTTATTTATCCATAATTTTCCTTGAATTTAAATTTATATTTACATATAACTATGATAAATTTTCATTTTATTTATCTTTTAAAAAATTTGAGCTTTACTCAACCATGTAGTTTTCCGTACTAATTAGATTTTATCTTGTTATTTTTTATAAAATTTTAGTAAGACTAATGATAATAATGTATAAATGAAAATGATGATAAAATTTTTGTAAATAATACCCAGAATTATACTATATATACTATTTTTTTTATTAACACCTTTTTTTCCTTTGAATTAAAATTTTATGCATACCTTTTCTACATAGAAAGTTATAATGCTCTCATATTATTATAATTTACGTGGATAAATAATACCCACCTTAATTTACGTGAATTAAAAAATATGCTTGTGGTTATTTATGTGATGAATATCTAAGTGTCAAAACAGCACAATTCATTCTCATATTCGAGATTCTTGATTAGTATTGAATTTGGATTAATTCATATCTTTTGATTGTAAAGAAATTTTATAAATCAAACATAAAAATATACTTACTATTGGGGTTGAGTTTACTTTCGGATCAACTCACATTCGTTCATTTGATCTAAAGAACAATCCAAGTCAAACTAAGATCAATCCAATTAAATCTAACCCAATTCAAATTAATTTATTTAGATTTATTTGAGCCGGCTTTTGGTAGACTCAAACTGTTTACAGCCTTGTCACAATCACTGTACAAGACATTATTCGAGTCCCACGATTCCACAGGGCGCTGCGACATACATTGCGGCAATATCCACGGTGTTCCACTGTAGCTCACATAATAGTGCAGAATGCAGCAGCTCCTACGGCTCCAGCAGCCAACGCAATCTCCAGTGCATGAACCATCGCTTTTGTTTTCCTCTGAGAAGTTGCAAAACCCATCAAAATTGAAAGAAAAAAAATACACAGAAACAGGAATGCAAGAAATATAGAATGACTACCCACCCATCTGGGTTCTTCTGGTTGACGGTTTGGTTGATGAGAGTGGCTATTCTGAGGTTGGATTTCAGTCGGCTGCATAAGTTGCTGCATGAATAGAAAAAGCATAACAGCTTTAATTATGAATATGGTAACCCACAAAATATATCAATGTTAATAAAGTTGTTACCTATATACCTGGACAGCATAGGAAGAGGATGGACTGGGGGCATGAGCCGAAGATGTCCTCCTCCTTGCTCTGAGCAACAAACCGCTGTCAACAAAGTTCATATGAGGGTGATAGGTTCTTCTGTTAGAAATATTGTAGCAATCCGGGCAGAGATCAAAAGTCGTAGCCGCCGGACAGTCGAAACATGTGACGCAAGTGAAATACAGCCCCTTCAAGCACCGCCAGCACTGCCGACAGAAGCCATTTTGAGTCTTGATCACATAGTATAAGGTCAGAAACTCATTGAAATCCAACACCCCGTTTCGGTCCCTGTCCAGTTCGTTGAATAGGAAGTGGTTGACGTACGGGTTGCTGTAGCCTTCCCGGTTGAGGAACTCCCTGAACTCCGCCACGCTGATCCTGTTGTCTCCATCTGTGTCCAGAGAGTAGAAGAATCCATGAGCCAGTGATTTCACCTCCGGTGACCCATTGTCGTAGTAAGCTCGGGCCACCTTATGAACTTCTTCCATTTCAATGTTCTTGCGCTATGCGGTACACGCTGAGGAGAGAGGTTGTGTGCCTGTCTGGTCTAAAATAATCCGAAGCCTAAATACCGGCAAGTGGGTATTAAGTAGTGTGATAGTTGATTACATTATCATATGAAAATTTCAAATGCTTACAATATGTTGTTAAACAAAGGCTTTGTAGCAGTGTCAACCAGATGAAACCTTCAAAATATTCAGCCATGAGTCGTGACCATTTCAGTTTAACTTGGCAACAGATTTTGACTTATGAATTACTGATTATTGTAAATGGCTTACCTAGCAATGAGGGCCATCGTACGGCTACAGTGGACCGCAGCCAACGGATCAGATGCTGGCGGGTTCAATGAGGGCCTAGCAATGAATTCTTTGAGCTGTGATTGCTAAAGGTGTAAGTGTGAAGGGAATTACTAAGGAAAAGGATCTTAGTGCATGAAAGTGATAAAAGTACCTAATATCAATATTGATGAATGTAATTAGTCATTACGCCCAGTGCACTCTCTAATAATATCTGCACTCTCTACCAATATCAATATTGATGTTTGCGGTTCGTGATTCCTACAAAGTGCATTGTTTACGGAACCCCACGTCTCCCACCATCCAAGTATTGAACTAAAAGTAGAGTTGTAAAAAATATGATATACTAGATATATATTGAACTTACTCGATCAATATCCGATCAAAATTTAATCATATTTAATGAAGTAAATGAACTAGCGATATACTCGATATCCATCGAACTTACTTGGTCAAAGCTCATTCATTAATTTAAACTTTTTTAATAAAGGAGCTAAGGGTTACAGTTCTAGAGTAATGACTCATATTTCATACTCTTTTTACGCTCTCTGGAATGTATAAGACCATGTGGCGCCTAGATTTTCACGAATCAGAACTAGTCTTCACAATGCTCGGGGTCTCTAACTTATCCAAATCTTGAGGTAAATATGAGATTCTCATTAAACACGCATCATTGAGTGACTTGTGAGATGATCTTTATAAATGAACGCACCTAATTCAGTCCGGCTATTTGATCAATGAGATCAATCTTGAGATTTCACTTAGTCAAATCCTCAGCTAAAGTATGAGAATCCCTTCCTATGTTACCTTCCAATTCTCATATCATATTAAGGGATATCCCATCTAATTCAAGAATCCCTATGGTCCTCTATGCTCAATATCTAAGGAGTTAAGCGATCATTTTATATCTAGCCTCGACTACTGACTCGTTGTGCATCATTAGATTCTCGTTCGACGTCCATAAGGTTGACACCTTATGAAAACCTTCGAGACTCCCTATACTTTCATAAGTCTTCCCTCATATTTCAGAGTTGGGCTCACTTTGGATTCGCATTCAAGTACTTATCTCGAAAGTGGCAAAACTCACTATCACTCCCTTCTTGAAGAATTGATGTAACCTCCCACGATCAACATTGACATCCTCCTCGACTTAACCATCATGATGGATAGTTAAAAATATATATTCGTATGAAAGTTTCATCTTGTGACGTCCTCCCACACTTGAGGTCGACGTCATCATTAACTTAACTATCATGATTGATAGTTTACAAGCATATTATCCGATTAAAGTGCCAACAATGACATCCTAAAAATACGGTTTGAAACCGCCATATCAAATAAGCAAAACACAATTTCAAACCACTAGATCATTTCAAAAACTTATTGGATGACGATCCAATTGGAAAAAACAAATTTCCATAAATGAACACTTCAAAAAAACTCCTCAGTTTGCAGCCCTAACTAGACGGACATCTATAAACTCGGCACTCGATTTATAATCACCAAACCAAGCTTGGAAATTTTTAATCATCAAACAGTGAGAGCGAACACATGATA
>NQLW01000076.1:3685153-3715628 GCA_002312845.1 Kalanchoe fedtschenkoi
TGAGTAGATTAAGATAAAATTAATGCTAGCGGTTGAACAAATTTAATGAATTGGTGGTTGATGTTTTTATAAAAAAGTTCGTGCAAAAAGTAAAATTGGTAGATGATTACTGGTGGAGAATGTATTTTTTATTGAATATGATAATGAAGTGATTAATGTTTGACATTTTAAGGTAGTTGTTGACATTAAATACGCATTGGAAATTGTTAAGTGACAAATAAAGATGGACAAAAAATTTCGGTTAAGTGACATGTAAAAGAGGACAGAGGGAGTATAGTGGAGTGCTTGGCACTACACTTAAATGCACTGAAACAGAATATAATCCTCCAGTTTATTGATCCATCATCAGTTTGTTAGTTGAAGACTAGTAGTTGATAGATTCTGGTTGAGTTGTGCGTCACTTGTGAAAAAATTGAATGCAGATCAATGAAGATGCCTATCCTACAACAAAAGATCAAATAGCTAGGCTACGTTTCACTGATCTTGATCACCCGATCCGATGCATCTACCAGACACACAGTTCTGGAAGAGATATGGAGTTTGGTTGACTAATAAATTATATGATATTGACAGGAACCTGCAAGCCAAGAGCTCCCTATCCACCATTTAAGCGTCTCATCGTCCCAACCACATTGAAAACTCCTCAGCTTTAGTAGCTTGCTGGATCCACACTAAACTAACTAATCAGCATGTCATGTCCCCTATTTGATTCGTACGACATTTCAGTGCATCATATGCCACAATATCCTAGATTGACTAAGCGTATGGGATGGTTTGTGCGTCGATGGATAGATGGGCAGGCCTCATCACTTAAGTGTAGTACTTGATCAATCATGCATGCATGAATTAAGGTTTGATAGATACATATATATCCGCTAATAAAAATCTGAGAGTTGGGCACAACCTTAAAATATTTGCATGATTAGTTAAGTCTATCGATCAGGTCCTGCCATGTGAGATGTGGCCAACTTTTGAAGATATATATACATATTGCACCCTACAATAATCTGCTAGCTCAATAATCATGTATAAGTTGGAAAAACATACGGATCGATATAAAGTAGCCTAATCCAACCAAACAATATGCATAGGGGGAGTTACGTTTTCAGCCAATTTACGTTCTAGGGTTTTTAGCCACACGCATATCATCAATGAAACTGCTCCCATACGCCATTAAATTCACTGAAGACTGACTTCACCACGCAAATGACGATAAGTGTATGCACAGCATAGCATGTGTTAGTTGTCCCCGCTGATACTTTTAATACGTGGTTGATGCACATACTTGAAATTGAAAAGATCATTCAACTATGTAACTATGACACTGCATGCTCAACAGTCTTTGCCTCCTCCACATCTATATAATATATACCACACCACACAAATGGTCACCAACACAAGAAACTGAAGCTAGCTACCACTGCGGTGACAAGTTCTCACTAGACTAGCCACTGCTTTGTTTGGTATCTTCACACAGTAGAAAAACCCCGGCCCCAAGATGGTGTCCTCTGACCTAGTATATGGCTTCCGGCTCTCGTCTGTTGGACCGGCCAACGTGACTGGCACGGATGTGGTGTATGAGCCGAGCAGCCTTGACCAAGCCATGAGGCTTCACTACTTGAGACAAGTATGCTACTTCAAGATGGACAGCACCGGGGCCGATTATCAACAGCCAAGCCAGCAGATGACCTTGATCTATAAGATCAAGGAGACCATGTTCGTTTGGCTCAACCAGTACTTCATGGTCAATGGCAGGTTCCGCCGCTCTGATGCTGGCTGGCCCTTCATCAAGTGCAATGACTGTGGCACCAGGTTCATCGAGGCCAAGTCCCCTAAAACTCTTGACGAGTGGCTCGACATGACTCGCGAATCTTCCTCTCTTCATAAACTAGTTGTTCCTGATAAGATCATCGGCCCGGAGCCCCTTTTCTCCCCTCCAGTACTTTTGCAGGTACCCATCTCATACTTCTGTCGTTCCATTTTTTCATTTTCTTTTCGATCTTACACGCACCCAACTAGCTACAAGCATTTACTACACCCCTAGTTACTAGCACATGTACTTTAGACGAGGATAAGTGGAAGCTCTATCCAGGTGGAATCAACACATGATTTGATGCTGAAACCGCAGAAGTCAATTTAGTTGAACAAGTCAAAATTGCATTTGGTTAGCTGCTTGCTTGATGATACTGACCCGACAGCACTGTTACTTAATGCGACTGTTTTTATGCCGTTTTCTCCATTCAAAACAGTTCACGTGGTTCAAATGTGGAGGCTTAGCATTGGGCCTGAGCTGGGCCCATATCTTGGGAGATCCATTCACGGCAACCGATTTTCTGAACATGTGCGGCCTGCTTTTCTCGGGCCATAAGCCCAATCAAATTCCGTCATTCCCCAAGGTCAACACTCTCCTACCGAGATCCGACACCCCAAACCCCTCCGCCCATCTACCCGCTTCCCTCAAACGGGTCGACCCGGTAGGCGACAACTGGTTCGGAGCTCGGAATGACTGCAAGATGGACGCGCACTCGTTCCACATTTCTCCGACCCAGCTGGCCGATCTGCAGTCGCAGTTCCTCTCCAACATCGTCGCCAGTGAAATTCCCGCATTCGATCTGCTATCAGCGGTGTTCTGGAAATCGATCGCCATGGTCAGGGACGGGATGAAAGCCGGTGTAAACACGGTGACGGTGTGCAGGAAAGGTGCTCGAAAGATGTACTCAATGAACAACTCGTTGATTATCACCACGGCCGACGCGAGTCCAGCAGTATCAAAAATGGGTGTCGGCGAGATCGCGAAATTGATGGGTGAGGAAGCCGAAGACGATGCGGATAAGATAGAGGCAGCGATCGATGGCGAGAACGGGCTGGGGGACTTCGTGGTGTACGGTGGGAATCTGACGTTTGTGAAGCTAGATGATGCAGAGTTGTATGGAATGGAGCTGAAGGGGGAGAAGCCTGTTTACGTGGATTACTTGATTGACGGGGTAGCAGAAAACGGCGCTGTTTTGGTTCTTCCGATGGGGGGTGTGGCGGAGGGGAGGGTGGTGAAGGCGATATTACCGGAGGAGGAGGTGGCGCGGCTGAAGACGGTGATGAAGAAGCAGTGGTCCATTGTTTGAGGTGGCCCTCTAAATGGACTCGAGTGAATGGAAGCGCGGCTGGTTTGAGTGAAGTGGGCCCTGTGAATCGAGAAAGTTGTAATAATATAATTTTCTGGGCAACTTTTAAATGGATACTTTCCAATAAATATTATACAATTTCATATACAGAATAATAGATTTATATACATCTGTTTTTGCTCAAAAGTGATAATTGTATACTCCCTTGCTCGTTTAAGATTAATTTGAGTAGATTAAGGTGGAGTTAATGCTAGCGGTTGAATAAATTTAATAGGTAGGTGGTTAATAATTTTTTTAAAAAGTTCGTGCAAAAAGTAAAATTGGTAGATGATTATTAGTGATGAATGTATTCTTTATTTATTATGATAAAGAACTGATTAATGTTTGACATTTTAAGATAGTAATTGATATTAAATACGCATTAAAAATTGATAAGTGACAAATAAAAATAAATAAATAAATTCAATTAAATAACATGTAAAAAAAGACACAGTACTTATTTGCATTAGCATAAGAAAATTAGTTATACAAATATCTATATATATAACAGAATAGGATTTCTGTCGCGACGCTCCCGAACCGGTTGGTCCGGTCCGGTTCGGTTTGATTCGATTTGGTTTGGTTTCAAATTTTAAAAAATCATTCGGTTTACAGTTTCAAATTTTAAAAAAATCATTCGGTTTATAGTTTCATATTTTAAAAAAAGATGACTAATAATTTAGTTCAATTTTTAATTTTTCTTGAACCGAACCGTCTGGACGACGGGTGCCTTTAATCGTTCGGTTTACAGTTTCATATTTTAAAAAGGGATGACTAATAATTTGATTCGATTTTCAATTTTTTTTGAACCAAACCGTAACTATATAATATGGGGAAAACGGATATCCCTTGTCGGGGGACACAAGTTATCTACCCTAACAGAAAACGACGTCGTTTCTCTCTACAGTTCCACCTACCTCATCAAACTCTTCATTCAGGCTTCTCTCCTGCTCCACTTCTCCTTCCTACTTTCGTATCCATCAGGTTAGACTTCTGTTCCTCGCCAATCTATCCTTCCTTCTGTCAATATCACCAAACACGTCGAACCATTTTACCCTAATTTCGCTGCATCCATCTCGACTTTGCTTCGCATGCCGTTGCAATTCGATTCCCACATCAATCCTTTCAGGTCAGATTTTCTTCACAATTTGCATTCTCGATTTTCGATTTCCTCATTTTAGACGTTTGAATCCCGTCGTTGCTCTCGACTTGTCGATTGAGAGTCTGCCAGCAACTGTTCATGAATAATTACTGATGTATTTGGATTACGTTTCTGACACTTAAGCTTTTTGTTGCACTTTGCCACCAACAATTTCTATGGCTCATTATCTATTTGAAATTTCTTCCGATCTCAACATAGCTGCTGCTTAAATTTTGTGGCTGTTATTTTCATCATGCACTGCCAGTAAGAATTTGTTGAATTATATTCTTCTGCAACTAAAAAATACTACAGGTCCATTTGCTTTACTACAGCTAAGAAAGTGTTCAAGTAGTCCATGCAAATTGGTTCAGGTCTATAGTTCTTCTCTTGATTGTACTGTTTGTGGATTTTCTTTCTCAGAAATCGTATGCAATATGACTTTTTTTTTTCTTGGTTGCAACATCATTATATACAAAGACTTAAAAATGAATCTTATGGAAGCTCCTAGGTAATTAGACAAAGCTGTCATAGCCTTTGATTAAAGGTATCTACTAGTTAATAAATCAGGAGTTGTGCCTAGTTACTTGTATCCTTTTAATATCAGTTGCTCGAGAACCTAGTTACAGAAGCACCAGTTAATGTGTTAGCCCCCATAATATCTGTTTGAGTTTTTTATTTTATTTTTTATTTTTTACATAGGCACCTCAGGACATGACCTGGAATAGGAATCGGAATACAGAAGACCAATGTTTTAATGAAAGTCGCAGCTTACCACAATTATTCTTTGTAGCTAGCTACTGCGATGTAGCTTGTCATGGTCAATCGTTAAGACTACCTACCAATTTATAGTTTGATGTAATATGAAGAAAGAGGAGTGTAAAGACTGTATTTCAACTTATTCCATTTTGTAATTGACTTTAACTTGAAGTGTATACTTGATACACCACATCATTATCTTGTGCAATCTAGGGTGTTGCGACTTCCAATAATCACCATTTGGTGAGCATTTGCTTGTGGATCTTTTAGAAATTCTGAACTTTGAGTCGTGGGCTCATTTGGTTGATAAGATGGCATGGAAGGATGACAACATTTTTTTGGAGGGAACGCAAAGATCCTGAAAAGAATGAAGATGCTCAGTAAGAACAAAGTTTGAGGATTGGCTGGAGTTACTATGCAACATAGGTAGGTCCATCACATCGGAGCCAGTCTGCATAATTGGATCTGTCCCGACTCCTATACAAAAATCGGTCCGGACCGGAAAATGATCCAGAACCGGACCGAATCGATTGATTCCAATCCGGTCTTCGATCAATTAATTTTGTGAATTCCGGTCCGGTCCGGTCCAAACCCGGAAATTTCTAGTCCGGACCGGAATGGACCGAAATGGATCGGTTTCAATATTTTTAATAAATTATAATACTTTTAATATAACAATTAAATAAATTTTATTTAATATATAAATAAAATTATTTTTTATTAATATTCGATTAAAAATTAATTATTTTTATGATTCCGGTCCAAACCGGTCCGGTCCAGTCCAAACTCGGAATTTTCCAGTCCGGTCCGTTCCAAACTGATTTGGAACCGGTCCGGTCTTTGTGTCCTTAAGGAATGTCGATTCCGGTCCGGTCCAAACCGGTTCCGGTCCGGTCTGGTCCAGTTTTGGACTGATGTGCACCCTTACCGACTCCTAACTTCGAGGCCTTGGCCACCTGAGGCGGAGTGACTGGGGATAGTGAGGGCAGCCGCCCCTGAATCCCACTAAAAATACATATGTTTATGTAAAAAAAATTCTATATATATATAATTTATATTTTTAATTTCAATTAAAATTTTAATTTTACCCCTCAATTTAACTAGAATTTTAATTTTATAATTTTACCCATCTGAAAAAAAAAATCTTGGATCCGTCACTATTGGCCACAATGACAAATGTGAAAACCTTTTTGTGACAGTAAATATAGAGTAAAGTTGAAAGGGGATGGTGTCAATGACACGTTGCTGGAGTTAAAACAAGTTAAGCTTTTTAGATGTTTTAGCTAACAATAATAGTGTAAATAAAAATCGGTGAATCGAAATGATATATTTGGTTTGGAGTGTTTGCGATTCGGTTACGTTTAAAACTAACAAAAGTTTGATTTGGTTTTTATTCTATCAAATAGAATCAAATAAACCATTTCACTATATTTTAAATCTCATATAAATTGAATTTAATATATGATATAAATTAGTACATTTATATCATTGTAACAGCCTCGACTCCTTACTGTCGATATTGTCCCACACTTCCTCGTCCCGTGCGGCGGTGGATTTTGCGTTGATGTGCTGCCTGCATGCACCCCAAAAGCCTCGACACTAAGTAAGGAGTCTTAGCCCTAATTAAGGAAGCTAAGGATTATATTATAATATATATAAAATGCTCATATTTAGTAAATAAAAGAGTATAAATAGTTCATTAAAAAACTATATCAAACCATATGCTTTGATTCGATTGAGGTTTTTTAAAATGAATGATTCGGTTCAATTTTAAAATTTTCAAATTGATTAAGAATGATTTGATTTGAATTTTATTAAAAATCCAATCAGACCGTCGTCCGTCACATAGCAGCGATATTAATCTTCGAATAGGAATCAGTTTGAAAACATTATAAAGTTGGTAATGAAAACATGTTGCATACTCCCTCTGTCCTCTTTTACATGTCACTTAACTGAATTTTTTTGCCCACTTTTACTTATCACTTACCAATTTTCAATGCGTATTTAATATCAACAACTACCTTAAAATGTCAAACATTAATCACTTCATTATCATAATCAATAAAGAATACATTCCTCACCAATAATCATCTACCAATTTTACTTTTTGCACGAACTTTTTCAAAAAAATGTTAACCACCTACCTATTAAATTTGTTCAACCGCTAGCATTAACTTCACATTAATCTACTCAAATTAACCGTAAACGACATGTATTAGAGGACGGAGGGAGTAAGATGAAGCAGACCTCATGCCGCTCGTGTCAAAGGTAACCACTTAAGCAAATCATCCACAAATTCCACCTACGACATTTGCTTAGAGAGTTTCTCTAGGCAGGGAATTTGCGAAAAATAATCGGAAAGATTAATAAGACGGATATGCGGAATCAGGCCATGGCGATTTGGCTAAAAGTGCTGACAAAAGAATGAAAAACTTACTCTTATTTGATTTGTGTAAGAGAAGGGCCAAATCAGAACCTGATCCGAAGTAACCATCTATCCGTAATTCTATACATTTTCGACTAGGATGCCTATAAACTACCACCATCAGCACTCCATTGGTGATTCGCTCTTTTGGCGTCTCATCCGAGCTCCCCATGACATGAATCCTCTACCTTCCTTGCTGGCACTTCTTCTCTTCAGCTCTGAAAGTTGCGACTGCCACTGGTTTCTCCACTCACTTTGGCGGCCATCAAGCTGGTCCTCCTGATGACAGATCCCCCATAAGAACATACAACTGAAATCAAATTGCTCGGATGCCAAAACTATAAATCTTACATGAGCCACCAATTAGCAAGTCAATCCACAAGCCTACTGCGTCTGATGAGTCTATCTATCTATCTACAAGCAAGTAAGCAACTAGCGAGTATAGATGAAGCATAAAAACTGATATGTGTATGGCTGCAAAGCATCAAACAAAGCTAAGCTATGCTAAGCTAAGCCGCGCCAAGCCACAAATCATCAACAACCAGTTTTAATAAAGACGGGACAAATCCCTACGAGTAGGAAATTGATCAAATACGTAAAAAATTACCTCGTCGGAATTGTAACGTCTCCGAGCGGAGAAGGCGAGATGAATCCCTTTCGCCATATCGCGATCGTACAAAGCTCGGCTCCTGGGATCGGAGAGCGTCTCGTAAGCCTCCTGGACTCTGATGAACCGCTGCGTATACTCCTGGACCTGATCGGGCGGCGAGACGTCGGGATGGTACTTGCGCGCCAGCTGCTTGTAGGCCTGCTTGATCTCGACTTGCGATCCCGACTCGGAAATACCTAGCAATTCGTAGAAGCTGAGGTCGGCGAGCGCGGCCGCTCCGACTCTGGCCGAGGCCCTGACGGATATCGAGCGAGGTGAAAAAGGCCTGAAGGAGAGGGATGATGGAGAGGCGCGGTAGGGGAGAGGCGCGGGCGGGGACGGGGATTGGGCTGAGCAACGGTGGAGGAGGTAGTCGGCGCCGGAGGAGAAGAATCCGTGGGTTGCTTGCATCGTCGATTTTTGTGTCAGAAATAATAGAAAGATATTTTAGATTGGGCTAACGAGGGTTGACGCTGCCGCTTATTTATAGGCTCCCGCATTTATTTATTTATTATTATTATTATTTTCACGATTATTTCTTTCAGATTTCAATACAGGAAACTAAAAAGTCAAACCATTCACAGTTTTTATATACAAATATCAGATACTATCTTAATTAAAGAGATAAGGTTTTGAGTAATATTATTAAAATTAATTTACGTGATTTTGGTTACTTTATTTTTTTTTGCAAAAGTGATGCGTGCATTGAAGAAGAGGATGAGTACAAACAAATTGAGAAGGAAAAACGAACTACAGAGAAAGAACAAACGAGCACATCTAGGCTAGGTTAAAAGATGATCCAAGTTGATAGCAGCTGCCCATGAATTGTTAAAACTAGATGATTTGATGTGCTTGATAACACCGAGCTTGAGGATGGATTCAGTTCTGATCAAATGAAGAATTTGCTGCCTGCTAAAAGGAACCTGGTTGAAAATCACATTATTCCTTCCTTTCCAAATCGGATAGGCACAAGAAGTAATAAAATTGAAGCATATGAGCTGAAGTTCTTTGGAAGGGAACTTATAGTGGCTAGCCCAATTAGTAAGGTTGTCCAAAGAATGAAAGGAGGAGCTGTCTGGATACTTGCAAAGGGTCAAAGACTAGCCCATTTTGGTTACTTTATTGTTCGTGCATGATTAAGATCATATCCAATCATACCAAAAATAGACATTTAAATAGACAATAATTTAAATTTCGATAATAAGATTAGATTAAACGAATAATTATTATTTACATGGCAGCATTGAGTTAGTTATTAAAAGTGAAAACCGTGTATTTTTTTGGTCGATATTTTTAACATGGCTGCAAAGTGTCATAGTTCAAGCTTGTACACATTATTATGTCTATGATCGTTTCTTTTCTTTTGTAAAATGTAGTATGTTAGCACAAGTATTAATTATTTTTGTTCATATGGAATGGAAAAAATTCAATTGGCTCTTTATAAAAGAGAGTAGATAGTTCAGCATTGTAGTTGAGTTACTTCGTTTGGATAAGGTACGTTCTTCGAGTCTCTAATTTCTACATAAGCATGACCTTGTGCCTATTTGTGTTGTAAGCTTTTGCGATATCAATAACGTGTCTTTTGTTGAAATTGATGTCTCGACTCTATTGATTTACATGATAGTGTGTTCCGTGCCGTTTTTTATGTAATTCATAACTTATATGATTCTTTGTTGCCTTAAAGGTATTCGAGTTATCGGAGAAAGGATGACTTGTTGACTTTTATGCGAGCAATAAATGAGCATGAGTTAGTTTTAAAGCTACCTCGTGACAATTGATATCAGAGAAAGGTTATTTGGTGGTTTCGATCATGAAATCAAGTGAATAGATCATTGTGTTGAAAGACAAGTGTGCCCAAATTAAACAATTATCAAATGAAATCGAGACTTTGAGAAACTGGATGGAAGAACTTGAAAGGATCTGCAGCGGTCTTAATGGAGAACCAGTGGGTGACTTCCCTAATAAAATCGAGATTTGAGGAACCAAATAGAAGAACTTGAAAAGATTTGTGACAATCTTAATGGAGCACCGGGGGGTGATTCAAAAACAAAAGAGTCATCCTAGTGGGGGCGGTTCGAGAGCATTGAGAAAAAATAAATGAACTTGAAGGCTTGCCATGGGGCGATCTTGATTACTGATAAACTTAGGGAGCTCGATGAAGCTCATAAGGAGATAATCAAAGCCTTGGAGGCTCGTTTTGTTGAAGTGAACCAAAATTTTGAAGAGATGGCAGGTATGACCCATCAAATTGACTCAATACTGGTGGCACGAGATGAGTCGTGAAATGCTCATGAGGAGCATGATGGGAAGCTAAACGAGCTAAATGAAAACACCAAAGAAGCAGTCTTAGTATTCAACAATGATTTGAAGAAATTGTTTCTCAAGGTGAATTTGCTCACCCGTGTTGTCAACCTTCCTCTAGGACCACAGGAGTTTGCGAACGTACGAGTTCCGGAACCCCGACAATACGAGGGTGAACGAAGAGCAAAAGATCTGGATAATTTTTTGTTTTATATGGAGCAATACTTTCAGATTGGGAGCATGGAAAATAATGAAGGGAAAATAACTATAACTATAGTATACCTTACAGAGCCGGAAAAGGTCCACTGGAGGTCAAAGTATGAGAAAATTTAGCCTGGCTGATGTGTTATTATGACATGAAAAGACTTTAACAAGAATCTAAAAGACCAGTTCTTCTTTAAAAATGTAAGTTACAATGTCCGGCTTGAATTAAAATCATTGAAACACACAACTGATATTCGCAATTATGTGAAACATTTTATGGCCTTAATGTTAGATATCAAAGATATGTCTGAAGCGGATATGAAGTTCTATTTTTTTTTAGGGACTGAAGCTTTGAGTTAAGTCAGAAGTCAATCGGCAAAATACCCATAATTTAGCAAGTTCCATTAGTGCGACGGAAAGACTTACAGATTACTCCCTCGAAAGAAATACATGAAAGGACGAGGAAAATGAGAGAAATCTCTTGTTTAAGGCAAGAGAGGTTAGACATAGTTATGACAGAGAAAATTAGATGAAATTTTTTAACAAAATAAATAGTCTTTGAGTACTTTTTCATACATTTTTCTTTATATACTATTAGACCGTGTTTGATTTAGGGAAAATTTAAAGAAGGATGAAAAGAAATCTATTGTTTGATTTAGAAAAAATTAAATGAAAAATTTAGATGAAAAATTTAATAAAGCAAAAAGTGTTTGAACACTCTCCTAATAAATTTAATAATTTTTTTTCTCTCATCCCCTCTGTCTTGGGTTAGGTGGAGTAAAGCCAACCCAGGACTGGACCCGGCCAAGGGAGAAGCCTGGTGCAAAATGGTGGGGGCTGGTTTATTTATGTCTGGTTCAAAATGGTGGGCATAACATAACACAGCCCATGAATTAATGAAGTCAAACAGGGAGCCGCTTCCATAACGGTGGGCGTTTTCATGGGAGAGTCGCATAGGTCATAAACTATATGGATTTTATATTAGATGGTTTGTCAAGGTGGTGATGAATGCATGCCACAGGGGTCATCGCCGGATCTACATTTATTTAAGAGTGGTCATTTGGCCTTACTCATTTTTTAATTGGGTGCAAAATTTACACTATATTTATTATCATATTTACAGTCCTAAATTGAATATTATGCACTCTTATATTCAAGTACATTCATAACACAACTCATTTGTTGGATTTTATGTTTATTTCTTATAGTTTAAAATATATTTTGACCCCTGATTTCGTGTACCAGCTCGGCTAGTGATTGAGGTATCAATGTACCCCGTCCTGCCATTCAAACAAGCAATGGGGGGAGCTATCCAACGCCAGGTCCTTTGGCTGGCTCCGTTTTCTGTCATTGATTGAGCGCCATATTTGCAAACTCAGTCTTCATTCCATCAACAAGGTTGAGTGGACTGGACAAGCAGTTAACAGGGCAAGAAAAATATCACCAAAAGACTCTATCTTCCTGGTCGCAAAAATGAAATGCGTCTTGCGTCGATATCTTCTGAAAGAGAATGTGCCCAGTATTGATCACTTTCCCTAGTAATAAATGTGGGCGAGATGTCATTTTATGTTAAGCCAACTGAAAAAAAAAAAGAAGTCTTTATGCTATTGCTAACGATATTTTAGATGATAGCGGTACTCATTAAACACCAAATCCGGACAAATACATATGCATCAAGCCAACCAAAAAAAGTTGCTCATTGCAGATGTCATGTTAAAGCTCCAAATGCATTTGCTGCACAAGTATTTCCTCAACAGCCTCCACAAAGCTTTGCAGATTTTGCCGCACAAATGTATCCAGTGAGTTTGACAGCTCCTACAATAGATGGTGATGGTATATATAAAAATCAAAATTCCAAGGCGCATACAATAGGGTACTAATAAAATGAACAGGCAAAAAAGCTCGTCTTTGAGAATTGAGGTTTGATTTTTACTTCAAAAGTGCATAAATGCAAACTTTATAGAACGGAAAAAAGAACCAAGGTTGCAACTGCAACCAAGGTCCCCAGCCAAAACTCGTCGAGTTAGCCTGAGCCCTGAAGTACACATTTATCAATTCAACTAGAAAGCTTCAGCATGTCCATTAGAAGCATTCATATCCTAAAGAATCAAAAAATGTAGTGACTGAAAATTCTTATATTTCTTGCCTGTTTGGTACAAGGAAAATAAGGTGGAGACACAAATCTTAGCATAGAAACTGGGCTTTCATTGTTTGGTAAAGAAGGAAAATTTAGACACAAAATTGGTGGAAAATCATAATCCTCTTTTTAAAAAACTTACGCAATGTTGAGAATATGCAATAGAAAAAAATTTAGTAACATATCCTTGGTACAACCAAACAAGAAGAAGAAAAACATTTTCCACAAGTTCTCTCACTTTCCTTCCCAATTTCTTTCCACTCAGTTTGAGTGCCAACCAGGCCCAAAATATCTAAGATATCATGTATTATGAAATACTTCTACAAACCAAAACGAAGAGTTTGAGCCAAACCTGAACCTTGCAGAGGAATGTAAGAGATATCTTTTTATGATCTGGACTGCCGAGAGATATCAACTTCAATGGTGAATTTATTATTGGCCAACCAGTAGGTACTTTAATGAACGCATCAACTTCACCAACCATATGAGAAATGATTGTCTCATCACCATCATTGTACTCAAACGAATATCTGCAGCACAAACAATAAATCAGAGTCCATGATAAAGCACACATGATGACAAACATATTGAAATCATTAGATAAGGATCATTCACTTCAATCTGGTTGTTACTTGATAACACCAGAACCTGCCCCACTAAAAGAAGCTTCAAAACAAAACTAAGTTTTACATAACTACCAAAGATTGTAGATTTAGGCAGAAGAGAGGATTCTTGATTAGTCTGAAATCCAACATCTCCGAAATGAGATGGAACAAAATCCCGGCATTCCAAACATCATTCAGATGAGTTATCCCCTAGGACACATAATACACATTACTAAAACACTGTAAACAAACAACTGACCTGGAGCTGTTAGCAGCCTTCATTATGTGTCTCCTTAAGGTGCAGATAACAATTCTATCTTGCACTTTCCTCAATAGCCACTCCAAAGGCCTGGTATGTCTGTACATACAAGTGAATTGTGTTTGAACAAATGACCTAGAGACGAGACCAAAATAACATGTTCGAGCCGTAGAACTACAAATCAAAACATAGAGGATCGACTATAAACACACACATGGAACATATCAACAACACCAAATATTTCGAACTGAACATATTTCAAAATGTAATATATAAGCAACCGATCCAAAGGAACAATGGAATGATAAGTGAATTTCCGAGAAGATAGAAACACAAATATTCCCTTGGTGCTGCTGAATCTCGTTGTTTATTAGCATGATGATCAAGAAATAGTTTAATTTCCTACTTCCATTTTATCATAATTATTTCAATCAACTAATTTCCTTTATGAAACATATGGTACTTCTCCATTTGCAATATCAATCAATGAAACATTAGAGGATAATTGGCAAATCCAAACAAATTTAAGATACCTGTTTTGAATTGCTGGAAAGGTTTATTTTGGGCAGATGGGAGAAAGAGCAACAGCAAAATAAGACTTGACTCAAACGTGACAATGTTAAAACAAACCTGACAGATTTTGCGGCATCAAGGATCTCGCCAAAATGGATATCGTTAGGAACAATCTACCAAGAAAAAGATGAATGGCCATAAAAACATGATTTCCAAAACTAGGTAGTCAGAAAGTAAAACGCACAAAAGATGTCATACATTATGTGACCATAAACTTTACCTTTATGTCAGATAAATTAGATCAAGACATGCACACATACAAAAATAAAGTATTACAATGGTTTTCTTGTAGCTTTTGCTGCTTCTGGGCCATATGTTCTAAGTCAATTTATACATTTTGATAAGAGGCAGACCTACAAAACATAATATTTTCTCACGCTATTTCCTAAGTTTCCGCAGGTAAAATTGCAGATGCAACATCAAAATATTGAAAAATATATGTTCCTGCCCCATCCTTTCTGTTTATTCAGCTTTTATTATCAGCTGTCATGAACAAATGGCAAGAGTAATTCTTTCAAATAATAAAAAGCACGATTACCTCCAAATTATCTGGTTTTAAAGTCCCATCAATCACTTTTACTGAAAGTTCATGATCTAGTACAAACGCGTCTGATATATCACCAACATTTAGTTCAGAAAATGAGCCATCCAAGTTTGGAATATATGTTCGGACTGCCAATCTGATACAGTTATTCTCATATTCAAGGACTCTCACACCTGTCATTGTATCTTCAATATACTCTACAGCTTCAAACCTTAACAAAAAAGAATAAACAATAAGAGTGAGGAAAATTAGAAGAAAAAGGCTACGAGTATTGACATTCAAGGCAAGATTTCATGAATGAAGCCTTACCTTCTGTAAAGCACATCAAGGTCCTGTAAGGACTGCAGCATTCTATTGTTCTTCTCTATCTGGTCACTAAGCTCCATCATCTAGAGAATTTGTGATCCAGTACAAAATTTAAGTAATATCTTGACAGTAAAGTGAAGGTCTTGTAGACAGCTGACCCTTACAATGTGATAAGTAGTTCAGACTTGAGCAAGAGCAAACCTCAAATTTGGCATCATCAAACGGAACTCTCAAACTCAAAGGGTGTTCTTCAGAAGGAATATGATGCCCAGCTCCATTTCTATGCTCCATGTCCTGTAATATGCTAACCACAATTCAGGATAAGGTATTGATAAAGGGTGTAAGGGTACATATAGAGAGTAGAGACAACCCAGCTGCAGGCATTGAAATATCAGTTTGCCAGATCGAATGAAAGAACAACAGCAAGAATGAAGCTTCGACTTTAGACCTAAACTTTTTATTTGAAGAACATACAATTGCTTGCACTCGATCTCTCTAACTTGACGAAAATTGAAATTTGATTGCTGCTACCCTTTTTTCTTTTTTATTGGATACACTTCTTGATATTTTGTATAGCAAAAAGCATTTGAAAATACATAATATATAAATACAAATGTACATGGTAAAAAAAAAATTAACCTTGCCCACCCAATGGCATGGCCACTTCCAACCTTCTAAACTATGATATTTCACATGCACATGAGAATAAGCACAGATGTCTAAGGAGGCCAATTATAGGTAGCAAAGTTCCAAAATATTTATACAATCCAAATGCATTTTTCACAAAGCTAAGCTTAACATAAAGAACTTACTAATAAGCCAAGCGGCAAGCACATAAGAATAAACACAGATATTTAAAGGGGGAAACTGGTGCACGCAAGTTTCAGAATATCTGTATAATCCAAAATATATTCTTCACAAAGCCCAAGCTTAACATAAAAAGATACTAATAAGCAAAGCACATGCTCAGCTCAAACGGCTACATACAGATTATAGATAAATTCTGAAGCTGAGGCATCTTCCTACAAAAATTTGTATTCATGGTTTTCTATGATTGAAATAGAAGCTAATCAATTAGAAATCTGATGCCATGATCTGCCATTCAAAACCCTCAAGACATAATTGCTAGTGCTTAAAACTCATAAATTAGTTCGTTTTTTTTTTTTTTGGCTGGCATCAAACCAACATCTTACTCATTATGATCCATCAAAAAAGTCTAAGGTTGAGATGTCTCACCAGCATCAGTTATTCATTTATACATTTTCTCATTCGACTAACCTCTGTCTCCATATGATCCAGCAAATAAGTCAGCCTCTCTAGTTCATCCTCCAGATAATTTAACTCTGCAGCATTGCAGCCTCTTGAGGTCAGTCTCTCAATGAGTTTCATTAGTGATGACCAAAAGAAGTACATACCCTACAATTTAAAAACAGAAACAAAAAAGTAAAACCAAATCGCACCCTCCGAATATGTTCCAGTGAGAATCCCAATTTCATTGGAAACATGGATCTTTTCTTCCTCGACCATCCTGAGTTCTTTTTGCAATTGGGCAAAACATGATTCTGTATAAAGAATAAATTAACTATTTAAAGTTAAAAGAACAAAAAAATGTTGAGTGCAACCAAAAATCAAAAACATAGAAAAACACATGGAATACATCTCACATAGGGCAGTCACTACTTAGTTATCTAATACATGATACACTTGGTCAGCAAAAGACAAGGCAAAATTATGCAGCTTCACCACTACACAATACTCTCAAATCTAAGCACAAATGTTCCAGGTCTTCCTTACACTGACAATATTAAGTGCCTACCTAAATCTTCATCTCCCAGTGCTTCAATTTCTGAACAGTCGGATATAATTTGATCAACCCTGCTCTGTGAACAACAGACATACTCAGAGTCGGCGCAGTTACAGAATCCATATCGGCGTACTAACCAGCAGAAAAGAAGAAGAAAAGTTTAGGAAGTCGAATGGCGAGTTTTACCTGAATCTGGGAAGCGCACTCATAAATTAGCTTCTCGGAGCCGGACGTGTTCATGGAAGAGTCATGATTTTTGCAAGTTCGGCAAAATTCAGCGAGGTCGCCCAGGCGACTATGAAACGAAATTCAAAACCTAAGTACCGAAGAAAGAATGGACCACAAAAAATCGTTAGAAAATCAAATTCATACCGTCGGATGGTTTGGAGGTCGGAGGAGTCCTCCGGTGCCGGCAAGATTTCCATCGAATTTGTGGAGCTTTAAATTACTCGAACAGCCAAAAATTCACTGCTGTGCTCCACTTCCGCCTTCGCAAATTCCCGCTCTGTGGAATTCGAATTGTATAAGGCCTCCGCACGCCGTTCGGATATGCCACGGGCCACAGTTTTTATTTGAAGAGTGTGGTTGTGAACTGGCTGGTTATTTGGGACTGGAACAGATCTGATGTTTAAAAAATTCAAAAATGTATATTATACTCATCCTTATAAATTTAAGGGAAAAATATAAAAATGGCATATAATATATGGGAAAATGGGATATAAGGTGATAATTTATATCTCTTAGGTAAAGAACATGATCAAATTACATAGTTTTACCTTCTTCTTTTTTTTCGTTTTACAGGGTTTAGGGTTCTAGCATGCTAGAATATTAGGTTTATAGGGTTTTAGAGTTTTAGAAATTTCAAATTTTAGGATTTTGTGGGTTTAGGATTTTCTAGGGGTTTCATACCCTTAACCTTAAGATTTAGGGATTTTGGATTTTAGGGTTTATAGTTTAGATTTTTTTATATTTAGATTTTTTTTTGTATTTAAAACTATGTTATAAACATCATAAAACCTTAAAATAAAAAAAAAGAAGCAAAACTATGTTGTTTTGCCCGATCCCTTACCTAACTTATATAAGATGTCACCTCATATCCCATAACCCCTCGTGATTTAACTTTTAAATTTGGAATTTATTGATTTATTTTTGTTGAGATTCACTTGTAATTTTTAAATTTTTAATATGATCTAAAATATATTTACGGGCATCTCCATTGAAGTTTTGTACTAGAGTTCGTAGCGTTTTGTTTTAATGGAAAACAAGTTTTTGGCTTTCAGACACCAAAACGATTCGTCTGCACGAAAATATATATTAAATATTCAGGATAATATATCACGTTTCAAGTTGGAAATGTGATAATTGATATATACTAAATATCAGGATATTTATGACAATGTTGAACATCACACAAATTTTTTTTTTTAAGTCCGTTTCAATGGAGATGCCCTAATTGTATTTTAACTCAACTTAAAACATTCCCATCCCAGTAAATTAATACCAAAAGGATATTTTTTTTATGACGTGTCTCTTTCCTGCTTCCCACATCTAAATTCCTAATAATGACATAATCTAGTCGAAGCTTCCATCAACGGCATGGGCTGAGATTTCTATGGCTGAGGAAGGCGATTGCGGTTGAATTGAAAAAGTGTGGTGGCAAGTGATTCCGTGAGATAAACCAGCAAATTAACTCTAAGAACTATCTGTGCTGAATTAATGTTAATCAATCATGGTCTTGTGCTAGGGGCTGCGCCGGTCGTTCCGCACGCACACCCTAAAAGATTTGCCATGTGCAGAACTAACATTAATCAATCACCGACTAGACCTCAAAAATTAAATTAAAAACCAAATTAATTCCAAAAATAAAATATTATCTCAATTCTATGTTAAGATCACTATTCAAGAGATTTTTGTTTTGGTGATATAACTTATTATAGTCTTTTTAAACTTTTATTCAAGAGACCACACTGGACGCTGATGCAGTAAAAGCAGCTGATTTGCTTAACTCCAACTTAATTCCTCCCCTACAACCTCCACTCCACCACTAACATATGACCAACATTAGATAAGGGCAAAAAAGGGTAAATTACAAATACATTATCTGTACGTTCACTTGATTTCAAATCAGGTACCGTACTTTGTAATTTTTCAATTCGAGTATTCTAAAATTAATTTTGAAACTAAAAAAACACTATAATTCACCTTATTGAATGTGGATTCTCATTATCATGCAATAGACTATATGATTTATAGTGTTGGTGTACTAAATCTCATGAATTGTAGTGTTTTTTATTTGAAAAATTACAAAGTACGGTACCTGATTTGAAAACAGGTGAAAGTATAGATAATATATTTGTAATTTACCCGGCAAACAAAGGCTGATTCTTTAGGTACTTAATTGTAAGATGGAAGAAGCTAAATGATGTGGGCGTGTATGTGATTCTCGGCGAAGCTGAGGACACAGACCATGAAGAACAACTAATATCTGGCACTCAAAATGTTGTGATGCTATAAATAAAGTAACAAAAATTAGCTTCTGAAAGGGGAATCCTGCCTCCACAAAAGCTACATTTCAGTGCAAACCTTACTAATATTCACCCATGTCAGAGTTAAATTTTCATGACTTTTGACAAAATGTAGCAAAACCCATGGACAACTAAGCTGATGGCATTGGTATTGGTGAGCTGCAACCTTCTGTTCACAAAGTACATATGGCCTATACTAACAAAGCAGCATTTTGTCAACCGGAGGCCTACAAATCAGTACAAAATGCAGGCATGAAACCATGAACCTGAAACTCAATGCCGGGGGGTCTTGTACAGAGATTAGAATCTGATCAACCAACACAGAAGTCAGAATTTACTCAGCTAGAAGGCAGTGAAATATTTTCGTAATAGAAGAGTTATTAAAGATACTGATATTAAGACTCTTACACTTATAACAGGAAGGCACATGAAAACAGTCACCATTTATGTAGTTAAAAGGGCATGACTTATTCTAAAATTTCAACATATGGGAGCATTTTGGATGGATATGGGTTCCAAGCTATGAAGGCACTGTTTGTCTCATAAGGGTGTGGAGTCAACAATAGCTTCCATGATCTTCCTCTCAAGTTGCGACTCTTCGATCCAGGCAGCACTCTGAGCACGAAGCATGTCGTTCTTCTCCTTTTTCTTCATTTTCCTTTGTTTCTCTTTCATTCTCCAATTATCAAGTTTTTCTGCTCTTTCTTTTATCTACAGTCACTCAAATTTGGGGAAGCTGGGTCAGGATTGTGCACATAAGAAAATCAACACACCAAATGAAACCCCATATGAAAAATGTCGAAGGGCTGCCAATCAGCAAAATTGCTAACAGCGCCTATGGTATAAGGTAAAACATATAAGCAAACAACATAAGTATTTTAGTTGGCACGGAACAGGATGGTGAAATGAAACACCAGGCTCTACATAAAAAATAGTAAGACATCGGCAGATGTTTACAACGGAAAAACATTCATAATACAAAAAATAAAAACTAAAAAAAACTATATCCCTTTGCATCACTCTGTCCGACACCCCATACAAGAGCAACAGCAAAAAACCCAACTTTATGAAACCTCAGGTGGGAAGCCACAAAGCGACATGATCGGAACTTATTGCTCTATACTATGATGATATCACATTCTTGATTAACGGTATCCCAAAAAAACAGCTCTTATCTGAAAGAACTGATCATATTGCTCCTTACACTTGCTACACCGGATGATAACAGGTGCAGCTCCACCTCTAGCATTGTAGCCATGACTCAAGCTAACCAATCAGAGCAGGCAAGTACTCCATTATCAAGCATTATATCTGTAGTTTTGTCGGATCCACACTCAAATTTAATTGGCAATGAATAGGAGAGCCAACTATATATGAGAATCAATCTTGAGCTTCCAATAGACGATGTGAGATAATACCACTGTGCTCAACAATATCTACCAATCTTAAGTCACCTAAAATGGGAAATTCTTGACATCACTCTATCACATACAGCATCAAGAAAAAATATTACCAGAGC
Organism: Kalanchoe fedtschenkoi; assembly: GCA_002312845.1. Classification (NCBI taxonomy): domain Eukaryota; kingdom Viridiplantae; phylum Streptophyta; class Magnoliopsida; order Saxifragales; family Crassulaceae; genus Kalanchoe; species Kalanchoe fedtschenkoi. The sequence goes on from NQLW01000076.1 coordinate 3,706,060, forward strand.
CTGCCGAAACTGCTCATCGGCGACCTTCCTTTCCGCAGCGCGGACCTCAGCGGCGGCAGCCTTCAGCTTCCTGCGCTCCTCGTTAGCCTTCAACATGGCCTCCTTCTTCGCCGCGTCCTGCCTCTCCTTCTCCAGCCTCTGCACCTCCATTTCGTGAATGTAAACCTTCCTCGTCTCCTTCATCTTCTTCGCGTAGTCCCTCCGTAGCAGCGCCAGCTTCTCCTCCGCCTCCTTCGGATCCCTCGGCGCATTCCAGCTTCCCAAGTACTTGTTAGGGTTTTCGTAGACATGGGTTTCCTCGTGGTACTTGTGCTGCTTCGCCGCCAGGCTCGACTGCCACCTCAGCGCTTGGAATTGAGAGCAGCGGCCGGTTGCGGACTTGACTAGTGATCGAGCGGCGACCGCCATGGCTGGACGAGGGACTCCATCCGCTCTCGTCGACCAGGTTTTCTTCATGTGATCAGTATTGGGCCGGCTCTTATCTGGGCCGAAAAAAATACAAAAGGTTTCTTTCTCCGATAAATATTTGGGCCGGCCCGTGTCTGCCTTAACCAAATCAAAAAAAAAAAATTGAAAGTCCGACCTGCCGGATTCGAACCAGCGACCTAAGGATTAACTGTCAATCGAACAACTACAGTCCTCCGCTCTACCAACTGAGCTAAGGTCGGTTGTTGAAATTTGGATTTATAATTTAATATTTATATGTAATAATAAGTACAAATTGTTTTTTTTAATTCGGGTAAATCCCAATTAAGGGACGAAGAGGGGAGGCAGGGAATTTCAATTGGATCCGAGCCGCTGAGTATTTCTCCGATGAAGAGGTAATGGTCGTTTCTTGTGTCGAATTTTGCCGATGTTTAGGGTCTTGAAATTCTCAATTATTCAGGCATGTGCCGAATCGGCATCTGTTGAAGCAAAGTGGGGTGTTGAGGGGAGCTTTTGGGAGGCTATCAGTGGCTTTGATTGTGTTGGCGATCTGCACTATTGCGTTCCTTCTTTCGTCTACTACTGATACTGGTTATGGACCTCGCGCTCAGTCCAAGGTTAGCTGCCTCTTGATCTGCATTTTGCTTTTCATTTTCCCACTCCCTGTTTATGGGCTGCGTTTCTGGAATTCACTTGAGTTTCAGGGCTTCTGGTTCAGCTCACTTTGTTTCTTGCTTTGTGTTTTAAACTTTTATTAAGTTTGTGAAAAGAGATGATTTTTTTTTAAAAAAAAAAATGGGTTCACATTCACAAAGTTTGAATTGAACTATCTGATTGATAGTTGCCAAGGTTATCAACACTGGTGACTTTGCTACAGATTCGTTATGTACAAATCAAGATTTTGCATCTTTGTTCCGATTAATGTAACTCACTGGATACACTTACGGATAAATGTTAACTTTTTGGTGCAATTATGGGGCAGATAGAGGTAGAGAAGTTGTGGAATACTGCTGATTCAGAAGGCTGGAGGCCATCATCTGCACCAAGATCGGAATGGCATCGTGAGTATGCTCTTCTGAGTGCTTTTGCTTCGTTGGTAACATTTTCCCTCATTTACGTGATTTATATCCTTTTGGATATTACCTATATGACAGCCCCTCCGATGGAAAGCAACGGCTATCTGCGTGTTCGCTGTAATGGCGGATTGAATCAGCAACGCACTGCGGTTTGTTCCTAATCAGATTTATTGTTTGATTTACGATTTTTTTTTCCAAATACTTATTAATTTCTTATTTAAATATTAAAATGAGATCTTGCAAGTTTTCTGGAATGGAAACTCTGGTTAAGTTAATTTATCTTTCTCTTTTTAAATAGTAAACTGCTTATTGTCGACAACCATGTCTATCAAGCACATCTGCATGAGTTTGTGGTTCTACTGAATTTCAGTAATCATGCTTATCATTAGCTGTTTTGCTCTTGGTCTGTATATGTCTCTAAGGCCCAAGTTCGAGAGCAATGCACATGCAATATTTCATGATCACTTAGAATTTAATTCACGGCATCTAGAGTTTGACATAAGGTTACTTAGTATCTAACCCATTGTATCTGAAGTTTGACATGTTTGTATTCTTTGCATATTTTTACCTGATGGTTGTTAAAGTAGCCTTCAACAATAAATTATGTATTACATACTTTTTACTTAATTTAATTCACTTAAAAAGAAGAAATGAAGCCTGTAATAGTAAAATATATTCTTTTGATTCCTAATCTTTGGTAAAAGCGGTTTTCGTAATATGATTACCTGTGAAAGTTTGCGGCTCTTTGGCCTTGAGGGATCATAAGAACTCTTGAATGTGAGGTGCTATTATTGACGATGGGGGTTTAGTTGCCTCGCTTCTGATTTCTTTTCTCAATAAATGTCAGTTTTTCTACAAAGTTGTCCATCATTTGTTTTCCTCCAAATGCAACTAGCCAACATAAGCTTGCCTTCTATGTTCATGGTATCTGACTGGCGCTATACTTTTTTTTTTTTTTACAATTATATCACCGAGGTAATCACATGCGTGTCAGAAAAGTTTCAATATTAATAATGTCTTGATCTCATAGATTTGCAATGCTGTTCTTGCTGCGCGGATTATGAATGCGACTCTTGTACTTCCTGAACTAGATGCAAACTCTTTCTGGCATGACGACAGGTAATTTTATCTACTTCTTCATGTACATGAGATATTAATACTCATCAGAAATAAGTAGGAGGTCTTGGTTGTACTGTGTGTGATGTGCTAGTAATCTCGTTTTTTAAAATCCAGAAGATGACTCCATTTATTTCAATCTCCAGTGGTTTCCGGGGCCTATATGATGTTGAGCATTTCATCAAAACCCTGAGATTTGACGTGAAAATTGTGGAGAGCATCCCGGAAACACGTAAGAATGGAAAAGTCAAGAAGATAAAAGCATTTCAGGTACGATATTTACATGTTGGCTTCATTTCATTAATCATACAAGATTACCCTGAAATACACCACCTGTTGATAAAGCTTCGACCAGATCGAGATGCCCCAATAAGTTGGTATCAGACAACTGCCTTGGAAAAGATGAGACAACACGGAGCTATCTATCTCACTCCTTTTTCCCATAGATTGGCTGAAGAAATAGACAATCCTGAATACCAGAGGCTGAGATGCAGAGTGAATTATCATGCTCTTAAATTCAAGCCACACATCATGAAGTTAAGCAACACGATTGTTAACAAGCTACGTGAAGAAGGCCACTTCATGTCAATACATCTGCGGTTTGAGATGGACATGCTGGCGTTTGCTGGGTATGTTGCTGAAAAATCATTTTTTGCATTAAACTACATTTATCACCTTCGAAACAGTTGGATAATACTATTAGTACCCTTTCTGCAAGGGGGTTCATTTTCCAGGGCCAAGCTTGAAACTCGGCAATTTAAGTATTATATCTTAGTATTGTTTATCAAGTGAGATGAGTAGATAAAGCTACTAGATTAGCATGGTCTGTTTGTTACCTAGTGTGAAAAGCTAATTTCACAACTGCATATGGTCAGGTGTTTTGATATATTCACTCCTGAAGAGCAGAAAATACTGCAGAAGTACCGGAAAGAGAACTTTGCGGAGAAAGAACTTGTTCCTAGTCAAAGGAGAGCTATTGGAAAATGCCCATTAACTCCTGAAGAGGTGAGATTTCATCATTCTTCTGTGAATAACATTTCAAGTCTTGTAGTAACCATGCTTCATTGCTGCGTGAATAGAGCCTGAGTAAGCTTATTTTTATTTATTTGCCATACATCGCCCACGGCTTAAACATAGCCGAGACTTCAACTTACATATGTGCCAGCTAAATACATGGTTTTTGTATCAGTTGGAATTTTGTTTAATCTGTGACCATGTACAACTGTATATAATATGTCCAACAGTTCAGTTGACCCAGAGACCTGAGCCACAACAATTACTTTGAATTACTCATTGCATTATGTCTTCCGATGTTGCAGGTTGGTCTTGTACTGCGGGCGATTGGCTTTGACAATTCGACCAGAATATATCTCGCAGCAGGTGAATTGTTTGGTGGGGAGCGTTTCATGAAACCTTTTAGGGCTCTTTTCCCTCGTCTTGAAAATCACAGTTCGGTGGACTCCTCTGATGAGCTGGCTGAGAATACTCGTGGATTGATAGGCTCTGCTGTAGATTACATGGTCTGCTTACTTTCTGACATTTTCATGCCAACATATGATGGCCCCAGCAATTTTGCCAACAATCTACTTGGCCACCGCCTCTATTATGGCTTCCGTACTAATATACGCCCTGACCGCAAAGCGCTAGCTCCAATATTAGTTAACAGGGAAAAAGGAAAGGTGGCTGGTTTTGAAGAAGCGGTAAGGCGTGCTATGCTGGGAACAAATTTTGGTGGTCCCCATAAGCGAATCAGTCCGGAGTCTTTCTACACCAACTCTTGGCCAGAATGCTTCTGTCAAATGTCACCAATGAATCCAGCTGATAAATGTCCACCTGACAATGTTCTGGAAATGTTAGATAGCAATATGGGGAGCGAAGATAGTCATGATTTGGACACGTCAGGATCTTCAAATTCCACTATGACTGCCACAAGATAAGATAGTGTGTACCTTGAACTGAACCTAGTGGACTCTCAACTTCCATTACTCCTCTTGTATATGACAGCTGATTCACTACCTAGTACAATCCTTAGCGCCACTCTGAATATAGCAGCAAGTGATTCTCTTCCTAGTGCGAATTTGGATGTGGGCCCGTAGCAGGATGGTTGGGTAGGGAAGAGAGTTTAGAGACACGGGGACTGGCTTTCGTGATGGTGTGTATGATGATACAAACACTACATTTGGAATCGGTTGTTGGCCGAACATGTTACTCGGAGTGAGTATCTGGTCTTCTGTTTCATTTGTTTAGTAAGGCATTTCTTTGGTGTTGGAGTTATTCAAGCTCAAGTCACTCACCTTACTGATGTGTGTTTGAGTTGAGTGCTGGTCCGCAATTGGAATTCGTTATTGGTATAGGTGTAATTTGGGTAAATCGGTTGAGTTTAGTGATTGGTTTTTACCAAATCTATATTTATTTATAATAATATATATAGGGATTCAGATTGGGTACAATTAAGTTAAATACAATTAAATAAAAAATCACTATTTTATGTTTAAAAATGTGTATTTTATTTATGTCATTAATTGATAGGTGGAAATATGATTTATTTTTGATTTTTTTGGCACAATGGGCATAAGATAACCTTTAGAGCTCAGTAATGTTTTTTTTTTTTTTTTGAAACCGGAGAACCATGTTTTCTTAAGGAGAAGGAGAAATTTCACACATGTTCATTTGTCAAGTTTCTAGGGTGTTTAATATAATTATTGTTTTGTTCGTGTTGTCCGGATTTGAACCGATATTCATTGGGGTTTTTGAGGTCGGATCGTACACTAATTGGGCTCTACATGGATGAATCAGATATATGATAATTTCTGATTTATTATTTACGAAGAAAAATTATCGTCAGTTTATCTGGTTGTACATTACTTAGTTAATTCAACCCAACTCAAAATTCAAATAAACCAATCAAATAAATATATAGTAATTTGGATTCAATCAATTAATTTAACTCTATTAATAAATAATAAAGACATGAAAGATGAATTACGAATTGGATTTGGTTGTGTTTTGTGTTTCCGTCGATACAAAAATCATTTTAATTTAAACCAATCCAACTAAAAAATCAGTCAAACCATTCTAAACCAATGAAGTTTCATTTAATTTTAATTTAGTCTGAGATCACTGCTAATTTATTTTTTTAACTGACTTTTAGATTAATTAAAATCGCAATGTAATTATTGGGCCTTGTACTAGAAACGCAGTGTGGCTCAACAAACCGAATGGATAAGATGCGATAGATGGATTTGGGGTTTGGGTGGAGCAGTCTGTAGAGAGCAACGAGAAAATAAAAAAAGCAGCCATGTCCGTCGCCGTCGCCGTCGCCGTCGCCGTCGGGTCCTCATCCGTGTCCTTCCTCCACAGCAGCTTCTCCTACTCCCAATCCCTACTTCCTCCCCGCCCTACCTTGCCTGCATTTCCCCTGCGGAAGACGTGTCTGGTCGTTGAAGCCAAAACCCGCACCCGACAAGACAATAGAACAGCCCGCCACGCTCGCATTCGTAAGAAGGTAAGCTCAGCTGTTCTAGTGTTTGAAAACATTATTTGGGAATTTTCAAAACAATAAATCCACCAACACGCTGAAACTGCTGAATTAGTGAACAACCATCTCATGTAGTCTTGCAAAATGCCCGATTTAATCTGTCTCTGGTCTTAGGTGTTGCCTGTAGACATTGGCTTGTGATAATTACAGCGTAGAATGTCACAAGTCATATGATGTCTGCTCCAACTGTGTATATCAATCAGTGAAAGTTACTCCCTCTATACTCTAATACATGTCATTTAAGATTAATTTGAATAGATTAAGATGAAGTTAATGCTAGCGGTTAAACAAATTTAATAAGTAGGTGGTTAATATTTTTTTGAAAAAATTTATGTAAAAAGTAAAATTGGTAGATGATTACGGGTGAAGAATGCATTTTTTATTGATTATGATAATAAAGTGATTAGTGTTTGATATTTTAATGTAGTTGTTGTTATTAAATACGCATTGAAAATGGTTAAGTGATAAATAAAAATGGAAAAAAAAATTCGGTTAAATGACATGTAAAAGAGGACAGAGAAGTACTTATTATGGTGTACATCAATCAGGTAGGTAGCTTATTCGGCTTAGAACGCTTGTCAGATGTTGTTACATTTAAGATGATGTGCTGGAGTCTTGTTCCGCTTCTTTCGGCATCATGATTTGCTCTTGTTAAGATTGGCATAAACTCAAATTACTTTGTTTTATCTGGGTGAAGAAAGCGTACGAGGGTAATCAATTCGTTTCTGATGCGTGACTCACTAATGTGGTTATAGGTTGAAGGAACTACGGAGAGACCCAGATTGAGCGTTTTCAGGTCCAACAAGCATATCTATGTGCAAGTTATAGATGACAGCAAGATGCATACACTTGCTGCAGCCTCAACAATGCAAAAGGCTATTGCCGAGGAAATTGAGTTCAGCTCTGGTCCGACCATTGTAAGTCTTTAAGCACAAACACATCCATTCGCTGCTTTGATTGCTGAATTATGGTCCTGGCATTTGAGACTCTCTTGCTGACTAACTCTCCCCACTTACTAAACCAGGAAGTAGCGAAGAAGGTAGGTGAAGCGATTGCCAAGTCGTGTTTGGAGAAAGGGATCTTGAAAGTGGCCTTCGACAGAGGCGGTTACCCTTACCATGGCCGTATTGAAGCCCTTGCTGATGCAGCTAGAGAACACGGACTTCAGTTCTGAGAAGAATGTGAATATCCTTCTTGTCTTAAATTAAACAGCCTCTTTTACACCATCTCTTCTGTTGAGAAGTTCGGAACTTGTGTTTTGAACAAACATTTGTACTGAATTCGCACTTGTCTGTACTGTGTGTCTTATGATGTCTCCAATCACTGGGTCCGACAAGAATGTGGATTCAGAATGATGCTCGAATCTCATATATTTCTGGAATTAAAATACGGGGAAAGGCATTCTTAACATTTACTTGTGACAAATTTTATGAAGAAATTATCAAAAAGTTTTAATATTTACATTGTGAATGTTAATAAAATAGAAACGGTACAGCTAATTAGTAAAAAAGAAACAGTAAAAAGCACATAAAATTTAACGAGATTCGACTCTATGTCTTCGTTATCGTCAATTATGTTACAGATACATGATATATATATACCATTAATCCTATGTACATATTCAAAAAGAAAAACTAATAATTAAGAATATATGAAGTCTCGATAAATGGAATTCTTTACGTTACTGAAATGCACATATAAAAATCTTATTCAACTAAGTCACATGGGCGAAGTGTTTTGAAAATATTGAAACAGTTCTGGTTCTTTGAAATAGACATGTTATTGTCAAAGATTGCTAAATGTTAAATGATGATAAACTTGACAAGATAATAGAAACACACTAATATCTCGATTATTTTATGTGAAGATAGTGAATTTTCATGACCAAACAACATGCAGCGCCTTCAAATAAAGTAGTCTGAAATACTTTGTAACTAATAATATTTCTTTAATTAATTAGATATCAAACTAAGTGATGATTTTCTTACCTAATGTACAGGTGATCCTCTTGAATCAAGACATGTAGTTTTGAGAGAAGACGTAAAATTTATTATCTGATAATATTTTCATGACCAAAGAACATACACCGCTTTCAAATAAAGTAGTCTTAAATACTTTATAACTAATAATATTTTCTTTAACTGATTAGATATTCAGCTAACAGATGATTTTCTCACCTAATGTGCTAGTGATCCTCTTGAATCAATGGTTGACAGTAATTCTCCTACACTATTTGAAAATATCATGGTACAAAATTTCTTTTAAGATAAAATCATTTTTGCTCCCAGTGTTAATCTTGAGGATAAAATCAACTAATACATACTTAATTTAAGTAGTATATGCAAAGCAGTCCAGACATAAATAGCATCGATTATTTGCATTCTTAATTTTCCTCCATAAATTCAAATATTATCATCTTAACCATATATTAGCTTTGAAAGTTGATGCACAATTCTTTGGCTTACACAAGCAAGCGCGATTATTAGTTATTTAGTTAGAAAAATACTATTTCTGAAAGTAAATTAAAATTGGAAAATATGTATTCATCCGGCAAATGGTTCTTCTTCAACTGATATTTAATTTCCACCCTAAATTTCAAAGAAGACAACTTCATAGAATCATATGTTTGCAAAGAAAATTAAAAAAAGGGTCAAGGTCAATATGCTTAAAATGTGGAATTATACCTTATTGGACAAATTATACATTGCAGCATCTAAGAGTCAGAAAAATTAACCTAAATTAACCGAAAAACATAAATATATTTTATAAATCATTATATTTATATGTAAAAAAATTATTTTTTATTTAATAAATTTATTTTTTAGTTAATTTGGTTAACCGAATTGACCTAACTCAAAAATTTCTCTTCCATTAATCGAACCGAATAAATCAATTTTTTTTATTTTTAACCGAATTAACCAAACCAAATTAATTCGGTTAAACTATATCGATTCAATAAATCAGTTTTCATCAAAGAATGCTCCTCTAGTAAGTAGCCTATAAATATAAAAAATAAATAAATGTTTGACTATCAGAATCTGTTTTCCAGAGGAAATACTGAGTGGCTTTGACAAGGCCACGACATTCCTTTGGGCTTTGGGACCGTACCATACTAACACCTCTCATCCCGCACGCCCTTTTACTGTACTACTCTGTATTAGGTTCGGCTGCTGAAACCATGGCTCCCACTCCGAAGCTGATGCGGGCTGTCTGGTTCGAGAGGTACGGCGGAGGGCACGAGGCTTTGAAGGTCTTCCTTTCTCACTCACAACTCGCTGCGCACCTGATTCTATAATCATGTGAATTTTAGTATATAAAGTTCGAATTATAATCAGAAGAATTAGTTGCTGCTGGTTGGTCTTCCTTTCTTTTTGAATTGGGACGTTGGGACTTTTCTTAATCAGTTTTATCTG
>NQLW01000076.1:3729928-3741194 GCA_002312845.1 Kalanchoe fedtschenkoi
CCGAAAAGACCCAGAAACTTGGAAGCGAAATAAGCAACCGTGGATCCGCAAAGCATCACGTAAGCTATGGCAAGATCAAGAAATGCCCCGACCAGCTTACTAAAAGTCCACGACCTTATCACGCTGCACGACATCTCCGCCCGAAAGAAAAATTGTCAAACCGCAGATGATTATAAAGCGATCGAGACCCGAACAGAACGAATAGAAAAGTCAATACTGAACAGCTGGACCCCAAAATAACGTGGAACAGGACGTCTGCAAGAAACACAACTCAACAAGATGTAAGTCCCAAAACCATACACCAATCTACAACTTGAGAACAAACAACCAACGGCAGAAAAATCAAAACTTTCATCCACCAGACATCTACTGATTCTCATTCTGATTCACAGATATACCACTACGTGCAGCTCATCAGCTCTCTACATCCTCAAATTTCAGTCATTTACTTCACACCCTATTTCTAGATTATTGTAGAAATTCAGACTGAACAAATGGAAAATTAACGAACTTGGAAACGAATATGATGGTGCTGTTTCTTGCTCTGCCGATTCAAACTCGACCTCTGACACTGCGACAGAATCTTGCCCGCTGAGTTATTGAGAGCTCGTATTGAACCTGTTGCAGCTCGCAGTTCGGAAGCTGGGGAACAAAACCCTAAACTTTTTATGGCAGGAAATTTCAACGATCAATGAATTGAGGGAGAAGGGCGAGATTAGATGGGAAGAAATTGATGAAGAAGGCAACAGATACCGCTCGCGGATTTGATCGTGTACAAATTCACAGCACGATACATTTCTTCTGTTCTCTCCAGCTCCATACGGCGTCGTTTTCGTGTCGAGACACCATGGGGATCTGAAAGTATTCCGCTTGCGTTTTCACGCGTGTGTGAAACGAGTGGAGACACGCGCTGTTTCGGCGTGTTTTGGATGCGCTGCGTTCAAGTGTCGTATAGTGCGTACGGGCCAGGGAGAGTGTGGGTTGTCACGTGTCAGAGTTCAGATTTCAGGTGAGATTACTTCTTACCAAGGCATCTTACTGAAACAAATCTGAAAGAGGTTCGTCTTTTATAAATTGTTTTTCAAAATAAATTTCCCAAACAATTTATACGAACGCTATAATTTAATTTAAATAATTAATAGAACTATGCTTTTGAAATTATGTCGTATAAAGTATAAATTAATTAAGTTTAAAAAACACTAGGCATTTATTTCAGTAAGATGAGATCAAATCCATTTAAATAAAATAAATTTAGATGAAATTTATTATTTAAAAACGCCGTACGAACTCTCTTCATATAAATAAATATCGCCTAAAATCTTCCCACAAATCATTTTATGTAGCGAAATGTTATGTCAGATGAGATTAATCTCCCTCTAAATCAAGATGGAGTGTTTTGAGCTCAGCCACTAACTTTGGCAAAAAGCTTCAATTGGGTTGCTCTTACAATTCACTTCAAATTTACTTATTGAAAAGCTTAAATGATCTTTGGTAGTGGATATAATATTTAGAGATTAATAAAAAAGATTGATTGAATGACTAGACAAAATTATATAAATATATATTTTAAATAAATATTTTTTAAATACAAAATTTGAAACAAATAATCAACTAGACGTAAGGCGGTAGACTAACAAGTCGTCTAAACGGCAAAACATACATTTTTTTAGAACATTGTTTGAAGTGACTGTAATGAAAAAATCGAAAGCATTTAATCAGTCAGAATGATGGATGGTTGAGTGTCTCAAGATATTATTTATAAATTTTAAAATTCTTTTAATTATTTTATTTTGTGTTTAATCTTTTTTAATATTCATTTTCTGGATTATCTCATTCTTTCACAATTATAGTTGTGAAATATAGACCAAAACTGAGATTTTTATGTCTGCCCAGAAAAATAATATGTTTAAACTGTAATTTTATAAAAATATGATAATTTATAAAATAAATCAAAGATGTAACTTGAAAAAGGTATGCAAGGCATGCTGCTAAATATATATGGCCACTGTTTTGTTTGGACTAGTTTCATACATGGAATGCAAATTGATTTCAAAATCCAACGGTTATGTAACCGAGTATGACAAAATAGTCCATCAAAAAAAAAATTAATTTTTTTTATTAAATATAAATAACAACACACACCCTGATAACACAAAAGAGTCAAACGAACACACTCTCTTATAAAATTACAGTAAATTAGTTTTTCTTCTCAATACTCCCTCCGTCTTCTAATACATGTCGTTTAAAATTAATTTGAGTAGATTAAGATGAAGTAAATGCTAACGGTTGAATAAATTTAATGAGTGGGTTGTTGATGTTTTTTTCAAAATATTAGTGCAAAAAATAAAATTGGTAGATTGTTATTTGTAAAGAAAGATTTTTTATTGATTATGATAAATAAATGATTAAAGTTTGACGTTTTAATGTAGTTATTGATATTAAATATGTATTGAAAATTACTAAGTGATAAATAAAAATGGATAAAAAAATTCGATTAAGTGACATGTAAAAGAGCACATAGAGAGTAACATGGAGTTGAAGAGTCTTGTCACCACTAATAAGGTGCTAAATTGACTATTTGAAGTGTTGGTACTTGATGAACATAGATTCGGTGTTGCGCGGCGCTTTGCTGCGAGCACAAAACGACGTTGTTTTATGCTATAAACGATGTTATTTTGGATGACAGTACATGCGACGACGTCGTTTATAGCATAAAACGACGTCGTTTTGTGCTCGCAACAAAGCGCTGCGCAGCACCGAATCCGTGTCCGTACTTGATAATAAATGTATTTGAAGTATGTGTGAGATAGTTTATATTATTAAAATGGATAAATGTGTGACTTTTAACCATCAAAATAATAAAATATATAAAAAAAGTCACTTAAGCATGAAAATTCAATTATATGAATTATAATCCAACTCTGTTGAGTTTGATTTTTATTTGTTTTTGTCATTTAAATATTTAAGATTTACTTTAGCAAACTCAATCTTGACATTTACTCCCTCTGTCCTCTTTTACATGTCACTTAATCGAATTTTTTTGTCCATTTTTACTTGTCACTTACCAATTTTCAATGCGTATTTAATATCAACAACTACCTTAAAATGTCAAACATTAATCACTTCATTATCATAATCAATAAAGAATACATTCCTAACCAATAACCATCTACCAATTTTACTTTTTGCACGAACTTTTTCAAAAAATTGTTAACCACCTACGTATTAAATTTATTCAACCGCTAGCATTAACTTCACCTTAATCTACTCAAATTAATCTTAAACGACATGTATTAGATGACGGAGGGAGTACTCCCTAAGCAATTTAATTTAACTCGATTTAACTCTTGAATATATTTGAAGTTCAAATTTTTCCCAGATAAATATGGCGACGTATTTGAAGCATTAAAAAATTTTACATTCTCTTAGAAAAGTTTCACACATAATTTCGAAAATTTTTCACTCATACTACAATTATTGATTTTCAAATTATTTTTATTTATGTTGAACTACAATAATACAATATGTTTTCTATGTTTTTAACTAATTTAAATAATATACTAGATTTATTTTTCTTAATTTTTTGTGCAAAATATTTTTGTCTCTATTTTATAGCGGAGATGAACATGTGCGACATTTCTATTCTCAACTCTAAATTTACTATGCTACTTATATTTTTTATTAATAATATAAACAAATTGATTTAGGAGGCCTAGAATTGCTATTTATTCTTCAACTAACATTTTAACTTTCGAAAAAATGTAGGAAAAAACAATGAACTACTTATATAAAATAAATTTACATTCGCACTCATAAATTTTAGTAATATGAGAATCAGTTTCGTTGAAATTATATTTTTTATCATCAAATATAATGATAATCTTTTTTCACATAACTAAAACAACATATTTTTTATACTCAATCAACCCAAATTCTTAGCAAAATTTAATAAAATTAATTATATATAACAAATCAAATCCAATTAATCTTAAATGACATCCTAAATTAGTCCATTTTTTTACATACTTTTTGAAAATTCTCATAGTTTTTACTGCAAGTAAGAAATAGTTCTAATTAGGGGTGTTCAACAATCCAAACCTGAACCGGAATCGGAATCGGAATCGGAATGGACCAGAATAATGATGAGTAAAGATGAAGGAGAACGTGGCTCGATGATTTATGATCTTGTTAAGAATCATTGTCAATAGAGGTTATGATAGGTTTAAAAGCCCTTGGGCGAAGGTGGTTGATCGATACACCAACAATCATTACAGCCTCATATGACTATCTCTACCTACTCCCCTTTGTCATTTTTTTTTCCAATATTTTTATTGTGTATTTGAAAATATTGAAAAAAGTAGTTGATTACATTAATGTGTATTTTTATTTATTTTTGTGTCGTTAATAAAAATAACAGTTCAAAATTAATTATGAGTTATATTAATTATTTTTAAATTCAAAATTTAAAAAAGTAATTATAGGGTAAAATTATTAAATGACACAGATAAAAAATTTAAAATAAAATATGGAGAAAAAATCGCTTGCTATTATTTTCAAATATATTTCTACAGTACAAAAATATAAAATAAAAATCAAGCAAACTAGTCATTAAAGGATTACTTATCTAAATATTCATATTCATTTATTTATTTCAAAGTAATGACCACAATATTCTTGGGTTATTGTAATACATCAAGTAATAATAGAAAATTTTTATCAGCAAGAATTGTCTCAATTGATAAAATATGCGGACATCTATCATGAAGATTTCATATTCGATTTTTGTTAGGAGCACACGTAATGAACTTTACTAGAAAATGTAATAAATATATATAAAAAAATTTAAAAGTAAATATTATATAATTCAACACGCACATTAGAAAATTATATAATAACAAGTCGATCATCTTTACCCATGTAACATAATATCTCCATTTTCAATCTATATCCATGGGTATATAGAGACTAAGAATGTAAATGATTCCACACCTCATAATAAAATGAGATAGTGTGCTCTTTGACACATATATATGGGATCGAATGCGAACTCCTTCATTTTGTTACGAGCCACGCATCTCTGTAGAACTATAGTTTGACGTGCGCATTTCTTTAATTTATTTCGTTACAAATCACACATTTCTATAGAACTGTAGTTTGATGCGCTGCGCAAATTAATCTGACCTTGACACTACCTAAATTTCGTTACTTACTTTCCTCGCAATTCCTTTCCTATCCTCCCAAAATTGAATTCAGAAACACTACCTAAAATTCTTCGCATATTGAATCAAGCTCTACCACACTAATGCTGACGACTGCAGGTGCTCAGTCAGTTGATGATCTGCGTTGAGCTGCCACCACGACATCAACACTTCACTCTCAGTCGATAGTACCACCTTCTCAAACTCCATCTCAAACGTTTTAAATGTCTACGACTGCTTGTTGATCTTGGGCCGCTCTAAAAACCCTAAGCGTTAAATTCACCATCTGCAAATTCTTGGTGTCGGACATGAAAGTGAAGTTGTGTCACTAGTACACAATTGGCTTTTAACAACACTTATTTTAGATGGAGTTTGGACAACAAATGACATTTTCAGCAATAAAAATATGTCCTCTAAAGTGATGTTTAAACAAGACTACATCATTTGACGTTTTAAGAAAGTAAGCATCGTCTGAAGTCATTGAGACATACAATGACATTTTTGCGGTCATAAACTTCGTCTTTAATCACAATTGTATATGACACTTGTTATCTTGAAGTGGATTCTAATTAAGTACTCTACTTTAGACGATGCCTATTACTCACAAGTGTCTTCTAAATTATATCCCTTTGGACAATATGTATAGATAATAAACGCCGCTTAAAGTTAAAATGACTTTAAATGACACTTGTGGCATTAAAGTGCCTTCTAAGTTGATACAATTAGAAGACTCTTATAACTTTGGACAATATGTATAGATAATATTTTATTTCCAAAATTAAATATATATCTTTGCCTTTTGTATGTATATATATAGGGGGAGGGATCCGTTGAGAACCTCCTTAAGTTGAGAACCGTTGTGGACAATTCTGGACCAATCATTTTGTTTCCTTATTTAAGTTTATTTATTGTACTTTATTTATTTATTTAACATTCATTAAATGTGACTAATATGGAAAGTGTAATTATTGATAATTTTAACTAAGTATCATTAATATTTAAATATTTTTTTCATAGTTAATAATTTGATCATTTAATACATTTTTTTGTCTTTTCTTTTAGTGAATGTTCACCATTGCGTATTTTATGAATTTTTAGATAGTGAATATTTTTCGTTCTGAGTTATAATTTTTAATAGTATTTTTTTAGAATAATGAATAGATAGTAAAATATTTTTTAATTTCTTAACAGTGAACATTTTTATCTCTGAGTTTGTACAGATTTTATTTTATATTATGATAGTGAACACTGTGTTGAACATGTTCACTGTCGAAAGTATATTGCAAAACAGATGTTCACTGTGGAAAAAATTATCCAAAACTCATAAAATATCAAAAAATCAGTAATTTTTCAAAATTTGAAACATGTTCAGTATTGAAAAATTATCCAAAACATGTTCGCTGCCGAAACTCTTTTTTTTATGTTCACTATTGGAAAAATTATCCAAAACTCATAAAAATATCAAAAAATCAGTAATTTTCAAAATTTGAAACATGTTCACTATTCGGCATGAGTACAAATAACGGTGAACACGATGAATTAACAATATATTAACAGAAAAAGTAAACAATTATAATGGAAGTAGAGGAGCGGAGTAAATTATAACGGTGAACACGATAGATGATCACTGCGAGAGTAAATTGACCAAAAACATCTCACAGATTTGCCGATCTACAGTCTGAATTCCAACTGCGGTTATCCGATTCGGGGAGAAGAGGAGCAGAATCATCAGATCTTGAGAATCTATAAGCCATGGAAGCAAAGACGTGAAGGCGAGGCGGATCCGGTTACCCTAATTCATGATGTTTGGTGCCGCCCTTGTTGAATCCTTCACATCCCCTTCTGCGGCTAGACATGGTTGGAATAAAATTAGGATTTTGTGAGATTGGGGATTGGAGGGAGACAGAATGTGTTGAACAAGAAAATTGGCTTACCCATTTGATGAAAATTAGAATAGAATGCGTAAAGGTAGAACCTTTGATGTTGGTGGATCGAAAGCGATGACAGCAAAATGGTCGGCTTGGCTTGGCGAAGAAACTCAAGGGCTCGGATCAAATGCGGAGAGGTTACTTTCGATCGAGGTGTTGTGGCTGGATTTTGTTGTGGAGAAGAAAAGGGAAGAGAGTGAGAGAATTATGCGATTGATGGAGAGAGACAAAACTAATCAATCATTGAGTAATTTACTCTCATTAAATATCATGCTAATTAAAAAAATGCATTAAAAATAATTAATAGGGTATAATAAATGAAGTTACAAAACAAGATTTATAAAATATCAAAACACGGTCGTTTTGATCAAAGAACGATTGGTCTACGTTTGTCCACAAGGTTCTCAACTTAAGGAGGTTCTCAAAGTGGTTTTCATTTGATCCACTCCCTATATATATATATATATATATATATATATATATATATATATATATATATATATATATATAAAGATAAGATTCATCTACGTACAATCAGATTTGAAGTTATCAATGATTCACAATGGCAAGCAATTCAATGACTCATTTGGCTATTTAATATTAAATATATATTATGCTAGTAATTTTTTTCTTTCATCGTCGAAGAACAAAACTATGAGTTTCTACTCACGATAACCTTCCTAGGTTTATTTGTCAGATTCGACTTTCAGTTCATGGAACCAACTGAATAGATGCCAACTCTATTTCTTTACTACCATCATTGTCGATCTCGCCTTTCTGGTGGCTAATTTATTCCCTCCTCATCTGGCCTTCCCGGCTCACCGTCTTCTTGTACTCATCCCGACTCTTGTTGCTTCCCTGCTCCTCTCCTTTTCGTCTTTGTTTTGATTTTCGCTTGACAGAAAATATAAGATGAGTTGCATCATTTATTCACATACACAAATGTACTATTTAGGAACATGATTCATTACTCATCCGACATCATGTTAGATTTGAATACAATAACATTTATATACATAAAGAAAATAAACATATATAATCAAGAGATCAAATCAATCTGAGTATCAGAGAATATTTGGAAAAATAATTCAAATGACAACAGACGAAGTTTATTGGTAAGAAATATTATTTAAAGTGTAGCACTATACGCGGTGCTTCTTACCAATTGGTCGTATCTTTGGGAGCACTACTTGTGCTCTAGTCCCAATAAAAAAGACGAAAAGTTTGATGAGAAAGGAGAAAAATATACAATTATTGGATATGCTGATGAATACATATGATATCGACTATTGAATCGACACTCAAATCAATTTATTGTTGCTCGAGATGTCATCATATTTGATGAAAATTTATCATGAAAATACAGAAGCAATGCACCAAAGGAAGCCCCAGCCACTTATGAGTTTGCCAATCCCGCGCCATTCCAATTTAAGGAACCTCATTCAAGTACTATTTTTCATCATATTTCTGCACTCAAAGAGTGCTAAAATATTGAGTCGATGTGCCCTAAAAAATTTGATTATGAAAATCAGTAAAGAAAATATCACTCCTTGGTAGATATTTATTAAAAGGGAACGTGAATTGCTTTTAAAGCGAGCCTCAAAAAATAGCGAGGCATCTAAGAATGAGCGGTGGGTGAATGATGTGAGATTTCAATGGAACGAAATACATGACATTTTATCTATCCTCCGAAACGCAAGAATGTAATCAGACTAAAATAAGTTTTTAAGATTAAATATAATGAATACAATTTTGTAGATAAACACAAAGCTCATTTGGTTCCAAAAGATTTTTCATAACAACCTGAGGGGATTTCCATGAAATATTTTCACCGGTCACACGCATAAAAATCATGAGAACTATTTTCGTCATTACATGTCAGCTCAAGTTACATGTATTTCAACTTGATGTGAGATCTGCTATTTTGAAATGGTTAGCTAGAAGAAAAAGTGTATGTTTCAGTACTAGAAGGGTATACTTGATAAGACCGAGAAAACAAGGTATATCGCCTTAGAAAGCATTTTATGAACTAAAACAAGTACCTCAAGCTTGGAATAGTAAAATGGATCTATACTTCAAAAAGATTTGTTTTGAAAGAAGCAAAAGTGAGCCATCTTTTTACGTGAAGAGCGAAGGCACCAAATTTCTTATTGTTTTCTTATAAGTTGATAACCTTATATAATTTGGTACCAGTTCATATATGTTGGAGACTTTTAAAGAAGACATGATGGCAAAATTCAAAATGACAGACTTAGGCTTGATGAAATATTTTGTTGGGGATACAAGTTCAAAAAGATAAAAGTGTATTTTCTTGTCATGAGAACTTGTTAAAAAGATTTCACTTGGAGAAGTGCAAGTTAGTGACAACAACAATGACTCTCTGATTTAGGTCACCAACATAAGACCGGTGAAAATGTATTTTATAAGTGTGTTGTAAAGATATATGAGTGAGCCATCCAAGAATCATTTCACAGCTGCAAAGAGAATTCTCTGCTATCTTAAAGGTACAAAGAAATTAGAGATCGAATATGTAAATCAATCAAATTACAATCTGTCGGATTTACTGACAGTGATTGGACATGTTCTCTTGATGATAAAAAAAAGTACCTCTGATTACTTATTTTGTTTAGGTTCAAATATAATTTTTTGGAGCTCGAAAAAATAAAAACAGTGGCGTTATCATTATGTGAAGAGTAGTTCATTGCCGCCACAGAAACAACAGATTAAGCTGTTTGGTTGAAAATGATTCTCACTGATCTTGCATAAAGGCAAATTACGTTTGTGATTTGGTGAACAATGATGAAGTAAGCCTTGAAGTCATAAACACACATTGATGGCAGATTGAAGTATCATCAAAAACAAGTTTGAAGACTTCAAGAAGAAGTTGAAAGTCACAAATCAAAAAATTAATTGGAGTTATTACACATTAAGCATTTTGGCATTCCTATGATAGTTGAAAAATCATTTTTATTCTGGTTGGCAATGGTCAATCGCAGCTTTGGGACTCACTTTGGTGTAACCCGGCCGTATCGAAGCCCGATAGCTACTCTCTTAACCACTCCATCAAAGAGGTCATAGAGAGCGCTCACCTGAGGATTTTCCCTAAGACCAAACACAGCCTAAGAGTCCGCGGAAAGTCTACCAGATTTGATGGCAAAGCCTTCCGTGGTAGATAGCATGCAAGGTTTTCCGAATGAACGCTAGTTGTGTATGAGGGGTGCATGAGTGGCAACTGGCAATTCATATGATGTCTGGCGTACTGTTCATGTCCTTGTTTCTTTTAACAGGGTCCGACGTGGCTGGTGAGGTAGTGGATGTTGCACCTGGAATTAAGGATTTTCAAGTCGGAGATAAAGTTGTTGCGGTTCTCAATCATTTGGTATCTCCTTGTTCATCATGTTTCCTGTAGTGTATATAGCCTCAGGGTATAAGAAGTATACCATTAATAATAGGAACTACATTTCGTCATCAGGGTTGTGGCCGAGTGGTAAAAAGGGTCAAAAGTGAAATCCTTACCCTCCATGTCTCGGGTTCTGAGTTCTACAATTGTTGTCTTATGAATGAAGTTTGTGATTTCTATCTTTTTGGGAAGAATGAGTACCGTTTTTAAGTTCGAACTGTGAATAATAATAAGGCTAAACTGTGCTAGCATATCGAAGCTTTGGTAGCAATGTATTGATCAAATAAATTTTTGTGTGTGTCTCAGAAAGGAGGCGGACTGGCAGAATTTGCTACGGCAAAAGTGAATCTGACTGTTGCAAGGCCTTCAGAAGTGTCTGCTGCTGAAGGTGCAGGCTTACCTGTCGCTGGACTCACAGCTCTTAAAGCTCTCACCGAGGCTGCAGGTGTCAAGCTTGATGGAAGTGGGAAACAGGCCAACATCCTTATCACTGCGGCCTCAGGTGGTGTTGGCCATTATGCTGTCCAGTTGGCAAAGCTAGGTAACACCCATGTAACAGCAACCTGTGGGGCGCGCAATCTCGAGCTTGTCAAGAACTTGGGAGCTGATGAAGTAATGGACTACAAGACCCCCGATGGAGCCGCCCTAAAGAGTCCCTCGGGGAAGAAGTACGATGCGGTCATCCACTGTGCAACGGGGATTCCCTGGTCCACATTCGAGCCAAACCTAAGTGACAGTGG
>NQLW01000076.1:3742194-3756973 GCA_002312845.1 Kalanchoe fedtschenkoi
AAGTGTACAGGTTCTGCCTACATTGATGTCTATCTACCATTGGGTAGAATCAAACAATTTTGCTGTATATACCCTTTTACTCATTGTGATACTGTAATACTGAAGTTATTGGAAATTGTAGAGCAAAATTGATTTGCATGCTGAAAAGGTTTACATCGAGTTAAATTGCACACAATGAAAAAAAATCTCCCAGGCTGCCTAATTGTATACAGTTAAAAAGTACATTCTTATGTTGATTGAGTCACTAAATGGCAAGCCTTAAACTGTGCGATTCTCTCTTAGCATCCTCCTGCAAAAGCCAAGAAGTATAATGCTTTAGACAGTTATTTGGTCTCGAATGTCAACTACATAAACAAGCTTGACATTCACCCACATGAACTATGTAACCCACAACATCATGATAATCGATCATAACAAGGACCACAAGCAGAAATGCAGGGGTGTGAAGTTGGTATGACTGCTACTACTTACTACTGGTAGTCAGCTTATAAGGTCAGAACTTGCCAAGAGCCCTTAACAAGTTTGATGACAAAACTGGCTAAAAACAGAATAGACACTAACATACTTTAATCATGTTGTTCACCTTAAAATTTTAAGAAACCATATAAGAAAAAATATCGGAGGATGAACTTCTCAATGGAGAAATTAGTTCTTACTAAAACATAAATGCCAAATCGAAAACAAAGACTTGATCACACAGTAAAAGAGTCTTGGTGAAAAAAGTAATGAGATCGAAGCATCAGCAATCCCACTACATACTGGAAACCTAAAATCTTAAAAGTTTCATCAAGCACAATAGCATATAAAACTCAAAATAATATGAGTGATTCACCTGAGCCATTTCATTTGAAGCATTCTTAGTCCACAGAGACACCTTCTCTTGCCTTCCCCTCACATTAATGACTGCCCCGCATATCTCTTCCCCATAATCAAAGTGCCCTCCAATCATAGCCAACAACTAACAAAACCAAACAACGGACAGCCAAAACATCACTATAACTTACAGCCATAACCAATTTAATAACCAGAAAACCCATCAAAGCCTCACCGTATACAGCCAAGCAGCATCAGACCTCCCCTTGGGAAAAGTCGCGGTCCATTTCCCTCCATTGGCACACAAGGGATCCTCCCACTTTGGCTCAATCTTTTCCTTGAAACAATAGAAATCTGATCCCTTGCTTGGAATGTTTATGTTGTTGTACAAGCTACATGGACCGTTCAACATACTCAAGAATGTCAAAGCCACATTATACAAAAACACTCACCAAAATACACAAACACAAACCAGTCTAAGACAAAAATAAAAATTAATCACATGTTTGTCCACAACAGGAAACAACCTACATCTCCACCAATAAAGTGTTAGTTAATCCTCCTTTTCTGAAACGCTAACATATTTCTCAATCGGCCCATTGCTGTATGTACAAGCTACATGAACCATTCAGCATACTCAAAACTGTCAAAACGCGTCACACAAAAACACTCGCACAACATAAAAAATCAATAACCACTCAAAAAAATGCTCAGCATAAAAATCAATCACCACTCAAAAAAATGCTAAATAATCACATGATTCACAAGAAACTATTAACTCCTACATCTCCAACGAAATTTTCTTTTTTCTCCTTTTATTTAACCTTAATTTTTTCTCTAGACTAGTTGATGTTGTGTCAAGGCACTGTGAAACACTTAATACAAACACACAGGATAAAAGTCAATAACACAAAAAATCACAAACAATAATAATAAAAATGCTAAATAATGACATGCTCAGTCCTGAAAAATAAATCGCTCATTCCTACATCTCCAACAAGTTTTATTGTCTCCTTCATATCTGAAACCCTAGAATTATTCAAAATCCGGATAAAATAATATTGAAAAGAAAAAAAATGCAACGATAAAACGAGCTTGCACCAAGAAATACCCCCAGAATTCCTCGACAGTGGAAAAGCTGTGAACCGGGTTCATAGTGCTGCCCCAATCGGCCGACTTCGACTTCGCCGCGCCGTTATCGAACCAGAATTTCCATGTATTATTCTCTAGCGGATGCAGACTCAGCTCCGCCTTCACCCACCGATCAACATCTCCAGCAGCCTGATCGACGATCTCACCTTCCTCGAGCTCGTCTTCGGCATCATCCTTCTACCTCAGCTTGGTGATCGTGCTCTGGAGGTCGCCAGAGAGCGACGCTGGTTCGATCGCCAACGTCATCTCTGCAGTCGATTTTGGCTCCGCAACGCAACTGATCTACGAATCTCGAGGTGAAGGCATTTTCGAGAAGATATTTGGATTTTGGAGTCCAACTTCGTCCGAAAGTTTTGAACGCCCATAATCCAATTCAATTAAATTTATTTAAATTGAATTTAAATTGATATAATTTATTTAGATTGAATTTTGAATTGCACTTTTTAGGTTGTGTTGGATTGAATAAATTGAATTCAGTTCGATCCAAATTATAAAACACAATTCGAATTACAAATTTATAAAAAATTAAAATACATATAAAAAATATCATAAAATAAATATAAAAATTAATAAATTTAAAATTTTAGTAGGGTTCATTGGACTACCGTGTTTGCACCTTATTTGGAAAAGATGATAGTTCAGATCGTAACTGGGTAAGAACTGGTAGTTCAGGGCACCTTTAGGATTTTTTTCCATTAATAAATATGTTCATCAGATTTTAGTTATAATCATTGAATGATATATTCATCATATGAGTCAATATGTTCATCAAATGAACTATTATATTCATCAGAAGATATGTCCATTAAATTTAATGATATGTTCATCAGATGAACTGCATTGTTCATCAGTTGATATGTTTATTACATGAGTTATTGTGTTCATCATATTTTATAATATGTTCATCAGATGATCTGTTATATTCACCGGATTTAAAAATATGTTCATTATAAGAGTTGTTATGTTCATCAGATGAACTGATATATTCATTAGATGAACTAATTTGTTCATCAGATTTGATTATATGTTCACTAGATCATATGTTCATCACATTTGATAGTACGTTCATCAGATGAACCAATATGTTCACTACATGAGCTTTGTTTGCTTTTGTTGATATTTATTCTAATATGTTCATCCGATGAGCTGTCATGTTCATTAGACAAGCCGATATGTTCATCAGATAAGCTAATATGTTCATCAGATGACATGTTCATTTTATTTGATTATATGTTCATCAAAAGTTGTTATGTTCATCAGATAACCTGTTATGTTTATTAGATGATATGTTCATCATATGAGCTATTGTGTTCATTAGATTTGATAATATGTTCATCTGAAGAGCTGCTATATTTATCATATTAGCTGCTATGTTTATTAGATGAAATGTTCATTAGATGAGCTACTATGTTCATCAGCTGAGCTGTTATATTCATCATATTTGATAATATATTCATTGGACTAGCTAATATGTTAATTGGATGATGTGTTCAACAGATGAGATGATATGCTCATCAGATGAGTTGTTATGTTCATCAGATGAGCTACTATGTTCACCAGATTTGATAATATGTTCATTAGATTAGCTGCTATGTTCATCAGAATATATATTCATCATATGAGCAGATATGTTCATCAGATAAGCTAATATGTTCATTAGATGAGCTACTATGTTCACAAGGTTTGATAATATGTTCATGAAATTAGAATTCATCAAATGAGCTGATATGTTCATCGGATGAGTTATTATATTCGTCATATGAGCTGCTGTGTTTATCAGATGGAATGTTCATCAAATGAGCTACTATGTTCATTATATTTGATAATATATTCATCAGATGAATTGTTATGTTCATCAACTTTGATAATATGATTAACAGATTAACTAATATGTTCATTGGATAATATGTTATCAGATGAGACGATATGTTCATCAGATGAGCTGTTATGTTTATCGGATGAGATGTCATGTTCATCAGGTGAGCTACTGTGTTCATCAGATGATATGTTCATCAAATTTGATAATATGATCATCAGCTGCTATCTTTATCAGATTTGATAATATGTTTATCAGATGAATAAATTTTTTAATGAATATAAAATATAAATTTGTGAAATTAGTTATTTTTATTTTTTATTTGGCTCTTTTGTTAAAATATTTTTTAAAATTCTTTTGGATTATTTTAAATTTTTTTTGCTGTTTAATTAAGAAAGAGTGAAAGTTTTTAATAAAAATAATGTCAAAAGACGTCGGTTTCGAAATGGGTAGTCACAGAATGAACTTCAACGAAAAGATGCGTTTTTTGTATGGCTGCGATTGAACACCACAATATTTGACAATTGAAAGAACGGATAAAATGAAAAGATTTATTCTAAAAGAAGAAGACATAAAAAAAAGATTTGAATAAATTAAATTGCACAACAATTCCAGGCCAGAATTGTGACAGCCATTAGAAGCCTTTTTTGTCCGAACACGCCCAAAAATATCAACAGCTGGCGAAGTGCCCACAAATCAATTTCGAAGTTGCGGGTCAGCTCGTCTCTTCAATCATTCACAATGCCACCTACCTACTGATCCAAACATTTTCTTGAACTCCAAGTCTGTGGGCGAAATGCAGCCGGTGAGACTCGGAAACACTCTGAAAGTCCCCGTCGTCCAGGAGCTGGCCAACAAGGCCTTGTCCCAGCTCCCACCGCGATACGTGCGTCGCCGTCCGGAGCTCCCCAATAATCATCAAGGAGAACAACAAGTCCCCATCATCGACTTCCGGAAACTGCTGTCCGATGAATTCATGCACTCTGAGCTGCTCAACCTCCACTCCGCGTGCGCAGACTGGGGCTTCTTCCAGGTCTTTCACTCTTACACCGGTTGAATTTTCCCTAGCCTCAATCGAACATATATTTTCTGTTAAAGAAAAAATAGTAAAAATCATATACGTACGATTTTACGGGGTTTGACAGTGTAAGTAAATCTTCAAACATAGTTCATTTGAAAAGTATACCCAAACATTATACTCTCTCTCTCCTCTTTTACATGTCACTTAACCGAATTTTTTTGTCTACTTTTATTTGTCACTTAATAATTTTCAATGCGTATTTAATATCAACAACTACCTTAAAATGTCAAACATTAATAACTTCTTTATCATATTCAATAAAAAATACATTCTCCACCAGTAATAATCTAACATGTTTACTTTTTGCACGAATTTTTTATAAAAACATCAACCACCCATTCATTAAATTTGTTCAACCGCTAGCATTAATTTCACCTTAATCTACTCAAATTAACCTTAAACGACATGTAATAGAGGACGGAGGGAGTAATTTACATTTTAACATTTGTGGTTGCTAAGATGGTTAACCATGGAGTGAGGGAGGAGCTGCTAAAGAAGGTGAAGACGGAGGTTCAAGAATTTTTCAAGCTTTCGGTCGATGAGAAGGAGAAGTACGGTCAGCTGCCTGACGATCTGGAGGGCTACGGACAGGCATTCGTCAAATCGGACGAGCAAAAACTCGACTGGGCTGACTTGTACTACATGACAACTCTTCCTGTCTCCATGAGGAGACCCCATTTGCTCCCCAAGCTTCCTCCCCTCCTAAGGTCCGCATAATTGATATTGAAATGAAGCTGAGTTGAACTCAAAATTTAATAATAAATTGAACTGAACTGAACTGAAAATTTAACAGTACACATTTTCTTAAACTGATTTTTTTACAGGGATGCGATCGAGGAGTACTCATCAGAGATGAAAAGCCTGTCTAGGAACCTCTTCGCCAATTAGGCATCAAATTTGCATGGGCCTTCCAATCATACATGCTGTTCGAAAAGGATGTGGATGACTGCCATGTTTAAATACAATGAAATGCTTTTGCTTTATTTGCTTACACACTTTTGTCTTTTCAGAACCTTCCAAAGTCCTATAAAGAGTCTCTCCCCCGCCCTTCACAGGTACCTTGCTTATGCTTTTTTAGATGCCAGCTGGTTTAGGTCCGCAATCTCAATAGTTGGCAATGATGCCATGTATATTCTAGACACCTTCAAATTAAAGGCATCTATATGTACAGCAAATTTCATGTATTTGATTAACATTTTGAAACATTTGCTGATTAGCTTGCAATCTGAACGGTTCTACCCCGACAGCTGATTATGCATTCTGGGTTGGGCATGGTTTTGAGTTTGCATTTCAAATGCTGTTTGCATATGAGCTGTCAGTTTAAGTTTCTTTATTACATATGGGTCTTGGATGATTAATGGATTAGCTAGATGTACATGTCCTACTAGCCTTGGCAGTCCTCACCTAATCTTTGATCCTAGCATCTTTTAGTTTTCTGAAGGTCTTAGGTGCACGCGGAAGCGAATAAGACAGGTTTAAGCCGCCCGTGCACCAACTTGTGTCGAGCAAAGCTGAATGCTGCTATAGGTGAGCCGCAACTTGGTGGAGGTGATATGTTATTTCGCTGCACCAAACTTAAACCAGAAAAAAGAAATGGTTTTATTAGTTGTAGCAGAGGTTTAGTTTAAGCAGTAGGTGGGTGAAAAGAACTGGGGGTGGGGTGTTTGGCTTTATATTAGTATGTGCTTAATAATTGGATCTGTGTTTGGTGAAGGGACCCCTTTTGCTGCAGCTGGCGCCTCAATAACATGAAAAGGATGGGAGTGTAGTGTAGGGATCTGGACGTCGACGCAGCTCTCCAAGGTATGGAAACTTGGGAGTGTCCCACTCTTCAATTCTATTTTAAAGGGAGATTAGAGCTAAAGAGGGTAAGAGCAAATGAAACCATTTGATAACCCCACAATTTATCTAAGTCGACGTGTTCTTTACTTGTTTAAGGCTTTGTTTATTTGTATCATTTTACACCGCCGAGGGCTTATCATCTAGGGATGTGCGCGTCACAGGGAAAACAGATTCTTTTTTTGTTTTTGGATGATTAGAGACCGAACATTCCTCCAATAGTAACGTCAGATTGATTATAAGTCAATTCTAATATATTTTAAAAATATTTATGTGCACGTGGTACCATCAAGATTCGAACATAAAATCTTAAAAATTTGTAAGAGTTGGATTAGAATTAAGTCTATTTGATAGTATGAGGTGCTTGAGCTTGCTAGATTTGACTGGGATGGGATAAGATGGATGTTTGTGTATGGTGATAATAAGACGAGGACACGGATCAGGTTTGGCTCCTACTCTGTGCCCGACAGCTGCCCTCTTGATATCACACCAATGAAGAATGTCATGTATGGTCCAGTTTGGCTGCCATTCCGTAGTACCTTAGGCTGTGTTTGGTTTGAAGAAAGTTAGAGGAAAATAAATTCTTTTAAAAATTCATTTTATTTTATCTTTATTTGATTTGAATTAAATTAAATTTTTTTATAGAAAGTACTAAAATATTTTTTGATTTAAGTAAATTTTTCATTCTATTTTTCATCTAACTTTTCATCTAGCTTTTCATTCCTAATTTTCTTTAAACCAAACTAAGGATTCTTTCTAATTTTCTATCAAAATTTTTTTTTCCTCAAATTTTCCTAAACCAAACACAGCCTTAGGCTTTCTTTGCAGTTTGGAGATAATGTAAATGAAAGTCACATTTTTCATCAATGTTTAATTTTTTCATCAATTTTTTTCTAAATCAAACACCCCATAAATGTGACAACGAGATTTTTCTTTTAGTTTTTTTTTTCTCTTTGTTTTACCCAAAACCAAACATAGCCTTGGCTTTCTGCTAGACTCCCGAGTTGCATTAAAAGCCTTAAACCATAAACCAGACTCTCCCCATGCCTCCCAGCTTCCCAAGCATCTTAATCTCACTTAATCAATGAAATTAGTTGTTGACAAAGTCACTCAATTTACTTGATAGATAGGCCAGCCGATTTCAACTTTCAAGTATGATATTGAAAGCTCTGCTTTTCGTACTGTTAATATTAAGACGTAATCATAGTTATCAGAATCAGACCGGTGATCGAACTGGTCAAGGTTCCGGTTCCTGATTTTCCGGTTGAATCGACGGTTCATACCGGTTTAACCATCGGTTCAATAAGAAATAATAATTGTAAAATATAAAATATAAGAAGTTAAATGCAAATAAAGAAATAATTAACTTTGCTAGCATGATTGGTTAAAGGCGTCGTCTGAAAACTAAAGTTAAATCTCTAATTATAATAAACCGGTTCACCCGGATCGGTCCGGTTCAGTGATATTTTAATATATCAGCCGGTTCGTCCAGTTTTAACTGGTTCATAATGCAATCCGATAAGATTTACAACCAAATCGGTGTCTGGTCCAGTTTCTGATTGAACTGGTCGAACCGGCCGGTCCGGTCCGATTCTAATAACTATGGACGTAACAGACTGATTAGCACACATATGTGCTTTTTTTTTAAGGGGATCGATAGTGGTTCCCCACTCCCCCCTTGGTGGTCAGGGGCCGCACACACGTAAATGCGGTACCAACAGGGCTTGAACCCAGGGCCTTGGGTTGTTAGACAACACCCAATACCACTAGGCTAACACTTTATTAGTACACATATGTGCTTGTCTGCCCCATTTTGTGAGGTCGTCATCATCATCATATTCTCTTGTTGAGCACGTAAGTATCATCATATTCATATACGTAAACTCTAATATTTATTAATCAAGAAGCGTCACATGTTAGAAAATCAGTAAATATTTAGAATCAATGATAAATAATGACGTGTTATTTTAACATTTCAACACGATACCAATACTTTCTGATTAATTATACCTACAACTACACGATGAAATGTGTCCACATAAATATAACTCCATTTATTACTATGTTGCATGCGTGGTGGCATCAACTTGGCTTCACTACTCCACTCCTTATCACTGTTTAAACTGACGGATTTTATGAAAAGCAAAAAAAATTGATTATATGTAACATATATATATATATATATATAAATAAATATATTAAACACCCCGCTGCTCAGTCATTGTCAATATAGTAAAGTATGTGCATCCAAATTAAATAAGGCAAAATTATGCATCAAAAAAACTTTTATCGAAACAACGTAATAAAAGGATTATGGATTACATATACAATTGATAAAATCACTTTCCTAATCCATTCAGGCCCCAATGGGTGTTTCCAACCTTTTAAGTTATCAATTAAAATAATTTTATTAACTGACATTATAACTTAGAGTCACCTCCAATGGTAACCGATTTGATGTTGGTGTCGATCACCGTACAATAGCGAAATTAGAAATTTTAATTTGGGATGTAAAATTAAGAAATATAATATTTTTAAGCTTAAGGCGTATAATTTTTTTAAAAAAAGATTAATGGGGTACAAAAACAAGAATTATGATTTTTTTAAGCTTAATTAGGATTACAAAAATTAAAAAATATATTATTTTTATACTGAATCAGGAGTTATTTGATCTAAATTTGGGTGGACAGTTGTCCCACTATCCACCTAGTGAAACCGCACCTGACCACATGGCTCAAGTAGCCACGGATTCGAACCCGGATGATAACACCTGACTTATCTTAAATTCAACCTGAGGGGTTGGGTTGAGAGCATGCTCGAATCTCTTTCCCGCAATTTAAACTGGCTCCAAAAAATGCCGTTAGAGTTCTAAAGAAAAAAAAGTTGAATAGTAGTATAATATACATCATTTTTATTATAAAAGAAAAAAATGTTGTTGATATTTAGATATTTGGAGTTCAAAAATGCTTTATTTTGAAAAATGACTTTTTACCAGTAGCTCCTCCAACTTCTACTGGTTCAATTCAATACCAATTTAATTAAGAATTCTCATCTCAAGCATCCAAGCAACATGCTCCAAAGAAATAATTTTATTTTTTATAAACAATAAGCAATGGACTTGTGGATATTTTAATATAAATAGAATTAGAAAATCCATTTATTTACACATTGTTTTTGGTGATTTGTTATTACAACTTAAAATTATGTCATTTTCACTCAGCAGTAAATTGTTTAGCTACACAAGATAAGATTTGTTTAATTAGCTCAATTATATTTAAATTAAAATAAAATTTTCATTGGATATTACAATTCCAAAAAATATTTGTGAATAAAACTTTTACTATATTTAATCCCAAAATATATTGAGGCGCAATCCAATATAGAACAAGATATTGCAAGTATATTAAAATTAGTATAAATCTAGCATCCATCACATTATCAATCTAAAAATATTATGGGGTTCAATTCAATATGACTAACTAGGAATCGGATCTGGTGCTGCACAACTATTTGCTGTCAGCATCAAACTACCAAACTACGTCGTTTAGTGATTCTTAACATAGTTAGTCACTTGCTCCTTTCTAACCTCTCTTACAAAAACCATCAGATTTCAGTAGAGTTTTCATATCCGATTAATCTCCGATGAAAATCAAGACGGAACTGTACTAGAACCCCAAAAACAATATATTTAGAAAGTACTGATCAGTGACCAGTCGACAATTTGGAGTTACTATTGCTGTTTATGGTGGCATACATCTCGCAAAATCCTAATTGACGAACCAACCCAATTCCCATCTGATTGGATGACTCAAAATAAAAAAAACATAATTCATCAAAACTGACCGCCGGAAGATCTGCGAACTCACCAAATCATGAAACCATAAAATCTAAGGGCTACGCCGAAATTGGTCGAACGGCTGACAAATCGAACAAACCTCCGAAAAATTCCAGAGAAGTGAATGAAGAAACGGAAAAGAGCGAGCGAGCAAGCAAGCAAGAAGGAAGACAGGAGGAAAGCATGTGACTGTTAATTAAGGAATAATTAAACGACGTAGTTTTAATGTGGCAGCAAATAGCTGTGCCGCATCGGATCTGATTACGACTAACTAATCAATGTATGAAACTTGATGAATTTAAAAATCAAAACATTTCCTCATACTGACACAAGCCAATCCTTAAAATATCAACCATTTAGTTTTATCTAAGTTTCAATTTTTATTCAAGCTGATACTATAAATCAATGTTTTAAAAAGTTTAATCGGCTAGGCAGGGATTAATTAGAGTTATTCACTGATGAAGGTATTTTGTATTGTGTGCATGCATTTATTCCTTGTTAAGAAGACCAATAATATGGTGATATGGTATGTCTTGACCATTGTTTATGAAGGTCCTTGACCAGCCGATAAATTGATGATGTTCTTGTGAAATTGTTCACACCGCAACTGGCTCATTGTGAATCTATATATAGAACAAACAATGCCTACTGTGGTCTACTTATTTTTTTGTTGGAACCTTTCTTTCATTCCTTGCGAGAAAAAAGTGGCGGACTGTTTTCTTCTGTTGGAATATTTATTATTCATGTAATCACAAAAAAAAAAATGGTCCATTGGTTTGTTGAATCTTTCATGTTGCTCTTTATAGTTTGATAAATGGCTGATGCTTCTCTTTTACTTGGCCAGACACCAAAAGTTTATCCTTACGACAACCTAAGGGTGGAGCTGGGAGGCGAGCCGTAGAAAAATGCATCAGTAAATGGTCATCTGAAGATCACTGGGTTTTGTGTGCTTTTCATTTCATTGTGCGCAACTTCATAGATAATGGAACAATAAAACTGCGATATTGTTGTTTGGTTTCACATTACCCAAGTTGAAATTTAGCTCTCAACATATTATCCGGGTTCAATGAAATAAAATTATCTATGCCACTATGCTGACGTTTTAGTTGTGTAAAAATTAGGCCATTGATTACTTGCATTTTATGTTTCTATTTTTTCTACCTCCTCCCCAGAAAGGCACGATCGGCTTTCTGAACTCTCTGCATAACCTACTGGCCAACTGTGAATTGTGTTTCAAAGCCCACAGTAAGATGAAACCATTACATCACAAAACATGACTATTAGTCCACCTGCAATATTATAACATCAGATGCAGCTTCAATCTGGAAGTTTACTCTGGACTTATTATCAATCACTCTGACCAAAAAGATAACTTCCTCTCTGGTTGGCTCCATATGAGCCTGAGAATCAAATTTTTGTGTTAGGCAATCACTCATTTCAAAATTGGATCTGTGGACAACAATCTATTCCTCTGTGTTCTTCATTACTTATGTATTCCATCCAATTTCAAGTGACAGATGGGGAAAGTGTTAAAACATTTCTTGTTTTAGTAAATTTTTTCTTCTAATTTTCATTTTCCTAATTTTCTCTTAACCAAACAAAGAATTCACTTTCAAATTTGATAAATAATTAATATTAATATTTTTTAATCCACACAATTTAACCATAAACCACTACTATCAATTTTGACAAACAATTCCTGAGAAGGAGAATGCGCAAAACAGGTGCTCTCTCTTTCCATTTTGAAGCCCTCATACTTCATACACTGCTTGAAAGATCATTAAGGTGGATAAATTCTGCTTACTATATATCTATCCTTAATTTTTCATGCGCATTCAAGCAAGCAGGGAATGGATGCTTACGATGGGACATTTTTTTCCACACAATATGAGACCGAGCAACATTAGGAATTTGTGTTACCATCTGCCATTCTTGCAGCTGCTTTCTATGAAATGGTCTCAAAATTGTCGGAGACACGTCGAAATTTCGCCTGAAAATGGATAGGAGGGAAAATTGAGCCAAGACTAAACGCAACATTTCATTCATCAATCAAAACAATTTAACGACGCGATATTATGTTGCGTTCCGCCTACAACAAACAGGCTTAACTTCAAACAATACAAATCAGCCCCAAATTAAATGTACGAGCACACTGTAAGAACAAAAAATGACTATGACGACCCTCGACTTCCTTCATCCCCAAAGCTTAGAATGGAGAAAGTTCATAATGCTAAGTTTGGAACAAAGCTTGGCAAGCTGCTCGATAGTGAGAGGCTTGGTGAAGAGGTTGGTCGGCTGAGCAGAGGAAGCTATGTGGTGCGGAACAATGAAGGAAGAGTCATCATATTGTCGGACAACATGACAATCAAGTTCTACATATTTTGTGCGCTCATGGAAAATAGAATTACAGATAATATGGAGAACAACTAAATTGTCACCATAGAGTCAATCAAAGTAGACGATGAAACACCAAGATCGCGAACAAGTCCGGAAAGCCACCAAGCTCACAAGCACCGCATAGAAAGAGCTAGTCGAGTGTTGGTGAGGTATATGAGGCACCCAACAAGGTGCCGATAGATATTCAATAGGATTAGTAAGTGGAGCTGCAGAAGAGAGAGACTTATAGTCGATGCCTATCCCAAAAGGCTTACAGCCGAGCATGCCAGCATATCTTGAGTATATTTGTGTTGGCTGATGAACATTCCATCTACAAAATGAGAAACTTTCAAACCTAAGAAATAATTGATCGAACCAAGATCTTTCATCTTGAACCAGACCACTAGTATAAAATCCTCCTAACATATGACCACATTTCATAATTTATTACTCATAAGAGGTAGGGGTATAGTTACTTTCTTAATCTTGGAAATTTAAATATGGCTGTAACTCATCAACCAATAGTATCACGCGTAGCATCTGCTCGGCTCAACAAGTGGAATCCAACCAAATTCCTACAAGAAATTTCTAAATGGAGCCATCTGACTCACTATCAAAAAATCTAAGTGATTTTTGAGTGGACATGAGATTCTCTGCGTCGATTGTGTACACTGTAAATAGAGAGACATTTCCTGATGTGTTGAAAATCAAAGTAACACATGACGATTAATTACTATTAACTTAATTTTATTGATTTTTTGACTAGTCAAATAGCATATGTCAATTTCTTATTAATATATCCACAGTCCACATAACTATGTCCAATCAAAACTCTGCCGAAAAAATACACAGAGAGCTGAGGGACCTAACGAGTGTACTGTGCCACTGATAAGCTAAATCACTTCGAACTTACTTCCCACCTCTTTGGTGGCTGTCCCCCCAGAGATTAAAATTGTTGTTTATGATCTCATTATTGTGTGGCTGTGTTTCCGGTGCCAATGATTTGGCCTATTTTGATTGCCCTTATTGGCTGTTTTTGGGGAATAGAAGTTTTGTTTGTACAAAAAGTCAATGCTATTGAATTTTCTACTTAAATTATCATTTTTACAAGTTTTATTATTCATTCTATCCCATCAGTTTTTATTTTTAAATTTATCATATTTGAAGAAAACTGCAGTTATAACCGCGGTCTTCCTTAAGAAATTGACAGCTTCAAATCACGCTTTTGTTTTCCACAAAAACACAGGTTTAGAACAACAATTTTGTTGGCAACGTATAGTTTAGAATACACAAAAATAAATTTGTAAACCGCGATTTAAGAAAACTACGGTTTTGTATTTTTATACAATCACTTGTTTGAAACAGTAATTTTTTTAAGAAAAACCACGTTTCGCAATTGTGATTTTTTTCAAGTATGATAGATTTGAAATTAAAAAGAATGATAAAGTAAAAAATATAAAAACATGAAACATGAGTACTTTGTAAAATAAATCATGATATTGATATGTTACGTGTGTATGTATATGGTAAGTCTGTCTTTATCGAATCAATAAATGAGATTGCGGTATCTAGTTCACAGTATTGGAGTTTTAGCTATAGTAAGATGAAGAGAGAAATTCAAGATGAATCTTTGAGGAGAACTTTGAGGAGAAGGTAAGCGGAGGAAAAGCACTAATTTCACACAACAAATTCCGTCACAATGCCCGGTGGCAGTTCGCCACCGGAGGAAAGCGGCCGGATCGACTTGATTCAGAAATTGGTTGAGGTTTCTCACCCTTCAGAGGCGACAATGGCAGGGGCACGGTCAACTCCAATTCAAGGGGATACAGGGGCAACACGCGCAGCTACTTTCAGGAACAAAGCTCAT
>NQLW01000766.1:41816-52786 GCA_002312845.1 Kalanchoe fedtschenkoi
TTTCGTGAGACGAAATGATTCGTAAAAAAACAACAGACACATATAAAGCGTCATCTATGGTATAATATATACTTTCTATCATGATTTTTTGAAACTACGTATGCCTATTGTCATCTCTTTTTTTGAAAAAATGCAATTTATCACATGTTAGAAGATAAAAGATGGTATTTTACACTTGTAAGCATTGGTTTATTATAAAATGAGCCTACTTAGATTTAAGGATTCAGTCTTTTTCTACTAAAAAATTCTATAATTGAATTCCACAATGATATAACCCTGAGTCGAATATACTTTTTTTTGAACATTTGATTTCTAGAATGAATTTTATCCTTTTTCCCAAATTTATGAAAAATCACAATTTCCAAACACGGTTTTGAGACCATAAGAGTGGCAGTGTGTGACTAGCAATTTGCCCAGTATGTGATGTGATCAAAAACCCTTTAAATAGAAGTTGGATGAAGAAATGTGCCAGTTTTAAATTGTGATGGGGCTATCATCTCCGACTAATGTATGAAACGGCAACTGGACTAAGTGAGACTGAGATAGTTTCACTTATTATTTTCATCGGCCAAACACCCACGTAATCCGTATTGTATGAAGACATGAAGTAATTTTAGATAGATCATATTCAAACTGTGTCTATGAATCACGCGCAGTTAAAATGTGACACATGTCATTTTAAAAGATTATTTGTTCATTATTGACAGTCGTGTCATAAAATTTATTGGATTGTGTATAAGAGCTTCAGGCGGGCAACACACAATTTCAGAAGAGAGAATTCTCCAAGATAAGACATCAGTAGTTGTGGAGAAGCTCAGAGATTGGAATACCTTTGGCAGCGAAACCCAGTTCCCGACTAAAGGTCGGATTTAAATCGAGTTTCACCCCAAATCCTGAACCACCAGCTTCATGCAATTATATGCTGCAGGTAAAGAAGATTTATCAGGAGTGGTAACTTGACATGCTGATAGACAATGACTTGAAGAAAAATTATGACATGGTTTGAATTGCAAGAAGTGGTGCAAGTGGCAATGTTGTGCACGCAGTACCTTCCCATTCACAGGCCGAGAATGTCTGAAGTTGTCCGGATGCTGGAAGGAGATGGGCTGGCAGACAAGTGGGAGGCTTCACAAAGAGCGGATTCAGTCAGGTCCAGGGCCAATGAGTTTTCCTCATCTGAGCGATACTCGGATCTCACTGACGATTCTTGCTTGATCGCCGAAGAAATGGAGCTGTCCGGACCTAGATGATCACCTGCCCAATATTCAAAAGCGTTAGATCATGCATATGATTTCAGCTATAGGTATAAATATGATAAAGGCCAGTGTATATACCTAGCATGTGTTTACTGGTAAATCAAGATCCATCTAAACAGTCCTCTAAAGCATGAATTGCATATTTAGTATTTCAAATCACCAAATTCAAACACATCATCCATTCAAAGCATAAATAAACAGATGATGGAAGATGATAGACATTTAGTCCAACACAAGAACCACCTTGTTACCAAAGAAAGATTTGCTACATGATTCTCCACTAAAAATTGAATGTAGAGCTGTCAAAATGGCCTTTAGAATAGCTCACTGCAGTGATGCCCTGGTTTCTTGAATAGCTCATCTCAGCTTTGTTCGACCCTCGACTACACTCCATCAGCTCACACATCATTGTCAGCTCCGCATCTTTACTTACGATCGCTTCAACATTTGCATATACCATTTTCAGAGCTGGGGAAGAAGAACATGATTTGTGGTCGAGTTCCCATGAGCCCTTTCACCTTCACGGTTAAGAGGCTGGTCAGACTGTCCACTTCACTGAACTGATCTTCAAGGAAAGCCACAACATTCGCTCTATGTAATTTTGGATCTGTGGAAAAAAATAACGAATCTCTTTATAATTAATGCAATTAAACCAAGACGAGAATTTCATAAATCATTATGTAACAAATTCCATTTTATAATTAAGATGAATTTGCTTCTCTAACCAAAAACTTAAAATTGGCGGTTTGCAGATATGGCGAGCTTCTAAGGATGCAGAGACCACAAGAAATATGCTTTGGTGCATCTAAGTGGAGGTCCAGTAAAGTAAGATTCATAAGACACTTGAGTGGCATTGGAAGCGTCTTCAGAACATCATAACCCGCAAGAACCTGTGAAAAAGCAGCCGTGTTAATCAGCTTTAGCAAGTAAAATATAACGGTACCTGAAGTAAGCACAATATTCAATGCCAACCTACATTGATATTTTGTTCACCCAAAGTGATGTTCTCTATTTTTGGAAATGAACTAAAAATTTATGGATGTCGCATCTAAATGGACGTGTTGCGCTTTTTTTTCTGTCCACGTATGTCTAAGCGAAATAGTAACAACATCCGAAACATTCCGCAATGCAAAATCTTTGAAACCATGAGACCTAGCTCTCAAAGTCTTTAGCTTGGGGGCGTTAAGACTCAAACAACCAAAATAACGCTCAATACATAAGTTCTCCAGCAGCGGACAGTTAGCAATCAAAGTCGTAAGCCCGTCTTCATAAATCTGAACACGAAGATGTTGAAGGGGATAATGAGTGCGGTTAACTACTTCTGAACTGAAATAACAGGGGAGACATTTCTAAGCCACGATTGTACCAAGCTGATATTTGTGTCCAATACTCCAAGCAACAAAGAAATAGAACTAAACAAAATGGGTTCAACTTGATGGGGGATAAAGAAGTTGTAAAATAAGTGATAAACTATCGAGAAACAGAATTATCTGTTTTCATTTCTCAAGTCCTGAAATTAGATAATTCATTGAAATTCTATCAAAAAATCACAATTGTATAAATATGAGTTAAGATACGGAAGCTTACACATTTCTGATAATTTATTGATTTGATGATTGATTTCATTATTGATTTTCTGAACATGTTTTCGGCGTGAAGCCGGCTGCTTTGCTCGTTTTTGCGTCTTACCGGAGGCGGCCGCCTCATCCTCTCAAGTTGGTGTTATGGAGTTAGGGTATTAGATTTTGAGAAAAATATGAATTTATATGTGTAGTGTTATGAATTGGGAGGCTCTTAGTGAAACGAATTCGTTTTGTCTCTATCATCATTCTTTCAAAACGTTATCATTTAATAAGTAAGTAACAAGAATAAATTTGTTTTAAATTGATAATCTAAATGATAATTTCTATAGTTTGTTTTAACGTGAAAGATAGTTTTGCACCCTCTGACACAACATCCTGTCGTGAAACTAAATGGTTCGTGAAAAAGACAATAGATGGAGAAGCGTCGTCCATCTATTGTATAATATATACTTTCTACCACGTTTTTTCAAAACGGCTGTCTATGGTATAATATAATTTTTACATCGCATTTTGAAAAATGCGATCGATAACGTGTTAGAAGATAAAAGATGGCATTTTACACTTATAAGCTTCGTCTAATGTTTATTATGATTTATTACTAAAATGGGCTGAACCTTCCATAAACGCCCCATGAATAAACTGTATAAAAGATATAATAATTATAAACAATAAAATAATTATAAATTTTAGAAACCGATAATTAAAATAGTATTAAAATGTTTATAATATGACATGTGTCCCCGCATAGAGTCATAGAACGTTTATGTGAGTCATTGAATGTTTATTTTCAAGTCAATGAAAAATTTGTGAATATTGTTTTTAGCAGATTGGGCTGAACATATCAACATAGGAAAAGGATTGCCTTTCCATCATTTTCAATAAAATTTCATTTTTTTTTTTTACAAGATCA
The DNA here is from genome assembly GCA_002312845.1 of Kalanchoe fedtschenkoi. NCBI lineage: Eukaryota > Viridiplantae > Streptophyta > Magnoliopsida > Saxifragales > Crassulaceae > Kalanchoe > Kalanchoe fedtschenkoi. The sequence goes on from NQLW01000766.1 coordinate 45,566, forward strand.
TCCCAAAGAAGTCATTTTATTGAGGCTGAAACTGTTATGAGTTTACCTCATTCTGATGGGCAATTGGAAAACGTAGCGCCTAGCTGGATCTCTTCAGGGTGTGCATCACCTGCAGATGATGAAGGTCTAAGAGACATTGGCATTCAGCAAACATGTAAACAATTCCTTGATAGCACAGCACTCAGCAGATGAGCAGATAATTAGCAACAATGAGCCGAAATGCGCCAAAAGAATGAGTTGAGTCGAATTATCAGCTCCTTCAGAATTTTTTTCATTTATTCAAAGCTAAATGCAGCATCTTGTTCTGAGAATTTCTTGCTCGACAGTCGACTGAACTGAATCAGCTCCTTGTTTAACTCGGTATCATCATCCACATTGTAATCAGTTTGAAGCTGTATGGCAGTCAGCATCGGGGCGCAGGCGAATATGGTCTTGATGAACACAGTTTCAGTTCACCGGCCTTAACCCCTTGGATTTTTACAGTCACGATGCTGTTCAGATTGTTTGACTCCCTTCCTTGCGCTTCGATGCAATCGATGGCAGCCTCATCATCACCAGCAGTGCATGAAGCAACCTGCATCAAACTCATGTTCACTCCCACTATGAATAATTCATGTAGATTATCGCTGAAGATGAATGATATAACAAGCCATAATCACTAACAGAAATATTCAAAGTTTACAGATTAGGCCAGCTTCTTAAGATGCAGAACACGCATTTGATCCTTTTCAGCGAGAGAGTATCCACGCAGATCAAGGTCGATCTCCTCTGGTCTGCAAGTGGCATCGGAAGCTGAAGCGGAACATGATACTGACCCAAAGCCTTCACGCAAACCAGTAATTTAGACGTTAGCAACAAAACAAGGCAGAAAGATAAATTCCAAGCGGAACATGAAAGATGCTGCACTTACTATAAGAGCGAAGTTACTTAAAGTGATATCCACAACTTTAAGCGAAGATAAGAAAAGTTCATCCAAATTGACGATTTCTCATCAGCGTTTGACACTGACATGATGCCTTCAAGTGAAAAAGTTGCAAGCTTTGGACAATACTGCAATGAGAGATTCGTGAAACGGCAATCATGAATCCGTAGCGCTTGAGGTTGAGAACACAGACGCTGAAAGGAAAGGGATGAGCTGGCACAGGTCGATGAGGTATGAGCATAAGAGAGTTTCTCTGAAGGAAAAATGCTTTCACATTCCTTCTGTGTTATCATTCCAGTGTACTCTCGGACTGGCTTTCACGCTCCAACAGTAAAACCCACTATGCGTGCTCCAAACAAGAATATTTCACCCTACCTGCATGTTCAAAAGTACCCCAAAGCCTCCAAGGGAACTTATTTTAAGAGAGAATTTTTTTCCTGTTCAGAGCAAAATCAGCTTTGGAATGGAGCACAAGAAAGAGGATCTCAATAGGAGCGGCGAGGGGAATATTGTACCTGCACGAGTTTGGGAAGAAGGGGGCAAACCAGAAAGCTGCCATGCTCGATTGAGTAAACATTTTAAATGCACGCAATCAGTCACTGGATTTAAACTCTGAAGGTTGAATTTAAATCAAGTTTCACCCCAAATCCTGAACCACCAGCTTCATGCAATTATTTTCTGCAGGTAAAGAAGATTTATCAGGAGGGGAATCTTGACATGTTGATAGACAATTACTTGAAGAAAAACTATGACATGGTTGCATTGCAAGAAATGGTGCGAGTGGCAATGTTGTGCACGCAGTACCTAACCATTCTCAGGCTGCGAGTGTCTGAAGTTGTCCGGATGCCGGAAGGAGATGGGCTGGCAGAAACAAAGAGCGGAATCAACAGGTCCAGAGCCAATGAGTTTTCCTCATCTGAGAGATACTTGAATCTCACTCATGACTCTTCCTTGATCACCCAAGAAATGGAGCAATCCGGACCTAGATGATTACTTGTCCAATATTCAAAAGTATTAGAGCAAGCATATGATAAAAGCCAGTGTATGTACCTAGCATGTGTTTACTGGTAAATCAAGATGCATCTAAATAAACAGTCCTCTATAGTATGAATTGCATACTTGATAGTTCAAACCACCAAATTCAACTACAGAACCCATTCAAAGCATAAATAAACTGATGATGGAAGATGATAGACATTTAGTCCAAGATTTTTATACAAACCTCAGTAATCTTAAACAAGCTATAAAACCGCAGTTTACAAGTCAAAATAGAGAGACAAAATATGCGCTATAATGAATTTCAAACATTGAGCATTTTTTAACGGAAACCCATTTTTCAAGGCACGCTCGAAAGCACAAACAGTACCATGTGACCGGATTTAATTTATAGTAATTAAAGTAGAAACTTCAACACAAGAACCACCTTGTAACCAAACAAAGATTGGTTGCATGATTCTCCACTAAAAATTGAATATAGAGCTGTCAAAATGGCCTTAGAAGAGCTCACTGCAGTGATGCCTTGGCTTCTTGAATAGCTCATCTCAGCTTTGTTCGATGCTCGACTACACTCCATCAGATCACACATCATTGTCAGCTCCGCACCTTTACTTATGTTTGCTTCAGCATTTGCATATACCATTCCCAGAGCTGGGGATGAAGTCATAATGAATTTGAGGAACATGATTTGTGGTCGAGTTCCCATGAGCCCTTTCACCTTCACCTTCACAATTAAGAGGCTGGTCAGACTGTCCGCTTCACTGAACTGATCTTCAAGGAAAGCCACAACGTTTGCTTCCTCCTCCACAGAAGCTATGGAATTTTTGATCTGTGGAAAAAAATAACGAATCTCTCTATAATTAATGCAATTAAAACAAGACGAAAATGTCAAATATTATTAGGCAACAAATTCCATTTCATAATTAAGATGAATTTGCTTATCTAACCAAAAACTTAAAATTGGCTGTTTGCAGATATGGCGAGCTTCTAAGGATGCAGAGAGCACAAGAAATATGCTTTGGTGCATCTAAGTGGAGATCCAGTAGAGTAAGATTCATAAGACACTCAGGTGGCGTTGGAAGCGTCTTCGGAACATCATACCCCGCAAGAACCTGTGAAAAAGCAGCCGTGTTAATCAGCTTTAGCAAGTAAAATATAACGGTACCTAAGGTAAGCACAATATTCAACGGCAACCTACATTGATATTTTGTTCACCCAAAGTGACGTTCTCTAATTTTGGAAATGAACCAAAATTTAAGGATGTCACATCTAAATGGACGTGTTGCGCTTCTTTTTGTCCACGTATGTCTAAGCGAAATAGTAACAACATCTGAAACATTCCGCAATGCAAAATCTTTGAAACCACAAGACCTAGCGCTCAAAGTCTTGAGCTTGGGGGCGTTAATACTCAAACTGCCAAAATAACGCTCAATAGATAAGTTCTCCAGCAGCGGACCGTTAGCAATCAAAGTCGTAAGCCCGTCTTCATAAATCCGAACACGAAGAAGTTGAAGGCTGGTGAGATTCTGAAATCCTCCGAAGTTGTATGGAAATTTAAACTGACAGAATCGCAATTCCAAATGTCTGAGTTCCAGGTAATCGAAAACATAAGAGGGCAAGTTGAAGACCATGAAAGTTCTGGCGCGCGCATCAAGTGTGAGTTCCCTCACCCCCTTATGCGACAAAACACGTATCCACTTATCAACATATGCCTGCATGAGAGGACCTTCTACATTGAAAGGGAGATGCAGAACAAAGTTACGCATCGGTCCGCTGTGGAAGAGCAGAAAAGTGTTCACCGCATCCATGTAATCAGACTCCATCATTTCCTGCGTGTATTCTTCGTTTCTTAATTCTCCCAGCTCCCTTACATCTGCAGCAAAGTTCTCATCCAGCAGCAGATTGCTCACCCTCGTCCAGTGATGCCTCCATTTCCTGGACAAGATGCTAGTTGCCACAGTGTCGACAAGGGGCAAGCGATCTAGAATGTTTTCTATCACATTATCAGGCAGATTGCTGATTCGATCCTGTGGCTCAGCCATTTGGGTCCTCTTTCCAGTACGAGCCATCCCTGTTCTGGAAATTTCAAATCCCAAAATGATAGTCAGATAAGCGGTAATGGACGATGAAACCCAGTTCGTAGCCTAATCTATCGATTCAAAATCTGCGACAAAGGATTGATCTTGATGCTTGAAAGATACATGCAGAACAAATTAGGGTTTAAGACTCATTAAAACAATAACATACCTTAATAATCACTCCTTCCTCCTTCGATTTCACTGGCGTCGTTGTCGGTAGAATCCCGGATCGGACAGTAAAAACACAGAAGCCAAATAAAAACCGTAGCTTTTGTGCGGACAAGGTGATCAAGGGATGACGATGAAGATGTAGGAAGAGAGGAGTGTAAATAAAAACCATAAATGATGAATGAAATCAAATTGAACCAATAATTTTATTGATATGAATTATAACTGGTTTGTTTATGGTTTTTATTTTGAAAAAAAAATGATGATTTATGGTTTAGTTTGTTTTTTTCAAACTGAATCGAATTAAATAAAAATAATTTATTATATTTTAGGATATATATAAGTATAATTGCATATGTAACATAACTTAATAATTTTATATTGTTATTTCTATAATAAGTATTCTATTTAGTAGATAACAGTGTAAATGAATTTCATGAAAGAAAAAACTAAATTGAATCGAACCATATGATTTCATTCCATTAGGTTTTTAAAATCTAATAATTCATTTTGGTTTTAAAATTTCCAAACCGATATGAATGATTCGATTATTAATAATAAACCCGATCAAATCGTTACACCGAGATATAGAGAGGAGGTCATCGAAAAGTAGTCGGAACATCACAACGACTCACGGGTACTGATTAGGTGCTCTCGTTTAAAAATAATATCGTTCTACGATGTGTTCAGTTAATTTAGTCCAGTTCAACACAATAAAAAATATCAAAAAATGAGAGAATATTAAAAATTATGGCCTTGGCCAACGTGCATTGTCGTTATAGGCTCGTGAACCCTCTACTCGAGCTCCTCAAGCAACCTCCCTTAAGCCAGCCACCTGCGCATGCCTGGCCCGCGCCAGATTTTTCGAAGCCCCTCGAGGCATCCTTCTCGACCCCAACATCTCCAAGGCCTGATGGCCTCCGAGCTCCTATAGCTCATAGGTCCAATTAGAAGAAAGTATAATGAATTTTTGTACATAGATTTTTAAGTATTACAACTATATTCTTCATATACACAAATTTCATAGTTTTTTTTTAGTATTTCTTCAGAATTCTATATAAGAGTAACTCCTCCATATTACTTATAAAGTAGCTCCTAGAATACAAAGGACCGTAACTTAATCATGGATTGAATGCATTGGAGTGATTTGGATTTAATACCCTCCCACAAACATTGTCCCGAATAAAATTAAAACGAACCGCCAAAATAAGCCTTATATCTTGCCAAAGTACCATCAGAATTCCTTTTAATTAGATATAATTCCTTTTAATTGTCTATATCCATTTAGAGCCAATAATCTTTAGATGACTAGTCAGAGCTTTAATCTTCTAGCAACGGTTTGCAGCCAGCTTTTGAGCAAGTTTTCTCAACAGGGTATGAGTGAAATGGAAATTAAAAGCTTAACCCACCTTCAAACTTCACTCCTTTAGGCGACAGCAAAGAACTCGCAGACATCCACAAGCAAGAACACAACACAAGCAGACACCTTGATCCGCCCATGGCTCTCCTGGCGCCCATTTTGAACGTGGTGTTCTTCTATCCACTGCAGATTGGAGTAGACTAAGCTACTGCAGGCCTTCAGAGCTTCAGTAGATGATTGATTCCCCTAGATAATAAATGAAGCATGATTGAGCTGCAGAGGCTTTATATTCTCCACACAGGATGCTGCCTAAACTTAGCAGCGCCAGCCAAATCCTGTTGCTTGAACTAGTTTTATCACCTGTTGGTCTCAGGTAGGAGTTTGCTATCTGAGAACAGACGGTTGCAGAAAGTTCCATTCACAATTCATACTAACCAGTTTCAAAAAACCAAAAAAATCCATCCATGTATTCAAATGGGAGATGCATCAGTGATGCAGCTTCAGTTGATGACTAGTCATGAGCACCAAAGAGTAATTTCCTAAACCAGTCTTATTAATTCAACCTGAGATTCACAGCTGTGTCTTCGCCGTGCCCGGTGTAAATCACTTCCGCATCCGCAGGTGCTCGACGCAGTCGGACAAGCTCCCGCAGCATTCGAGTCTCTTGACCATCTTGTAACAGTCTATCCCCGATTATGTGCATGGTCTTTAGGTTCACGCCGCATGAGATTAGGCACTTGATGAGCATCATTTCATGCTTTGTTCCCCTGACATGGGTGATCGTTATGGTTTGAAGACTGTTTGAACTGGCCTCATCCCTCCCTTGCGCCTCCACTGTTATCTCCTCGTTCACATTGTTTACGAACATCTGCAACGTCTAATTAGTTAATTCCATGATTATATACAAGAAAAGTGTTTAAATATTAAAAACGACACTCCAAATTATTGAAAAGGTCAAAACATCAGCACGGAGGGCGCAGATGGCTTACACAAAGACGAAGTTCTAGCGTAGTGAGAGCAGGCGAGCTTCTTATCAGGCATAAGAGATATGAAATGTGATCAGCTTCATTAGGTGAAAGGCCTTCTATGGTTAATTTCTTCATGCTTTCCAGAGCCACCGGAAGCTTCCTTGGGATGTTATACGACGTAAATATCTCAGAGAATGGCTTCTCCTGGCGAACAGAAGGACAGGCAAGTCAGCTGAAAGACTAACTTAGTTAAAGCAGATATAAAATCAATGAAAGAATCGCACATTATCACAAATCAGGTCCAAAGAGACATCCTCAGCCACGGGCAAATGGCAGAGAAAATCGACCAAATTGGAGGTGTTGGAGTCGTCTACTTGCACAACCAACAGCTGCTTCACCGTGACCGACACCACATTCAGAGGCCTCTGAAGCTGGAGCGCTTTCGGAAAATGACATTGGACGTCTAAAAGTCTGAGCTCGGGCCCATAGATCAGCAGACTGTCTTCCTCAATGAAACAATCCCGTAGAGACAATTTCTCAAGCAGCGGGGATTCCCCGATGATAGTTTCGAGCGTCCCTCTGCTCACATCAACCCTGTAAAACTCGAGGCTGGTCAGACGACTGAAGCCTGTAACTTGACGGGACGCCTGGATCACACAAGAGCTCAACTTCAAATGCTTCAATCCAGCGCAAGAGAAGAGGCAAGAAGGTATCTTATAAACCCCGACA
>NQLW01000766.1:55274-72844 GCA_002312845.1 Kalanchoe fedtschenkoi
GCTGTCCAGCGATGCCGCCATTTCCTTGACAGCAGGCTTGTTCTGACAGCATCACGAATGGGCATCCTAATCAAAATGCAGTCGAGTAAATTGCTCGGCAGATCACTGATTCTATCGATGAATGCCTGGTCAACAAACCTCCTTTTACAACGAGCCATCTATACAGTTCTTGGTGTGAATCTGGAATATCGATGAACCCAAGAATCTACACACAAAAAAAAACCAGCAGTGTCATATGTTAACTGTACTAGGTTTAGGTTCCAGATGGATCACAGCAACATAACATATGTCTGGCAATTTTTCAATACACAACATATGAAATTTGGATTAAAAAATCAAAATACAGTTGAGAAGTTCCAAATTCCACTCCAGTCCAGCCCATAGCTCTAGCACAACCAAATTGATGCAAAGAAAAAAAAAAGTGGGGGGAATGCGGTTTAGGGTTTTGCAAGCTACAACTCACCACTGATCTTCAAGCCCTAGGTCCCATCTCCAGCCCCTTTCCTAGTCTTTCACATTCGACCTGGAACCTGTAAGAAAAATGCAAATTTGCATTGCTAAAATGACTTGAAATTCGGAAAGATGAACCGAAGAGAAAAGAGGGGGATTTGATTTGAGGTTCCAACCCACCACTCGCTGGTTCTTCCCTCCCCCAAACCATCATTTGCTTCTTCTTCTTCTGCAGCTTCCTGGATCAGCTTTGCTTACTTCTTCAAGCTGGTAGCAGGTAGCCTTGCTCACATTTACGCCGTCTGCAAAACCCCAGAAGCGAGAAATGGGGCTGCTTCTTGGTGGCTTGTTCATGTGTTTTGCGGGTCCCACATTTATATTGCAGCATATCCTTTCACAAGTTTCGATCTTTGATTCATTCATAAATAAATAGTGGATTTTCCAGTTGAGCAGGTGATAATATTAGGGTCTCGCATACTGATATCAAATTGAACTATCACTCATTCACTTCTAATGCATATTAAATTTCAATTCAACTCAAATTGAATTATATCTGCACTAACACAACAACCTATATTCGTAAGTCAAAAATCAATATATAGCAATTTTTTTTCTTTAGAGTAAATTACAAATACATTACCTGTACTTTCACCTGATTTCAAATCAGGTACCGTACTTTATAATTTTTCAATTCAGAGTACTCTAAAACTAATTTTGAAACTAAAAAAAACACTGTAATTCACCTTATTGAATGTAGATTCTCATCATCATGCAATAGATTATATGATTTATAGTATTTGTGTACTAAATCCCATGAATTATGGTGTTTTTTATTTCAAAATTAGATTTAGAGTACTTGAATTGAAAAATTACAAAATACGGTACCTGATTTCAAATCAAGTAAAAATACAGATACTGTATTTATAATTTACCCTTTTCTTTATTACCCGATCTCAGACATTTCTATTAATCAGCCCATGCCTTCAACTTCCTAGACCACAACACACCAAGGTTTGGGCAAAAAAGTAGCATAAGATAAGATCTCACATGCTGAATTTCAGTTTGCCGCACTCACAAGCCCATAAAACCTCACTGTGGTGAGGCTGGTTGCATGTACTTCTACAAAGTCTATAACCATTATTCTTGTCCAAAGCTGCTGAACCCGCTGGGAGAATAAAGTTCTGAACTGTAGGTAGGTAACCTAAAAACCCAAGAAATCTCAATCATATCAGTCAATGTCAGAACCTTCTACAAGCGACTGACGATCAACTGCAATCTCCAACCCAGGGAACCCTGGAGTGGCAGGCTGACATCCGCTACGCCTGGATTCATGTAGAAGGACAACATGGAACATATTACTGAGCTGATAGAGATCAATCACACCATAGGTACATCGTCGAGAAATCAAAATTCTACTTCAATTCGAGCCGATTAGTTTCAAAGTATATCAATCTTTGAAATTTTGTGCAGGCTTAACTAAGCAGTAAAAACGGCAGCTGTTCAAATTTGAGACAACAAAAGATGTAAGAAGGTAACTTCAAAAGAGTTCCTCTATCACCAGCATCAATCGTAAAATCTTATATCCCGTTTTTAGGCATGAAAACACAGTGTTTTGCCATAGTAAGGAACACAGAAGCTTCTGATTCAGCCCACTGTGAACTAATAGATTCTTCCAATGATTCTGATCAACTCACCCTTCACATCCATGTCTGCTTGCACCTGAAGAAAAACAACCGTCTCTGGTGTTACGAAATCAAAGCACCAACATTTACAAATAGAACTAAAAAGAAGTTTAGAGAAAGCACAGTGGTCCATTTTAAAATGTACATGATTTTCCAAAATCATAACCATTTCACAAAACGGATACAGAAACTCGCCAGTTAAATTGCTGTAAACCCCAATTATTATTGCACACCGCTCCTTACCAGAAGTTAAATGGAGAGTAAAATGCAGAGGATCTCGAATAAATAATTTCTGCCTTAGTTGATGCTCGTAGCCGCGTGGCAATTGCCAGCATCTTTGAATCATTATCAGGGGTTATATAATGGTGACCAAACAGATACATTTTCTCTAACATCAGGCAGGAGGAAAGTAAAATTTCGATGAGAAGAACTTCAGGTGGTCTTCCTAAAAGTTCCTTGATCTTTACAGTTTTGAGGCTAAATGAAGTTGGAGCTGCCCTTTGTTGTGCCTCCAAATAATCTACAGCATCCCTCCAACTGAGAGCAAGTTTACTTTCTACCTACATCAGCAAAACATAAAATGTCACTTGAAATCAGTGTAACTAATTGCAAATGAACAGTGCATAATTCACCACGATTAAAACATGGGAATTTGAAGGAGTGGCACACCAAAATGTTCAATTTATGCAAATGAAGCGAGCTTTTCAGAATACAGAATGCTGAAAGAAGATTGTCTGGTGTACATATATTCATCTCAATAAGAGTGAGACTTCTGAGGTCTCCGAGTGGAGCAAGAAGCCTCTCAGGAACATCATGTTTTCCAAATTCCTGAAGGAGAAATCAGCTGTCAAGTGGATGAGTCACAAAAGATACACATAATAGGAGAGTAAAGAAGGCAGCTTACCGAGAGAACATTGCCACTTAAAGTGATATCCTCTATTTTCGGTACAGATCCAAAGAATTGAACTATATTAGATAACTTTATATCTGTCGGTAATAAGTCCATATCATAGTACCCGTATGAGACAATAGTAAGTTCTGGAGTTCTAGTAAATATGACATTTATGAATGTTAAGGATTGGAGCAAAAACTGCTTGAGTTTAGGCGCACTGACACTTTTAGTGAAAACTGAAGCCCATTCGCCAAATATGCAATCCAGGGACACTCTTTCAAGTAGTGGACAACCAGAAATGAGAGTAGAGATTGCGTCACCAGATACCTTAGCATGCGCCACTTCAAGATTGAGGAGATGAGAAAATCCTCTGAAACTTTGTGAAGGACAAAGTTCACATCCAGCTAGTCTAAAATGCTTCAGTTCCGTGCAATGATACACATAGGAAGGGACCTTAAATTGATTATAATAAGCATGAAGCGTCAGACGCTTAACGCCTTTTCTTGATACCGAATATATCCACAAGTTGACATCGGGAGGCAAAGTCCGAAAAGGAATAAGAAGAAAGAATTTGTGGATGGGTTCCCCATGGACTAAGAGCATTCTACTAACAGTAGTTACATACTTGAAATTTTTTGACATTTCGGATATTTCTTCATCATCATAATCACGAAATGGCTCATAATTCAACAGGTGCAGAAAAAACTGCAAATTTAGTATCAGTTCGGGCACCTTAGTCCAATGAAGCCTCCAATTTGTTGACAATATGCTTGTCCTTACCATATCCTGCAGTGGCAGACGACTGAGAATGCACTCAATGACACTGTCAGGCATATCACTAATTCTATCTGGTGATTCACTTAGTTTACCTCCCTCGTCATTCATATCCATTTTCTTTGCTCTAGAGAATAAATCTGTAAATCCCTAACCATCACAAAAAGTGTATCAGATTTTTACAACCTAGAGTCTCCGAACCAGGCTTTTCACACACTTTCTCACAGGTTTTTCATTGACCCTATTCCTATTTTCTCCATTTGATTCACATTCTTCACTAGTCCTAACTCTTTTTACTTATACATGCAGTCCAAAAACTACTAAACACAGCAAAATTGAGATACTAAAACTCAAAAAAATAATTAATTAAATACACAGTTTAAAAAGATAACAGTCAGTTTCAACTCACCAGTCACCACCAATCTGTTGCACTTCCTAGGTTCAATCTGATAAGTCTATAGTTGGAGAGACTGATAGTGGCAGTGACCTGCAGCAGCAGATGTTGTGAAATTTGTGAAACAGTATCAACCAGCAGAAAGAATCTATCAGAGAAAAAGATCGAGAAGAAAAGCATTCTAGTCATCTAAGTTCTTGCCTTGAAGCTTCTCCACTACAAATTAATGTATTTTGAATCAGTAAATTAATTTATCTAACTGATATATTTTTTAAAGTAAATTTTTTTAGGGTGCCACCACTGATATTCATGTATTTTTCTTTTCATGTATATATTTTGAGAACATGACTTGCGCCTACAAAACCAACAACATGCACTTGACCTGCATGAACTGACATCCACGTTTGTGTCTCATCACCGTGTGATTCAACATATGTTGGTAAGAGTATATGAGGACTACAATGCATACAATATTTATACATTACGATAATTATTCATTACTCAAATATGAAATGTTTCACCAAAATTTACATAATCACACTGATAAAGCTGTTCTCATTGTCATATTGGGCACAGCCCTGTATCAATCAAATCATTACAGATATTCGAAAGTCAAGAGCAACATGCACCTGTATCTTACTATTATACAAAAACTTGTCATGTTTTCAAGCAAAAAGGTCATACACAGATAAGAATTTGTTCACAATGTCATAAAATAGGTAAATGTACTGCTTATAAACAAGGAAAGCCAATTCACATAGACTATAAGTTCTATGAAATTCAATGGCTAAAGTTCACAACTTAATGTGCCAATAGTTCATAGTTCAATTTTTACTCTCGTTGACGTGTTTGTTCTAGCAACATTGTTATCATCAAGAACAACAGAACAACCATTCTCATTCAGTATTTTCGTACTGAGTCCCATATAACCAAATGAGAATGAAAAACTCCAAAAAGAGAATGCGCCCTATGACGGTAAAGAAGAGGAACTTTGAAAATGATGTAATGCTGGAAATAATTGTAACCAGATGTGAAATCTCAGAAAATTAGTCTTACTGAATGTAGTATATCACATATACCGCATAATCAAAGATGAAAAGACATCAGCAATTTCAGAAAAACAAGAGTAAATAGTTAAACACCAATTCCTTTTTTATTCCAGCTCGTAAGTCTATCAATGACATGAAGCAAAATTAGAACAGGCTTCATTTCATTCCCAACAAAGAAACAAATCCCATTTCGTGTACAAACTACAACTTATTACAAGCGAATCTGGATAACCCATACAAAATAATATGATGAAAATGCGTCGCGTGCAAAAACATGCCTCCACAATAACATAATCACACGTATCTAATAGATTTATGAATGTCTACCGAAACTGCAAGTTCTCTACAGCTAGAGTGTAGGACATCATATAACACAGTGCAGTCAAGTGTAAAAATCAAAGTAGAACTAGTCTTCCAGTATATTAGTGATAAGCTGCGCATCAGAAGTCCTCCGAAAATAAAGAATAATAATTTTAAAATACCCGATCATATAAATAAAATACAAAAAACTGAATAACCATGAAGAAACCTGGTTTGTTGATTTTTTCCTTCTTTATTAATTGCGAAGATCCGTCAATTGGCCGAGATCTTTCTGGCCATTTCCATGTTTGCTACTTGCGATCCCTCTTGCCTGTTCCATCATCGCATGCTGAATCTAGAATTGAAAATCGCAGTAAGACTAAAGACGGAGATCGGCCATCGCACTGTTGTTGAAATTTCTAGATGCTTGTTCGAGGGTTTTTTAGGTCATAGTGATTTGGTCTGATTTTTTTGGTTTGGCTCGGATTAATTTGGGGTGACTCACATAAAGATTAATTGTGAAGATCATGTGAAAATATGTCCATTTTGTATTACTAACTAAATATTACTCTATTTGAACAATCCGCTTTTATATATATTCAATTAAAACTGAGCATGATAAATACAAGAGCAAAGCTATTAATAACAGGGTACTGGAATATTTAGCAACTCATCACTAATATTTTAGTGACAAAATCTGCTGTATTATAAGTACTTCGTCCCTGAATTTATCTATCGCCTCAGAAATTTTATCATTTCAATACAACCTTTCCCTAGTGTCCTGTTAGCGCAGACGTGTAACCACTTTTACATTACATTTGCAATTTTGCATCTTATCCATGCAACGTGCTATGAATGGGGCAACTTTTTTGTAGCAGAATTTATTTCAGCTTGGATTAGATTTCACCATGATCTTTGTTGATTCTCACAATCAAGATATAACTATGGTTTCAATGAATTCAACTTCTTTTGGTAGAATTAACAGAATAAGTTATTCTTAAATTAAGGGAGGGACAGATTCATTTTGTATGTTCCTTTATCTTAAGCTCTGATGAATAATTTTGATATAATAAAATCAACTCTTACGGATGCAATAAAATAATATTTTTTTTGTCAACGTTGATACGTTTTGTTTCATATAATCTTTACCAATAAGATATTATTTTGGTGGTAAGATGTGCGGACAGTCCACCATCTTGTTCTAATTTCATTCTTGGAATGGAATGCATCAAAATGATTGACATTGAGAGCTCAGGTGAATACGAAATATGAAAAACAAATTTCTAAGTTGCCCCCCTGTGGACGAAGAGCTTTCTACAAGCGGTATGGAAGTCACATACCTGTAAACTTTTTTTTTTCTGATTTTCCAAACTTCAGCAGCATATGCATGAAGTCTTTCATCTTATGATTCGGAAAAACCCATAGCAAACAGCTTTTCGAGCACCAGTACAACGGAACCTCCATTGACAATAGGATTCTTTCAATCATACAGTTCGAAACAGTCCAGCCGTCAATGTGGTCCATTTACCACTCCTGCCATTATCAACCATCGGCCTTCTCTTGATCCTAGCAATCACCATAAGAAAATCAGAACTTTACAAATCTGAGCCCATTAAAGCCACAACTCCAGACACCATCTCTTAATCTATTCATTAGCCCAACTCATATCTATTCTTCGATTGCACCATACACTCTTCTTTCCCCTAACCCTAATTTCATCTTCTTCGTTGAAACCAAAAGTTACAAGCAAGAAAAGCAACCAAACGGACACAAGAAAAGAACAATTACAAAATATATATACATGAACAAAAGCTGCTTGAACTCACCCAGCCACTACCAATATGGCGCGCACCGCCTCCGACGAAGTCCGAAGCTGGAGGAGATGCTGAAAGTCGCACATGGCAGCGGCAGCAATATGCAGCTGTAAAGCAGAGAGCGACTGTAGTTGAGAGCGTAATTGGGCCGAAGGTGGCCCACTGAGTCCAATTGCCACTGGACTTGAATTTCAAGAATTGTGAACAGGTTCATTATATGTTATCAATAAATTTGATTTAATGAATTTAAGTAATAAGTTTTATTGATATTATTTGTTTGCACAACAACTGCAATGCACCCCCTGACAAATTATGTTTTCGTATTTGAGTGATTAGGAGTATGATCTGGTAATAGTTGATGGACTTGACAATCGAAAGGTGGGAATCAAAGATTGTAAATAAAGTTGAGTGATATTTATTGTCAAGTCGGAATAATTCTATCCTTTATCTTATGAGGATTGACTCAACAAAGGTGAGAATCAGAGGTGTCTCAATGTCTATGATAATTGTAGTCATCAAGGAACCGTAATCGAAGGCGAGCATCGAAGATTATCGAGAATTGATGAATAAGGCCCCAACAACAACAATCTTACACGTACTCAAGAAGTTTAATATATATATATAGAGGGAGGTTCCGTTGGGAATCCCATTTTCATATGAGAACTGAGAACCGCGTACTGGCCTTAGTATCGTTTCAATCCAATGGTGGTTACCACATCTTACTTTTTGCTAGAAAAGTGAGTTGAGGGTATTGTGGGCAAAAAAACATTTATTGGAAATTTGCTTTTTCAATTTTCCATGTGAAAAAAAAGATTGAGTGAAAGCCACTCAACTTTCTCTCTCAAAACCCATCAACCTCATTTTCACTCACTCACTCTCGTATCATCTCCCAAAACCCATGAAACTCATCTCCATTGAAACACTAAAACATCAAATTTTCTCTTGCGTGTTGTTGTTGTTTTTTTTTTGAGTTTGTGGGTATATTGAATTTTGTGGGTTGTATTTTCTGGATATTCTGGGTATAGATCTGAGTTTTCTGGGTATAGATCTGATTTTCTGAGTTTTGTGTGTCGTGTTTTCTGGTATATATAATATATATAGGCTGGATCAGTTGAGAACCTCCTTAAGTTGAGAACCTTGTGGACAAACGTGGACCAATCATTTTTTGTTCAAAACGACCGTGTTTTGGTCATTACATATCAATTTTTAAAACTTCATTTACTATGTCATTTTAATTAGTTTTAGTAACGTTTGATATTATGCCATTTATTATATCCTTTTATGGAAAATTAGTCAACATAGCAACCTCATATTTCTCTACCCATCGACAACCCCTCCTTCTCAATCCCAAAATCTCCTTCGCCTCCTTCTCCCTTCCTCTCAATGAACACTCCACCTTCGCGGCTCGACTAAGCCCGTCTCCTCTGCCACCATCTTCTTCCTCTTCACCCATCATCATCTCCCTTCTTTCACCATCTTTCTCACCTACCCTCATCACTTTCTCGACACTAGATTTGGGTGATTTAAGTCGTGGAAGCCAAGCCTCCGTCCGCACACAACCATCCCTTTCCTCTTCCTCCCAATGTCTGCTTCAACACTGCTAGCCAGACTCGAATCTTTTGAATTGATATCAGTTGTTGATTTAGACGATTTGAGGATCGATTCGGACGATTCAAGGGTCACTTCGAGATTTAGAGCTGGAGGAGGAGGGAGATTTGGAGATTACTCATTCGGGATCGCTAGCGGTAACATCCAAAAATTAAACTTGGGTTGATCTATGGTTTATGATTTTACTGGTTCTTTATTGGTCTATGTGGGGTTTTGGATTGTTCTTATCACTGGGAATAATTTCGATTGCAGTTATGGGTGCAAGGTTATACGAATCCATTTCTATTTCTTTGATGGGTGTGAGCTTATACATTTTCCATTTTTGACTCTTTGAATTTCTTATCATGCATGAACTGAGATTATAAATTTTGATATGCATATGCACGTTGTTATTTATAAATGATTTTAATTTTAGTTTCATATTGATGAATGACAAAACATAATTAGAGATTGGGCAAATGATCTTGATGGATATGGTGAGCCACGCAGAATCTAGAGAGGGCTCGGATATGGTGAGCCACGTCGAATCTAGAGATGGCTCGAATCTGGGAAGGCGTGGACCTGTGTGGGTGGATCTGAACTTTTTGTTTTGATAGTGCACATTGATTTTGGGTACATATTTGAATAATATTCACCACTAATTATAATTTCATGCTCTTTTACTACATAATATGTTTAATATTTTTTGGTACATATTTGAATAGTGTACAGATTCACAAATTATGCAAATTATTTTTTTTTTTATTTTTTATGGATTTTGATAAATTCTTTTTGTTAGTGAATATCTGTTTGTTCACCATCAAGGTTCACCACAACAATAAAAACGACTGTGTTCAATGCTATCATTTTGTCGTTTCAGCAGATGTGTGGCGGTGTTTCTTGAATATTCACCATTATAATTGTTTACTTTTGCTATTAATATATTGTTAATCTATTGTGTTCACCATTTTTTTGTACTCACTCGAATAGTGAACATGTTTCAAATTTTGAAAATTACTGATTTTTTGATATTGTTATGAGTTTTGGATATTTTTTCAACAGTGAATATCTTTTTTGCAATGTACAGAACAAATGAGTTTCGACAGTGAACATGTTTTGGATAATTTTTCAATAGTGAACATGTTTCAAATTTTGAAAATTACTCAATTTTTGATATTTTTATGAGTTTTGGATAATTTTTCAACAACGAACATCTATTTTGCAATATACGGAACAAATGGGTTTTGACAGCGAACATGTTAAACACAATGTTCACGATCGAAATATATAAATAAATTATGTACAAATTTGGGAAAAAATGTTCACTGTTAAGAAATGAAAAAAATATTTTACTATTCATTCATTATTATAAAAAAATAATATTAAAAATTATAAATTATAACTCAGAAATAATCTGAAAATATTCACTACCCGAAAATTCATAAAATATGCAATGATGAACATTCAATAAAAAGTTTTAAACTTTTTAAAGAAAGTATAAAAAATATATTTAATGATCAAATTATTAACTATGAAATAAAAAATATATTTAAATATTAATGATATTGAGTTAAAATATCACATAATTACACTTTCCATATTAATCACATTTAATGAATGTTAGATAAATAAATAAAGTATAGTAAATAAACTTAAATAAGGAAACAAAATGATTGGTCCAGAATTGTCCACAACGGTTCTCAACTTAAGGAGGTTCTCAACGGATCCTTCCCCTATATATATAATGTGGATCAAATGAAAATCAGTTTGGATTTATAAACTGTGAACCAATATTATCCATTGATCTCATTTGATCCGACAATCCTCATTTTTTCAATTTTATTTTTTTTACAACGCACACATCTGACCATCGAGAAATTTGAACTCTGATCATAAAGATTGTCAGGATTCAATTCTCACCCTCTTAACCACCAGACTGCATCTCTGACGGCTATCGCATTATTCCTTATTTTTTGTGTACTTCAGGTTTAAGAATGTATTGATTGGAAAACCCCTTTCACTAAAATTTGAATATCAAATTACAAACCGCGGTTTAATAAAAGAATTTTAGAAAAGAATTTTTTAAACATCAAAGTTGATTAGATATATTATTCTGAAGGGTGTGCTACGTTAGAAAAAAAATCATCAAAAAGCTCTATGTGAAGGTGCTGATGGCCCCTTTCACTTATGCATGGTTGGATTTAACACAGAAAACGGATCCATGCATAATTGAAGAGACTCTATCAACTAATTCAATTGAACAGAGAATATTTCAACAATATCGAAATTCACATGAATTCAAGAAAATCACAATTCAGCATATTCAGTAAAATCAACTTTTGTCAAAAAGTAGCTCTGAAATGGTGATAAACAAGGTTGAACAAAAAAGTGATGGAGAAATTAAAAACTGATCTAGAATGGAGATATTGAAACAGAATTAATTAATCCTGAAAAATTAATCGGAGATGAGTTACAACATCTTTCGACTACGGTCAAGGAATTGCCCTTGGCTTTTGTGTCCTTGCTGCCCCATGACAATTAGAGGCTGGGCTTGTTGGTTCTATAAGATTTCATATCACTTGGATTCTAAAGAGGGAAGTTTGAGCAAATGCTCATTTTTTTTAGCTTACAAAAGTGATTTAATTTACAAACGGTAGCGCCATTATATTAGAAATTATAGCAATTGTCATTTAGATTACCTTATTCATGTTTTAAATTTATTATTGAAACGATACCATTTTGAAAGAATGATGATAAAGACAAAACGAATTCGTTTCCTTAAGAATATATCTCCCAATTCATAGAACCACACATATAAATTCATTTTTTCTCAAAATCTAATACCCTACAGCATAACACCAATTTGAGAGGATGAGGCGGCCGCCTTCGATGAGACGCAAAAACGAGCAGAGAAGCCGATGTGAAACAGACGAAAACATGTTCAGAAAATTAATAATGAAATCAATCATCAAATCAATAAACTATCAGAAATGTGTAAACTTCCGTATCTTATCTCATATTTATACAATGGTAATTTTTTGATAAAATTTCAATGAATTATCTAATTTCATGACTTGAGAAATTAAAACAGATAATTCTATTTCTCGATAGTTAATTCTATTTCTTTGTTGCTCGGAGTATTGAACACCCCTTTCACTAAAATTGGAATATAAAATTACAAACTACAATTTAAGAAAATAAATTTAAAAAAGAATTTTTTAAACATCAGAGTTGGTTAGATATATCATTCTGAACGGAGGATATATGTTGGAAAAAAATGGGTCCGCAAGGTGCAGATGGTCCACCCAAACAAACCATGTCCAATTGCCACGTCAGTATTCATGCTTGCCGCTGTTCAATGATCTTCTCTGTCTTGGTCGCTCGATAATGATCCTGTCGGCAAAACTGTTGCCTATAAGTTTGTGTTTTCGGGAATAGGGTTTTTCTGTGTGGAGTTTTGTACGAGAAAGACCGAGGTCGATTGAGGAGGAAGCTGAATGTGAATGCTCCTAAACTCAAGACTCTATCAGTTACAGCTTGTGACTTCACAGTGTTCACATTGCCTGTGGTTCAAGATCTTGTTTCTTTTTCTTTCACCGAGATGTTATGGGCGCACCTGAAAGCCCGGAAGAGTCATACAATATCATTCAATTGTTTTGTTTGACGCCAAAAATAGAGAGCGTCACCTTGATTTTTTTCTGAAGGTTTTTGCTGAGCATCATGTTCCAGACAAGCTTCCTTCGCCAATTACATGCCTTAAGAATCTTACGCTACTCGATTTTGAAGTGGAGATAGGAGCTGAGAGTAAGATTGAGGAGCAGGCTAGAATGAAAGCTAGCCTGAAACCCTAGATTATTATATGGTCTCCCCTATCATTTCTTGTGTCATTTTAATTATTTAGAATCAGTTTCTTCTTGTTTTTGTAAGACTAGCCCGTGATGTCTTGCACATATAACACAGTATGTATTTACTTCTAAATATCTGATGGTTACAAACCTGAAATGTTAAATGCAAAACATCCAGAAAGAAGGCTATTTTTTAAAAGAGTAACATTGACTATATTTCTTGTTGATTACTTTCAGCTGTATCATTTGCTTCCCTGCATGTCATACCTCAATTGAGCTAAGAATAAGTAAATTCTTTCGAAAGGCATTGAGTTAAACTTGATGTTTTATTTGTGAAAACATATTTTTCTGTGCGGGGGAATCACAGATGATACTGTAAGATCAATGCTAGGGTTCATAATGGGTGTATGGGTGACTGGATTACTGTCATGATTATTGTCATTAGAGTTATGATTGTTACTCTTCCTTGGTCAGCTCCTCAAGATCAAAAAATTGAACATTCTTCTAGCTAGATGATGAAGCAAAGAGATCATTAAGACAGCATCGTATGAGATGGTGATATTCCGCTCCCACCAAGGAAATAATGTGACTTGTGATTCTCCCTGTTCCCTTCAACTCTCCACATGTCATATTTTGCTTGCAATTTGGAATGTTAGCCATGGTAGCTCTGTGCATCATCTAAGAAGATTGACTAGCTGATGATCTAGGTTAAACAGAAGACACCTTTTTTCTTTGAAGACTCCGTTCTTCTCTGACCATGATAACTTGGTAACGTAATTTACTGCATTGTTTTACTAGCTAAGGATTTAATAATGAATAAATTTAATTCTTGCTATAATCCAAATGAGCATGGCCATTCAGCATTGTTAGTGGTTTCATTATCCAGATAAAATGGTGTTGTTTTTGTTGAGCAAATATAATTGAAATAAGGTTGTTTCACTGCTCATGTCAAAAATGCATCATTAAAAACTGTAAATGGATATTTTAACTCAAATAACTTCAGTTCATTATACACCCCAAAACAAGTTTGGTGTGTAAAATCTGTGTTTCCACTTTCTTGTAGTGAATATCTATAGGATTTGGAACACATGCATGGTGAATTTTACTGGAGAAGCATGAAAGTTAGCCAACAGACAGAAAGTTAGTGAACAGACAGAGTGTCCACCAGTAAAATATAGCATGCAAATTTGGAAGGAGTGTGCGCCTCAACCATATGTGTACGAAATAATATATAAATAATTGTAAAATTATAGGATCCAACTTGAAATCAAATAAAAAAAATTTCAACATGAATAATGAAAATCAAACTAGAATATAATGAATTTAATTACTTCATTTGACTATCAGTTACAATATAACAATCGATTTACCATGTGTTTAATTGTGAGGCAATCACACAGCACAAAGTGTTCTTAGTAGGAAGTCAAATAGGAAAGTGCAAAACTTACAAATCTGCAGTAGAAGATGTTGTCGCAAAAAAAAAAATGAAAAAAAAATAAATAAAAATTTAGTATAAAATTGACCTCAACACCTTAACTTTATCACTTTTAAGGCCTACCGGAAAATTTTTTTTTGCTGATCACCTTTCCTAACTAGAAGAGTTCCCTTCGCTAAAGAGTATGAGTGCTCGGCATTAGCTTGCCTGCCGGGGGGATAGCGGGGAAACTTTTGGGGGATGGCGGGGGATTGCATAAACCCTAATGTTTCCGGGGACAATTGAATTTTTTTTTATTTGGCCTTCTTTCAACAATTTTTTTCGAAAATGGCCATGCGTGAGAAAAGTTTTCGGAAATGACCTTCTTTTGGCGAGCCGCTGTTTGAAACGGCGGTTGGGTTGAGAGAAGCCGCTGTTTCAAACAGCGGTTCGACTGATGTGCTGACTGGGCTATCCAGTCAGCAGACAGGTGGACAAACCGCTGTTTCAAACAACGGCTGGCCTCAACCCAACCGCTGTTTGAAACGGCGGTTTGTTGTCGACTTCAGCCGCTGTTTCAAACAGCGGCTGGCATGAGAAATATTGTTTGTTTTTGAAAAGCGACGCACTGATACGACGTCGTTTTAGTTAAGTCCAACCACTGTTTCAAACAGCGGTTGGATTAGATCTAAAAATCGGGCACGGGGTTCTTTTCTTCTTCTTCTCTCCATCACTTAGCAAACCCTAGCAGCGACAGGCGGCGATCCGACTAGGCGACGGCGGCGATCAACAGGGCTTGTGGATCTGATGGGGTTACAGCTCTTCACTGTGCTGCGGCTGGAGGTTCCTATTTGGCTCTCGAGGTGACAAAGTGCTTGGTTGATGCGTCTGCGAATATCAACTCTGTCGATGCTAAAGGGAACAAGCCTGTTGACTTGATTGCTCCAGGCTTGAAGACTGCTCGGTTTTCTAAAAGGAAGTTGTTGGAGATGTTGCTTAAAGGGATTAGTATAACTGGTGATGAGATTGACCGTGAAGTAGAGCAGCAAGTGATCACGCCTCGGTTGCCTGAAGTCCACAACAAACCGCTGTTTCAAACAGCGGTTTGTCCACCTATCTAGCCCAGTCAGCACATCAGTCGAACCACTGTTCGAAACAGCGGCTGGCATCAACCCAACCGCCGTTTCAAACAGCGGCTCGCCAAAAGGAGGCCATTTCCGAAAACTTTTCTCATGCAGGGCTATTTTCGAAAAAAATTATTGAAAGGAGGCCAAATGAAAAAAAAAAAACTCGGGACAATTCCAGGGGATCGGGGAAAAAAAGATTAGTTTGGAGAAATTCGGGGAACGATTTCTGAGGATAAATGTAACTAAGGTTAGTCTTTACAATTTAAAAAGGGATTAGGGTTTACATGTAATTAATTAATTAATTAGATTTATTGTTTAATTTAGTTTGATTGAAGATTAATTTTTAAATTTAGGGAGGCGGTTGAATAAGTTTTGATTTAGGGTTTAATTTATGGAACAGTTAAATCTTAAATCTTTTAATTCTAATAATATAATATGTCTAATTAAATCATCAAATAATATTTTGTCCACGTAATGCTTATTTAGTTCCATATTGTATTTTTGTATGTCAAATATGTAAAAAAAATAATTATAAAGTCTTAATCTATATGTCCAAATCCTACATATTATAATAATATAACTCTAAAGTTTATATTCTAAAACTTAGAATTATCCAAAATATAATATTAACCTATCCTGCATAATATAATAATATAACTCTAAATTTACATTCTAATTCTTAAATTTAACTAAAATATAAAATTAATGGAAATTTAATGCCTATTTAATCTAATTAACCAAAACCTAAATTAACATTAATCTAATTAATGCATTCATCTAATAAATCACAATAACCCCCGAAATCCCCCACCCCACCCGGAATTAAACTCTTCCCTGCAAACCCCCCGCTAATGTCTCTAGCCGCCTTCCCCCGCAAACTCCCACTAAACCCCCTCTAAACAGTTCCCTGCTAATCCTTCGGTAAATCCCCTGCTAATATATTTTTCGGGGCTACATCGGCCCGTTTCGACCCACATATTTTTCTCCGAAAATCATGTTTGTCGGGGTGTTTAGGGGTTGTTTCGGAGGATTTGTCCCACGCTAAATTTTTTTTTGACAGTTATGAACTACATAATTACCGTCTCATTGTTACCATGAGAAAATAAATTACTGATTTAGAATGGTTAGAAAGACTCTATTTAATTCTTAATTAAAAGAAATGCATTGAAGTTCAATTTACTTGATAATGCGAAAGCCCACAATCTAAAAAATTTCGAAGTTTTAATTTTAGTCATATCACACCTATTTGATATACTCTATTCATTTATTTAATTCGAGTAAAGGCATCCGTCGTCCCGATGGTTTGATTCAAAAAAATTAAAAATCGAACCAAATTATCAGTCATCCCTTTTTAAAATATGAAACCGGTTCGAGAAAAATTAAAAATCGAACCAAATTATTAGTCATCCCTTTTTAAATTATGAAACCGGTTCGAGAAAAATTAAAAATCGAACCAAATTATTAGTCATCCCTTTTTAAAATATGAAACTGTAAATCGAACGATTTTTTAAAAATTGAAACTGAATCAAACCAAACCAAACCAGACCGGACCGAACCAAACCGAACAGCGGGAGCGTCGTACGGACATCCTATTCTGTTATATATATAGAAAATTGTATACAATCAAGAGACAGGACACTACAAGCAATATTTGTTGCGGTCCCTGTTCGGGGTTCTTCAATGAGGAACAGTCAATGAGGAACAGGCGGGTTCTTTAATGAGGAACAGTCAACGAGGAACAGGCGGTCCCTGTTCGGGGTTAATTTCCTATGTAATTGCCGTGAAGCTGCTATGTGGAATTCTGATACCACTACAGAGTTGGAGATGTTACTGCATTTGGTCAAGGTTGAAGGTAAGAAACACTAGTACAAGTTCGTATCTTTAATCACGTTTGTTTTTCTTTTCAATCACGTTTCGTAAACGTGATTAATGCGGCCGTGATTAAAGATCAAGTACCAAGCGTGATCAAAGATCACAGATCTTTAATCACGTTTTCTGCTTAACAGGCGTGATCAATACTATACTATCTTTGATCACGTTTCATTCTACAAGGCGTGATCAAAGCTGATGAATTAATAATCACGTTTTGAAAAATGAAACGTGATCAAAACTAACGGAGTTTTGATCACGTTTAAGAACCAAAACGTGATCAAAACTGTTCAATTTTTTATCACGTTTTCTATATCAAAACGTGATCAAAGATGACAGACTTTTGATCACGCTTAGAAATGGGAAACGTGAT
>NQLW01000769.1:6706-17591 GCA_002312845.1 Kalanchoe fedtschenkoi
AAATCTGTCGCATTTAATGAGTGTTGCATAATAAATAAAACATAATAAATAAACTTAAAGAAGGAAAGAAAATGATTGGTCCAGAATTGTCCACAAGAGTTCTCAATGTAAGGAGGTTCTCAACGGATCCCTCATATATATATATATATATATATATATATATATATATATATATATATATAAATTTAGACTACAATATCAGACATAGGTATTCTTAGCATGGCAAGCAATAGCAATCACCATGTACATCACTCTTCTGCATTCCACTGAACGAAGCCTTGGCATATGCGTCCGGTGAATCAAGTCATGCTGTATGAGAAGCGAAGAGAGAGCCCCAAACCACAAAATACGACATGCTCCATTCCAACATATTTCCAAAGATAAAGTATTAACCCTGCGTTTGGTTTAGGAGAAATGAGAGGGAAAGAATTTGGAGGAAAAATGAATTCAACATGCATTACGTTTCTTTTTACTCCAATCAAGTAGCACTGTGAATAAGACCAAAATGCAAGAGTCGTGTCCTGACAATAGAAGCCCATCCAGACAACAAAACTATGCTTCGGAGTTGTAAGATGGTTCTAGACAAAGTCATGCAATAGAGGTTTGACGGTAAAATTGATTGAGAAAGGAGCACCCAGAGTACTCTGATCGATAACTCATTCAACTACTAAGCAAAGAGCGAGATCACAAAACTACAGGAGTTTTCTGAATGGCCATGGAAGAGATGACTTGGGTGTGACAGTGTACCAAGAATCTGATTCAATGATGTTACAATGACCATTGAAGTATTTGATAATACCTAGGTTGTTGGAAAACACCCGGTGAGAGCAAATCTGGCTACGAGAAAGAAGAAAAAATAAGAATAAAAAATTTATGTGATCGAACAAATGTGTTATGTCCACGTCTGCAGTACACTTGCATTTCTCTTTCTAGATGGATTCAATTATAAGTGCACTGGAGATCTCTATTCCACTAGGACAACTAATTAAAAAAATCTAATTAAAATAAAATTTCTCATCTTATTTAGATTTTAACTTGCTAATATTCATAGTTTCCAAAATTTTTGTAGTTAGCTTGACACCTAACAATCATCCTATTGAGCTAATCTCATCTCTTTTGTTCAAATCAAGTAGTTCATAAGCACATGACCAAAACTCTACCAGAAGCGAGTAAAGAGGGTTTGTTGTACTGTTGGATTTTCAAAGTAATGAGTGTTTTGTGTTTCAGTACGTCACATCATTTGCAGCAGCTGTCTTCCCCTCCTGACATCAAAGTTTCCCTACTTTTTTGAGGCATTATATTTAGTTTGCAACATTGCAATAGTGTAAACTCATTTCCCTCCGTTTTCCACAGCTTCTCTTTGAGTTCTCTAATGTCTTCAGGAGGTTGTGTTTCTTGATTTAATTATTTTGGTGGTTTTTATGGGTTATTGTATTTTCTCCTTTTTATATTTTGGGTTTGTCTGATATGGTTTTTGTGTTTATGTGTATTGTTGGTTTGTATGGTTTGTGTGCTGTTTTTTTGTGTGTTTTTGTTGGTTAATGGATACGTGTGTTACTGTTTTTTTTGGGTTTATGTGTTTTCGCGGCATGTTGTAATGTTTTAGTGTTTTATGCGTGTGTTGTGTGTTTTGTGTCTTGTGTTATTAGGTTTTCGTGTTTTGAGTTTATGTTGTGTGTTTTATGTCTCGTGTTTTCAAGTATTCATGCTTTTTTGCGTACGACTTGTGCGCTGTATTTTTTGGTTTTTAGCTTTTCAAGGTTCCTTGTGTTTTTAGCTTTCGTGTTTTTTGTTAATGTTTTGTGTTTTGTGTCTTGTGCAATTGTATTTTGTGTCTTATGTCTTGTTTTTTTATGGCATGTGTTTATTAGTTCATACTTTTACTGATTTTTAAAATATAATATAGGTTTTAATGATGTTACCTCCGATGTTCAAAGCGACCTTGGATTTCAAGTCGGAGAAGATGATTCCCATCAGATGATGTGCATATCATCTTCTCGAAGCATGTTTTATACTCCTAAAAACACTGATAATGTTATACCCATTGATGCATGATGCGGCGGAGACAAGAGGTGTACTGATGGACTTATAAAGTATAAATACATTTACTGTAACAGGCAGGGAAAGCACACAAAGGGTTTGATTGACACCTTGGATATTAGCAGCGAAAAATTTAAGTTCAGGAGAATAAAAACGAAGCATTGTGGATGCCAAACAATGGTGGCAATTAAATGGGTTGGCGACGATGTTTATAAATATTGTAGATTTGTTGCTGACCGTAACCATTCTTTAGCTGACGTCAAATACAAGCAGTTTCTCAAGTCAAATCGTAGTTCGAACTTTGCTCAACAATCTTTCATCAGACAGTGTAGTAATTTAAACATCGGTTCGACGTTGGCTCATGGTCTTTCAAAGGAACTTTCTGGTGGCTTTAGCAATGTGGGGGCTCAAAAGTCAGATTACAAGAACTTCAGTCGTGATGTTAGAGCTTATATTGAGAGCACTGGTGTGCAAATGGTGGTCAACAAACTGTTACATAAGCTAGAGTTTTGTAGCGGGCACGTATTTGAATATTATGTTAAAGATGGATGTCTCCTCAGAATGCTTTGGGCAGATTTGACAGCTAGGAAGAACCATGCTGCTTTTGGTGATGTTGTGACTTTTGATGCGACATATGAAACTAATAAGTGAGATTATGAAATCAATAGTCATGACTTGTGTGTTTTATAACTTATTATGCTTAGTGTTATTATTGAGTTTGTGCTTACTCTTTGCACTGTCGCGCATGCTTTTTTATTTTTCGTGGTGCTTCCTTTGAGTTTTATTGGTCGTGTAATGTATGTTACATTGGGTTTTTTGTGTTACGTTGACTTGCTTATTACATTGCCTTTTTTTCAGATACAATCTCAAGTTCGTTCCTTTTACTGGCATTAATAATCATAAGCTTTACGTTACATTTAGGTGTTGTTTAATATATAATGAAGATGTCGACTCATTTGTGTGGTTGTTGAGGCGTTTGTTAAGGCTATGAGTAAACAACCAGTGGTATTGACTGACCAAGACCCGACTTTAAAGATTGTTGTTCCTCTAATACTTGATAAGTCTCAACATCATTTTTTCATGTGGCACATTATGAAGAAGCTTTCGGTGTAGGCAAGGATCATTTAATCCGTGTGTTTTATGTTATATGTAGTGTGTGAACGTAAAATTAATATAAAATTATTGATTTTGATGCAAATAGCATGGAGAGGAGTTTAGGGCTAAATTACAAAGTATTGTGTGGAGTAATCACTTAAGTGTAGCTGAATTTGAAGAAGGTTGGTTCAGTGTTATTAAAGAATATGATTTGGAGACTCACAAGTGGTTGTCTGCTATGTATGATATATGCAGTCTTTCGATGCCTGCGTTCT
Source organism: Kalanchoe fedtschenkoi (assembly GCA_002312845.1). Classification (NCBI taxonomy): domain Eukaryota; kingdom Viridiplantae; phylum Streptophyta; class Magnoliopsida; order Saxifragales; family Crassulaceae; genus Kalanchoe; species Kalanchoe fedtschenkoi. The sequence continues at coordinate 10,117 of NQLW01000769.1, forward strand.
TTTGAGACATGCCAATGGGTGGTTTGCTATTCACCACATCTCGTTCAGAGAGCGAGAATTCATTTTCTGGGCATTTCTTGAATCCCCACCAAACTTTTATTGAATTCTTTTTATTGTTTGACTGTGCCTTGAATTTTTAGCGTCATCAATAATTGGAAATGGATCACGTATCTCTTTCATCAATTGCAATGTGCAAAACACCATTGTCTCTAGAACGACATGCATCTGAGGTATATTCCCATACAGTTTTTTAATTGGTACAACCTGAGATATATGCTGCCTGTTATGGTTGTAGCGTAGTGTCTGTGGTTGAATTGGTATCCAAGAAAAAGTACATAGTAAAAGACCAAAAATGCAAGAATGATTTGTATGAAATAAGCCTATTCTATATGCATATTTATTAAACAATATATTTTTACTAAATATTTTATCTAGTACATTGTCGATTTGTAGATTTAGGTATGTATGTGGTTTTAGTTTTCCCCTAACGTACGTTAGGTATTTTTCCTGAATGTATCTTGTGCTTCATACCTTCTTCTTGTTAGCTATCCATTTTGTGCTTTTGTGTATTTATAGGGAAAAGGCTTACTTAGCTACGAATTTGGGGAGATTCTAGCTAAGCGCCGCACGACTTAGTGATCAAAACATTAAGTCCGTGACATCTAGCACCTTCGAGCCGTCCTTAAAGTTGATCAGTCCTGCGAACTACAAGCCCTAATACATTTCGTTTAAGATTAATTTGAGTAAATTAAAATGAAGTGAATGTTAGTGGTTGAACAAATTTAATGAGTGGGTGGTTGGTGTTTTTTTTAAGTCGTGCAAAAGGTAAAATTGATAAATTATTACTGGTGATGAATAATTTTTTTTATTGATTATGATAAAAAAGTAATTAATGTTTGACGTTTTAAGGTAGTTGTTGATATTAAATACGCATTGAAAATTGTTAAGTGACAAATAAAAGTGGACAAAAAAATTCGATTGAGTGATATGTAAAAGAGAACCGATGGAGTAGTCTGTAATGAAGATTGCGGCTGAAATGTTGCTGGACTTGTTGTTTGTCTTGGAAATTTTTGGATTTGGGATTTTTCAATTGAATTGGTTATATTGCTGATATGGAATTCTTAGATTCCTATTGAATTGATTGACATTAACTCGATAATTTTGGACTGATCTCTCTTATTAAGTTAGTTGGGATATGATTAAATTACCTATTATTAATTTGGTTGATTTGAAATTTTAAAAAAAAATTGTGACGTTGCATTAATTGCACTTACCAAACATGGCAAAAGAAATTTATCTGTAAAAGTGAAGGCATAAAATGCATCAACTTACTAAGCTACGTAAGACTCTCGCTACAAGACCACTGCTACTGTGTTGTTAATCATTAAAATTTTATTACTAAGTCTCAAAGTAATACAAAGTTTTACTGTCTCAGCTTATTACAAGATGAGAATATATGTTGTCATAGTTCTGAATAGACAAAATTTGGACAATTTCTTTGCCTAGAGATGATCTAAGGCAACGGTTTTGAGGTGTAGAACCGAAATCATGAATAAAATTTTCAAATTCGCATCAACACAAAAAAATACAGTTGCATTAGGCCATCAAAGGCAACAATTTGAATACCGTTGTAATTTTTACGGTGTGTTTAGTTTAGAAAAAATTTGATGGAAAGGAAAATTTGAGGGAAAGTGAAATTCATAATGGATTTCATTTTATTTTTCTTTGTTTGGTTCAAATGGAAATTTTGAAGGAAAATTTTAAAACTTATTTTATTTTACTATAACTTTTCTCTAAGTTTTCATGTAATTTTTTTCCACAAATTATCCCTAAACCAAACAAAGAAATCCTTCTAACTTTCCTTTTAATTTTTCTTTTCACAAAATTTTTCCTAAACCAAACACACCCTTAATGTTGTCATTTTAAACGTAGTGCAATCAAATTTTAATATTTTTTTTTCCTATAATAGCCTAAACCATGAAGAGCAAAGACTGAAATTTGAATACGGACGGAAAGATGCCCTTACATTCAAAATGCCCAACAAGTTTGACACAATCGAGAGAGGAAGAGCAAAATTACCTTCATCTATGAGATATATAATCATTTTAGTTCAGTTTCATTAATTTTTTTTATTATAAAATAATTCAATGCATTACACTGTATGTGATGATTTTTTGAATATATACATGATATATCGAAATACGAAAAGACAATACAAATAAAAAACAGAAGAGTTAAACATGTGAAGGAGCCACCCCACTGGACATTTTGGTTGGCACACAACAAAAGATAGCTACATTTGAAAATAGATAACTATATTATGCTGCAGGGAAGCTTTTGTGGGTGGAATATATGATTATTTACAGTTATTTATCTTATGAACACATATAGTTAAAATAAATATTTATAAAATAAACGTATGTATTAAATTCATGAATATAAATGTTCATATGATGAGCATAAGTATTCATTTGATGAGCATTAGTATCAACCTGACAAATATAGGTATTCATAACTATTTTATTGAATACAAAGTATAAAATTTATGAATTTATTAAATTTATTTTTTATTTAAATTTTTCTAAATCGGAATAATAACAATCACAAAATTTCAGTAGCATGTGGAAGTCACTTTTGGACCACTTGCTCTTAGTGGCGGAGACACATGTAATTTAGAGAGGTCTAATGATCCCTCTTAATCTTCAATTTCATTTAGAAGTTACATATATTTATAATATAAATCTAATAAAAATATAAAACTGACCCTTATAATATATAATGATCACATTTATAGTCTTAAATCTTGTATATTTTAAATTCAATTATTAGCTCAGGTATGATTTTTCGACTCGAACTATTTTTTTTTTTTTTGGAAAGGTATGATATATTCCAAAAAACCTGTACAACAAACATGTGAACCACTGCACACTTGGGACTAGAGTTTCCAACGAACACATCCTAACCTGAACAAAGCTTTATCTAGCTTGACAGCTAAACAAGATGGCTGCTTGGTAAAAGCTTATCAATCCTGACAGCTAAACAAAAAAACTAGCCTGGAACAGGCTCATCTAGCCTGACTAAGGGAGATTACAACCTTCAGTTCCCATCTTTGGACTAAAACTGAATTTGTATTTGACGAACATACTTCCTCAATCCAAGATTTCATTGGCCTGATTTTCCTGTTAAAGTCCCTCTGCCTCTCGTGTGAGAAAGCTGGAACTAAAGCCCTTCGTCAAGGAACACGCTTGGTGGCTTCTTTGCCTGGAAATGAGGGTCAATTCCCATCTGTTCTGCCCAAAGGATGTTTTTCCTTGTCTTTTTCATTTTGTTGATCTTTGACAGCATAATGTATATGTCATTCTTCACCTCTTTTGTCAGCTGTTGAAATGTCTTTGTATTGTTCCTGAAAATTCTGGCATTTCTCTCCTTCCAAAGACTGTATGCAACTATGTTAAAGGAGGCTCTTGATGCTAGGTTTCTCATGGCAGGCCCTGCAAAATTCTTCATCACAAAAGTCAGAACCTCAAGTACATTTCCAGATGGTTTTTCCATCTGAAGCATGGTACAAGCATATTCCAACAGATTGTCAGATACAGTGCATTTAAAAAAGAGGTGATTTATATCCTCATTTTCCCTCATACATAAAGGGCACCTAGGATCAGTAATCAATCCAAATTTCATCAATCTATCTTTGGTGTTAATTCTTCGCTTGCAAATCAACCTGTGATAAAATTATGTTTAGGCAAGCATAGTTTGTTTGAGCATATATTCGTCCATCTAAAGATGGGTTGTTCATCCCACTTGCTCAGAAATTTATATGTTGCTTTCGACTCGAAATATTAATTTACGTACACATAAATGTATTATAACCCTCTACATTTATGTGTTGCCTCTGTCAGTGCTTGTTCTACGACACAATGGAACAAATTCAAAATTCCAACTGTGATCATAATAACACTGCTTTTTCCAGACCTCTTGCTGGCCACAACAAAAGCTTTGTGCCTGCATATGTAAGAAAATTTGTAATGAAGTCTGGCCAAGTTTTCTAGTCACATATGGGAAAGACTTTTGAATTAAAATTGAAAAATTTGAAGAAATATCATCACTTGACTTAGGCAATTTCTCAGAATCTTGAGAGTACAGGGGGCCAACTAGCAATATTTAACAATTATGGACCAATAGGACCCATAATTGTTAAACATTTGTTTAACAGTAGTGAGCAAAAACAGAAATTAAACATTTGTTCATTTATGTGAATTTTATTTTTTATTTGAATTTTTAATCAAATAATATTTTTTCTGATATTTTTATATTTTTTGTATCAACTCATCAACATTAGTGCCCTAATAATAAACATATCTCTTAATCTGACGAGCATAGCTATTCATGTGACTAAGATTTAAGCGTTTAACTCATGAACAGTGACGGATCTACCCTCAAGTTAGTAGGGGGGGGGGGGGTCAGTTGACCCCGCTGAAATATTTTTTACTACTACAACTATTGAACCCATTTTAACTACAATAGCCATGACCCCCTCTCCACACCAACCCGTCACAAATCCCTTTCTGGATGCCCAAAATTCATTGTGATTACGGCATAACCATCGCCCTTGTCGAACCCTTTTCGATCTTGCCTCTCTTGGCCCTCGATTGGCGTCCGCCGGAAATCTATTGTGTACACAAGCGCCTCTCTCTGCTCTCGCTGTCTCGCAGGCAGTCGTGTTCAGTTCTGATTTAGGTTTTACCGAATGTAAAGGATATAACGTGGACAAGAGAATAATATGAGACTCGTCCGGTCCAATTTTGAGGCCCAAAATCTTTTTAAATTAAGCCCATATTTAGCTGGAGATTAATGTAGAAATCACATACACGTCATTAGCAGTAGCATTCTTAAGTCCTTGCTCAAAACAATTAATGTGGAAAACCCAAACACGTCATTCTAAGGTAATTTATCTTTCATAATTTAAAAAAAAAATTATATTGAAGAGAGTTGAATATGAGTGTGTAGTTTTTTATTCTTTACAGAATTTTTCTTATGTTGATGTAGTTTGTTTTCTAAAATATACTTTTAAAAGCATAAATATTACAAGAGAAAAAGTTTAGAGCCGTCCACTTTTACAAATGTTGTAAATAGTTCAAATATTAGTGAACTATAAATTGATTTGGAAAACTTACCTGCTGATTTTGGATTGAGAAAAAAAAATCTGAGTACCATCCATTTTTGGTGAGATAGGGCATTTTTCACGATAAATACTATAAGAAATTGGCTGCGGAATAGCATTGGAGATCAGTGATTGAATGATTGTTTACATTAATGAATATAATTAAATATATAATTAATAAATATAAAATACATTAATATATTATTATTTTTAGAATTTATTTCAATGTATTTATTTATATTACTATTCATTTTGATCTGAGTTGGGCTGAAAGGCATAATATGAAGTAAAACGATTCTGTTTTGAAGATGAGTGCTCTCGATGCATCCATTAATTTAGAATATGAATTGCATTCTGTTAATATGAAGGGTATGGTGGTTAGTGTTCCATGAAACGTATGTAAATTAAGTTATTATAACACGGAATTGGCGAGATCGAGGTTGACGGTACTTGTTTTGTTTAGGCTTATCACCTTTCTTTTTATTTTCAACCTATCCAAACCAAAACAATTACCATAAATAATTAAGGAAATGGAAATTTGTTGATATATCGAATTCACAGTGATTTTTGTTGTCAGAAACTTAATGTAACACCATACCTCAACCTGGATAATGCAATTCCCAACTGATTGATTTTCAGATGAACAAAAGGCGCATGAGACGAATTTGTATTAATATCAGAAAGAAAGAATTAAGGGTTGAAGCATTCAAACATGAGCACTCAGGTAGCCATTTTCTTGACCTTCTTCCATCCTTTCTTGCATGTCTTGCTCACCATCTTGGCTCCCTTCTTCAGCATAATCTTCAGCGCATACGCTTTTTCCTTCAAATGCAGCTCCTTCGCCTTCTCCTTCAACTGCTCCTGAAATTTGGCCATTGCCTCTTCCCAACCCAATTCCAAGACACGAGAGGGAAGCGGGAGAGACGAGGCAGAGGGCAAGCAAGCGCAAAAGCTGAGCGAGAGATTCCTGTTCTGATTTCGGCTAGGAGGACCTGAATAAATAGAGATGAGAAGTTTCTGGTGTCTCCTTCTGCCTTCCAATTTTAGAATGTTTTGCCTCGCTGTGAGCTACTTTTATCTAAAACATTAAATGTAATAGGACAGAGAAAATAATTTTAGACGCGAAAATATTGTTCTCAAATTTGGAAAAATGGAAAAAAAGTATTTGGAAGAAAAAATGAGGGAAAAAAAGTTTTGATGGTGAAAATAAAAATAGTTGTTTCTAAATGTATATGAGAATTGGAATGATAAGAATAAAATAACAACAAAGATACTAAAACAACTTTGCATATAAAAATCTGATCTAAATAAACATAAAAAAACGAGGGCATAATGGTTTTTTTACGCCAAATTCATCTTTTTTTTCTTCTTCAAAATCCATTCAAATCGGATGAAAAGAAAATTAAATTTCTTTCCTTCAATTTTCTTTGAATCCTCCTAATTATTTTCTAAAAAAACTTAGAAAAACTCTATTCCCCTCATTTTCTTTTCTTTCTTTCCAAAATCGAACTCAGAAATAATGCTTCAGTTGTGAACAAGCAAGAAATTAGAGAAAAAAATGTTAGTAGGGAGAGAGGGAATATAAAAGCATTATTGTCATCTTCTTTACGGGTGTAGTTTTTGTCATTATAGGAGTTTAAGTGATTTGGGTTGATCCAAAACCTTATCAAAGTAAATCTCAATATACTATTTTGGGTTGGATTAAGTTTAACTGGGTTGTGTTTTGTGTTGAAAATATTGGATTGGGTTGATCTTTGATGAATTTTAGTTGACTCAAAACTCAAAAGTAGACTCAACCCAATTTCATGCATATTTTTTATGTTAGATTTATAAAATTTCTTTATTACATGATAAAATGGGTTATCTCTGAAGAAAAACAGTTCAAGATGAAGAACAAACCACAACAATCGTTCTGCTGTGTTTGCTGAAGAGCAATGGAACAGTAAATAGGGTAGAAAAGACCTGATCGAGTAGCCAACTTCAGAGATTAATTCCTCATCTTCATTAAATGTAATCTAGGGTTTTTATGCATTTATATACAAGATCAAATCTCCTACAATGTACAACTACAAATTTAAGGATGAAAACAGCCCGTATTCCTAGGCCCATTGGTGTCCCAAAATTCAGTCCTGCACTAAAACTAAGGGAATCTCTTTCCCTCAGATTCTTCCTTCCCAGATGAAACGGCGTCGCCTTGTTCCTTTTCTTTCTTCAAGACGTTGTCGTTTCCTTTCTTTTCGTTCGCGCCATTTCTGCTCCAGACGACGTCGTTCTCATTTTCTCCTTCACCGGACGACGTCGCTCCTATCTTCTT